>JARPRG010000274.1:567783-738084 GCA_031001745.1 Hartigia nigra
CCCCCCCCCCCCCCCCCCCCCCCCCCCCCCCCCCCCCCCCCCCCCCCCCCCCAACCACCCCGAGGGAAGGACGAAAAAGAAGGAATAGATGTATTTAAAAAAAAAAAAGAAGAAGAAGAAGAAGGGCGGACCACGATGAGAAATCTAAACGGTAATTGAAAAATGGCCGGTACTTCGAAGGTGAACGAAGCAGAGCGACCGCCGTCAATAAACGAATCCCGATTACACCTCGCAAAAATTCAATTTAACGCAATCTCCGATATTCTCCCATCGATTCCGTCCTCCGTGCGCTCACCGGAAGGAAGGTTATACTCGATCAAACAAAAAAAATGTAATAACGCCCGATTGTGAATCGGCCATAATAATTGAAAGGTGGAATTGCGACCGAGGATGATTTACGTTCTAGGGGGGAGTGGGCGCACGAAAAAAAAAAAAACAAAATTTACGCGATGATTTTACACCGTTACCGCCAATGCCCAACGCCACCGCGGCCGTTACCCTATTAACAATTACCATTAGCATGACGTTCATCCTCGTTCCTTTTTTCTCTTTCTTTTGGAACAGAGTTCGTCTCTCTCTTAACGGTTTAACTCTTACCTAAATATCCATCAGCGTTTTCGTGTTTGATTTTCTAAATACATAATAAAATAACACAACCATTCCTCTTGACGTTGCAGGATCAAAATCGTGAATATTAACGCGTTGGATATTTTATATATATACACATAAAATACCATAAATCTATATATATGTATATATATAAATGAATTGAAAAAGAAACTACAGCCACATTGAGGCAAATAAGAATTTACGGTGCATATCACACGTATCCTCCATCATAGTCCTTTATATATATAGTATATTTACATAACCTCTTGATAAGGGTACGGGCGTTCTCGACAACTCAGAATTCAACCTGGATTTTTCAGCAGCTTAACGTAGAGGATGGACAAGAGATAAAAGCGAGTTTTCAACGTTGACGTAAGAAACGTAAAAGAGTGAACGAACAGCGTGAGAACATTCTGATTGATTCTCGAAGTAGCAATGGGAAACGGCAGAAAAAAGGAGTGAGAACGTTATCCAAAAAAAAAAAAAAAAAACGAAATAGAGAAAAACCATTTTCGGCATGATAACCTTATTTCTCGCGATTGGAGTAAAATTGGAGGAAAGTAAAAGGAGGAAAGAGGTAGGTAGGGGTGGGTATGGGATTCGAGAACAGCCCCTATTCTCAACCTTCTTTAAGGTTCGCAAGTCACAATATCCGGCACTTTGTTTAACGCAATGATAATTGTTTTTAATTTCTCGTTAACATATAGGTAATTGCAATCTTTCGTAATGCGTAAGCTTACGTTATGTTTATGTTTTTGTTTACCTATGTATCTTGGTTCATTATATCAACGCCACGTGTTACACAATATTATTCTATACGCATAATCCTTTGCTCGCATTCGTTATGCTTAACTCTACCTACTTTGCTTTGTATGCTTTGTTTTGTATTGTTTGTTTATTTACTTATTTGTTTGTTTGTTTGCAACCCTGAGACTACGATTCTACAACCACGGCGAACCTACGTGCTCTTCGAGGGAAGAATGACAGAATGAGAGGAAAAAAACAGAAAAGAAAAAAGATCGGCAATCGGAAATGAACAAAAATAAACACTGAAATAATAGCAGAAGGAAGAAAAAATAGGAATAAAAGGTAAAGCATGAAAATTGGCAGGAGGAAAAAAGCTCATGGCCGGAGAAAGTGGATAACATCGGCAGAGATGTAACCAGCCGTAGTGAGACTTTGAAAAGACATACGATGAAATAATAGAGAAAGAAGGAAAAAAGCAGAATAAAACCAACAACGAAGGAGTGACGGAGAGGACAATAAAAAAATGGAAAGTAAACCATGGCTTGTAGGTGAGCGAAAACGAGGGAAAAAAAAAAAGAAACGACTGCCTGTGGGATAAATGGACCAGAAGGGGAACGAATAAAAAAAAAAGTATTTTCTAAAAAAAAAGAAGTGAAGAGAAAAAAAGACCAATAACGCTCCATATTGCGCACCACAAAGTGGCACGAGTCGCGTGGGATCTTTTATGCATGTCAGTGAGTGCACCTTATTTTTATTATTTTCTTTTTTTTTTTCTTTATTGTTTTGTTTCCCGTTTGTCCAACGACAGTCAAACGTGCGTGAGGTGTCGCGTAACGCGAAGTATCACAGTTCGATAGAGAAGCTCCCGTGCGCTTGTAGCAGGTGCTTTTAACGAGAGTAACAAAATTAAAAAGCAAGAGAGAAAAGGAGGAATATACCAAAAATAAAGCAGGATAGAGGAAAACAATCAAAAGTTTACAAAATTATATGAAAGTGTTATTAGCTTTTTGTAGAAAGAATAAGATCCTAATCAATCTCCCCCTTTGCCATCCCCCATCGAAAATTCATATCTCACATGTACAGGTAACATAAGTCGAAAAAAATCAAAGAACAATAAACTAAATTGATAGCGCGGGAGATCGCAAAAACAAAAGGTATTTAACAATTTAAGCTAAAGGTATAAATTTGCCCGTGAAAAAGGAAAAAAGAAAAAGAAAAAAGAAAAAGAAAAGAAACGTCCTGACCACTCGGGACACCTGGCTGCGCTCAAAATTCGCCGTGGCACAACAGCCATGTTACTTCTTTATCCATTAATTTCATTATTCTACGTACTACACGCTGAGGAACGAACCGCCATTACGCAGTATGAGGGAAACTTAAAAATAAAATGTGAAAATGAGGAGGTAAAATCGACTTGCGCGCCCGTGTATAGGCGAATTGAAGAAACGAAGAAGAAAAGAAAATGGCCAACGAGAGGAAAGAAAAAAAAGAAAAGAAAATTAAAAAAGCAAAAGCGACACCACGATCATCGCTACTTTTCCATTAGCAAAGTAATACATTATCTAAGAACGTAAAGATATAACGGAAATCAATTGTAAAGAAGCAGGATAAGTCGCTTCTGCAAAAAAAAAAGCAAAAATTCTAATGAAAGACGACAGCGAGCAAAGAAAAGCTTAATACCTATGTCTAATACGTCACTGGCCATTTTCTCTTTCTCTCTCCGATTGTCATAAACATTGTTCTCCGTTATTATTGCACTAAACGCTACGATCCGCCAATACGTTAAATAAACAATAGCACGGACGCCAGGCGGTCCGTTTTGTTTTCTTCTTATTGTTCCTCGCGATATCTTTTCGTACACATCTCGTATAGTATAATTATTCATGATTTCTTATATATTCCATTTTCTTCTCGTTTCCTTACTATTGTATCTTAACGAAAGCCGGACCGGCAGGATTGGCCGATTCATGACGACTACCATCATGGGATACGATTTCCCGTACACAATCTTTGTAACAGTAATAACTAGATAATAAAGATCCCTGAATATATTCTCCTACGTTATCTCATCATCTTTCACTCCGTGGTACATTTTACATATAGCATGTTGCATCTCGATGCAAAGCTATTAAATGTCTGTAGTAATTTAAATCTCTTGGCACATACGACAAGCGCATCGCATGTTATTTTGAGATAATACAAGAGAAGAGAAAAAAAAGGCGCGAAATTTGAGACGTACCAACTGAGCGGAATACAGGTGGTGAAAAAGCTCGTTGGCACTGGTAACTCGTGTCTTTTGATCATCATCGAATAATTCGATGCCCGCGTCATCACGGGTATAAAGAAAATAAACGTCAGAGCACACGGAGGAAAAACTGGTCAAGTAAAAGAGAGATAAGAAACAAATGACAAACAAGAGTAAAGAAGATGATGAAAAGTCCCAATACGTAAACCATACGGATCAACTCGCTTGATTCGCAAGATAAACTTCCTCTTTCTCTCTCTCTCTCTCTCTCTTTCTCTCTCTTTACTCGCAAAAATATTCACGTGGGAAAACAAACTTCTCTTTTGTTTTCCTCAATTCTTCGTCGTTCTATCTCTTTGTTGACACGTCGTACCGTCATCTCGGATGGTCAACTCGTACTCCTATTTTTCTGCATAAATTCGCCTTCTTGTACTTTCTTATTCATCTGTCTCACTCTCTTTCGCTGTCTTTCTCTCCTTTGTACAATGATCGTTACAAAACTTTACAACTCACTTTTGTCCCAACACAACTCACTACTGATCGTTCCAGACTTCGTACTTAGAAAACTTTCGAAAACACTGAGATCGTCGCTCTTTTGAGAATTTCAACGACACCACGGACGTTCCTTCGGTATCAATTGGAATTTCCCACGTCTCTTTTACTGCTTCTCTAATATATTATATATCCATCCAATCCACCCTGGTTACGTGTCCTATTATATATACCTATATACATAGACCGTGTGTCCAGTACCAATGTGTCGCGACGCGACGTAGACTCGACGTTTTATCGTACTACCTGTATGTGGGGTATTCGAATAGAAACGTATAGTCATAAGTGTCAACGAGTAAGTCGTGAAGAAACAGAAAAAAAAAAGAGTCCAAAATCATCTCCTTACAATTTCTCAAAATCTCTCGCGGAGATTCCAGCACCAAGATGGATTGGATTAGCGACAAGAGAAGAAAACCAGAAGACGCAATCACGACACGTCAGACCAAATAGATTATCATACGATCCGTATGAATTAGTTCATGATCCATTAAATCTGATCGACCATTTGACTTAATCACTAGATCTCAGCAATGTTCCTGTGGACCTACAAGAGGTCAATCGTAACCACCATCATCATCAACTGTACAGACTTTTCAAACTAGCTGAACCAAAAGTCGCCAGTGTCGATTACATTCCGTGATAACTCGTACACGAAGCTTCTGGCTAATCTTCAGAGCGACGACTTTCATGAGTTCCTTGCGATTCTGTGAAAACTCATCGGTAGGCTGCAGCCTCCAGCATCTCGACGAAAAGCTTGTTCATAGGAACCTTCCCCGTCCGATGGACACTCGACCAAAATCTTCTGACGATACCATCGGCCTGTCTCAGGCTCGGCAACACTAGGAACATATTTTGCGTGGCACGAAGAGCCTGTCCAGGTCGAATAGCTGCTACGCAGTCCGACAGGGAGTTCAGAATCGAGTCTCGAAAGCGATACAGGGTCTGTGGCTCGTCCAGTCTGACGTCGCTGTTCGTCAGGACGAGAGCCTTCAGTACGAAGTATTCCTCACGTGCCAATCCCAGCCGTTGAATCCTCTCCACGATTTGAATACACTGCAATCAATAAATAAATCTAAGTTGCATCAGATAACAAAAAAATATTCGTCTAAAGTTACTTGATCCTATAGCGACAGTATAATATTTTCTTTATGTAACACCAGGTTCAAGAACGCTACTTCCTTTCTCTTCTTTTTCGTTTATTCAATACTTCACGCTTATCCTACATAATGAATATCTGACGTCACACTTGCTGATCTAATCAATAAAGTATAGTGATTCATTTCGTATCTCTAATACTGCTTGTACTACTTGTACGCCCTTGAGCATGGCATATACAGCGAGTAAGCGAGTAAAGTGAGATTTGGAAAAATTGACATTTTTATTTGTTATCTTGTAAACGAATATACAATAGTATATGAATTCATATAGACTGTGTATTCTCTGTGTGGAATTATAGAAGTTTGCATAGTATTTTTCACTCATGGTCGTTTTAAGGCTGTTATCTCAACTGACGGACAGCATCATTCATAAACCATACTTATCACGCTGGTTTTATCGTTTCTTCTAAATGCGATAATTATAATTGAGCAATACTCTAGGCCGAGGATTGGATGTAACGTTCTACACAAAATCTTATCTAGCTAAAAACAATTATACTTCTCATTGGCTATCACTCCTGGGATTTCATAAAGTTAGCGATACGAATATTTAAATCGTAGATAAAAGTGACAATTATTTTTGTATTTTATTATCGCAAGAATTTATTGCTGAAATCGTTCCTTCATATCAAATTAACGTTAATACATCAAATTTGTTTTTTAACGTATCACACATATACACACTGGTTAATTACATTCGTGAAATTGTTTGTGTAAAGACAAATCACACTTTGATAGATCATTACAGCATGTAAACCAAAAATTAGTGCTAATGGATCGACCAAAATCAAAATACACAAGGAAAGATTCTCGTCGAAAATACAATTTACAATAATGTGTGACGCGTCAACTTCTTGGGCGTCAGTATATTTATGCATCTGAAGCCTTGAAGAAGACACGTCATCCCAGCCTAATATCAGTAACCGATGATGCACTTTCAAGATTCGTAAATAAGAAACATGCATTGACAACTCGCCAACGAGGAAACGGAATATCAAAGGAATGTTCAAATACAAGGAGAAAACGGAACGAGGATAGAAAGTGAGAAAGAAGAATAAAAACAAAAAAAAGTAAAGATAAAAAGAGCGTCACTCACATGGGCGTAGAGTTCAGAGCAATGACACTCGCGAGCCAGCCTCTCGTCCAACGTAAAATCCTGGGCGAACCTGAGTCTTCCACAATTGGGCATGCTCCTCCAGGCGAGGCTGAAGGTTAGGATTTCAGCCCACGTGCTCTGAAGAAGTCGCATCTGGTCATTCAACGCTAAGCTGCTAAAACCAGGTATCTGTTTCGCCCAGCCTGCAGATAAAGAATCAACAAGAACAATAAGATTAAGAAAAGTAAGAATAATGAAGGACTAATCGAAAGTCAACCGGCGCTCCCATAGTGGACGAAAAAAAGAAAAATACAGAAACGTAAGAAAAGCCAGTAGAAACGCCACGTCGAAGGATATTTACCAATGATGCCAACGAGTTCCCGATCGTAAAGGTCTGAGAGTTGTCCAAGAACACGCTGATCCGTATCTAAGGTATGAGACAAACTCGACACCTGAAGAACGTCCGGTTCGCAGGCAATGAGGGCTTCCACCATTTTGTTATCTAAAAGCAGAGTCAAACGTTTTTCTTGCTCAGTACTTCAAGAAATCAGTGATTCGTACTTGTTGATTCTATGTCGTATTGAAACTTGATCGATGACCGATATTCCAATGGATGCAAATAATAGAAAGACGGGATCCTGGTAAACGGAGTGACACTGGATAAGATCGTACAGTATACCTGCTGGACGCTGGACGAAGAAGGATGATTGGAGATAAGAGGAGAATTATGGAATAACAAAAGAACGAATATTCTATCACACTCGAAGATACGCAGGATTTTATTAAAAACGAGAAAGCACTGACACTTACTTATTGCTTCCGAAGAGGCTGCCGAACCTACGTTAGCTTGAAACATTAAAAGACAATTTATTCACTGGTGTCGCACCTGAATGACGTTACGTTACGGAATATAAATCGAATCAATGGAAGTCATAAAGTATCGTCTAAAAATTTAGTAGAACCATCAGGTGATTCATGATCGATAAAAAGTGTTGGTCAATCCGATGGATTAATTACCTTCGAGTGTAATCACTTTGCCAGGCATGTATGGATCCGTCGATCTTCTATATTTCTGCCGTCCACCCCTGACCCGATCGAGTCTTACACCCTCCTTGAGCATCCCCTGTCTCAGGCACTTCTGAAACCTGCAGGCCTGGCAGGCTTTCCTTCTGCGTTTGTTGATCTCGCACTCGCCATTGGCTGGACACGTGTACTCGATGTTACCTGTAAAGTTACTCGCTATTTTATCATAATATTCATGGTCCTTCCCCAGATAGCAAGGGTCGATCACACCCTGGATATCTCGTTGACGTTTTTATTGATAAAAGAAGAGATAACAATGCGATCCTCGTGTACCAAAGCTATCTGGAAGAGTGTCTCGGGTAGGATTGTTCCAGGATCATCGGAGGATCTCGACCTACCTTGTATCGTTCTCTTGAAAAAGGCTTTGCAAGCTTCGCAGGATGCGACGCCATAATGAAAACCACTCGCCACGTCACCGCATACTAAACAGAGTCTTCTGGGCATCATATCCTCTTCCTTGATACCTTCCTAAATAGAAAACGTAATACGGATCAGATACAATTTCTCTATTACTGCATGATTTTATTTTACGTTCAATGAAACATATACCTCTGGCGTTCCTAGTGGCTGAGTCGTCGATGAGCAATGATGCATCTCAGGGCTTCCTGGACTACCCCCACCGCCTCCGTAGTCTGGCATATCCATCTTCCCACAAATTCCCTAGAAAAGCATCGAATACTTTATTAAGCAAGATCTAGTATTCCCTAAGTGAACTAGGTGTGAAAAAAAAAAATTGCCAAACTTTACAATCAAGGTACAAAAAAAGACTCACTTCTTGATGATGAAGAGTCGTCGTCGGCGAGCAGACCTGATGATAATTTTGGGTGGGTGTGCTGGGATTGTCTACCTCCTGCTTGATGTTCGGCATCGTTCTATTACTTCCGACCGTACCTTCAACGGCGGTACCAGACATCATACAAACCTGCAACAGCAAAGAAAACGAGAATTGCCTTGAGGTGTGTTTTCAACGAAAGTCGTTGATCCGACGTGGGCGACAAAGAATAATGAGGATAAGACAGTAGTATACAGGAGGGAAGCGTCATCATCGCCTCGTCCAATGAAAAAAAAAAATACCCGGCACCGAGTATTCACTGCGACTTCTTTTGAAGTTTGCCAATGCATGGTCGATTGGATTTTTCTATTTGGCTCGTGGCGCGTATTTTTAAAACCCAAACGGCGACCGACATTTTTAGAATCGCGTTCCGCGAATTCATGGATGCCTCATGGACGACGCGATGCGTCTTCGAGCCGGGCAGATGCATCGTCTATTCTCGAAATTTTGCTTAACGACTTTCATCCGTAGCGAAATAACAAAAATTTCGCAAAACACGACTGACTCTAATAAAAGTCTACAAAGAGCCATTCAAAAATACGAATAAAATTAATTTTCCACCAGAAATTCCTTCGACCACAATTTTTCTCCGCCAAGTTCCCTGCACCCACCGTAGCTTCCTCAGTCCTGGCAAAAACTGTTACTCGGATAAGAAAGCAAGTGATGTAACTCAATGCACAAGCATTGTATATACGCAATAACACGTCGGATGCATATCGACCACCTAATTCGCCATTTTTACCGCTAGTCAAGGTTACACATAAACTCGCCATTCCCCACCCAGTACAAAACTACCAAGAGCGTCTGCCGAACCCTGAACTTTTGATACATCCTGTACCCTGGTGCCGTGCGCGCCAAGTCAACGATCAAGGGTGATTTCAGTTTCATTGGGGCGACACGTCGCCGCGCCCAGATCGATTTCAACAACCCCTTGCAAACATTACAATCCCTGTGAACCTTAGAAGGAACTTTGCTAACCCACGTATAATCCTATGAACCTTCCTTAATCCCTCCGGTTACCATCATCCTCCCCTTCCACCCTCATCCAACCATAACCCAATGCAACGTAGCAAGTCCGAGCATGAATGGATCGGACGGAATGTATGGATTATTGCATAATTCATAAAAGTGCATTTTTATGTAAAGAATCATTTCGTATGTACACGACGTTGAAAACACGCGCATATGGCAGCGTGCGTCAACCTGTGCGATTATCAAATTCACGGGTGGCCGAGTAATACGCGTTTACAAAAAATTCCATGGAAAACTCGAATAACAATAATATTTGACAAAAAAAAAGGGGGTTGTTAATCAACTTCAAATACAATTAGAAACGAAAGTAAGCATCCATTCCTTATGGACTGTCATTACAAGCATTTTTTTTTGCAACGCCCTATAACGATCTTGAGAAATCGTGACAGAGGGCACTCGCCAAAGCGATATACGGCCCTGTCGCGACCCTACTAGGGAGAAAGTAACGGCGAAAGGGTTGCGTAAGCCCTACCCGTCCCATACTGTAGGAGGGCCGGAGGACTTTCGTTAGACGCAAGAAGGGAGGCAGGGAGTGGAAATGTGACGTCGTAGTGGGGGTATCTGGTTGGCCTTGAACTTGACTTTTCCAGGAGGCCAGCCGCAATCCTGAAGGCTGCGCGGCGACGCGTCGCGGCAATTTTAGACTCCGAGCGTCCGCGGAAACGGCCGAGATGGCATAGCTAAGCCGACGCCGACGCCGACGCCGACGTCGACCCCCTCCCCCCACGGCTCCGAGGTCTAGCCTCTTTGAGCGTTGGAAGCGTGAAGCGACGTGTACGTATATCCATAGCCGATTATTCGATGTCACTGCCGTAAACGACTTTGAGGATAGTCAGTTATGCGTACGTACACAAGATTCGTAATATGAAAACTTACTTAACCTTGGCCAAAAATCCAAGACTATTGATATATGTATAATACGCAGATATAATATTTAAGAATAGGCTTTTTTCTTTTTTTACATCGTTCGAATTGGCCAAGGTTCTTTTATATATGGACCTTCTATACCTTTCTATAGCTTGAACAGTCGGCTGACGCCTTTCGAATTTTCGAATCGTTAATTGAACGATTCTTCGATTGACTGACTGCGTGGGATATGTTGGTTTCGATATAACAATAAAGTTTTGTTAAAAAAAATTAGAAATGTATTTCTAGAAACAAAGAATCGAAAACACGAAATATGGCCATACACAGATGTCTGACTTGTAACAGCTGTTTCCGCTGCGACTGACATGCATATGCAAGAAGTGAACGAAGGATTCGTAAAAATCTTCGTCGATTTTTCAGAATCTAACCGCAACCGGTCCAACCGGAACGGACAAACTCAAGGCTACGTATGCATGTATCTGCATACGTGCATATATGTTTATATATATAAATGTTCAGGGAATCTTCGCGAAATTCAATGTAAACACGACACCGCTCAGTGGACGTACGATTTCGATTCTTTTTGGCCTGCAAAAAGAGTTGAGAGTCAGTATAGGCTAAAAAGAATAAAAAGAAGTTAGAAAACATTAGGTATACGAATTAAAACAGAAATGCCAGAGTCGAGAACAAGATGGCCATTTTGAAGTTTCGCCACTGGCCTCCAGCCGATCGTACACGCACCTGCACCGAATTATTGCGCATACCTAACCTCGCCCAATGCTTGCCCTGTTATCTGTTGCCAGGCGCGATATTCTCGAATAATTATTTCGCGAGTGAGTCGTAGAAATCCTCGTAGATGGCGTCGCGAACAGAGAATACGTAAACCCGCGCGATATTCGCACGATTTAAACAGAATCGAGACGACAGAAGCCAAAAGCATCTAGAGAAAAACATTGTAAAAAATAAGCAGACCAAATTTGCCACAAAGAATGTAAAATTGCCATTCTCTTATCCCATTCATTCTCAAAGGCATCGTTAGGCATCCCACGTTGGTCTTCTTTATTACTCATTTTCTCTTTCCAACGCGTTCCGGGCGAACCTTGGTGACCCTGACCTGCCCTACCCTCGAAAGCACGTTCGACCGATCGATATATCCCAGAATACTGCGTGCAAAAAGTGCGTAACCCTGCATCGCTACATGTTTACGTATGGGCCGCGACAACATAAAGCATCGGTTCTGCCTTTTAGCTACGAAATGTTCAACGAAATAATACGAGAGTAACATGTCATGTACAATGGCAGAAAAAAAAAACAACAAAAATGGCGCCTTTGAAAAAAGCACTGGTGGCTCACGGTACGAGTATTAAATAAGAGATACATATACGTATAGTCCGTCCATTTCAGGGGCCATCTTCTTATAACGTTTAAGGTAAATGAGTCATCTAGACTCTCCTTTATTAGGGGAACAACTGTATTTGCAAATCTAGCAAGTATTTGATAAATTATATATATATATATATATAATCTTGTAAAGAAACTAAATGCAATATCTGTTTTCAGATTTAGCATAAACAAATAGAATATATAAGTATATTATTTTCACGGTGACCCTAAGTCATTCTCAACGACCTCCTGCCTTTCTCGCCTAACAACGCCGGATGTTGAATCTCGCCTTTTTCCTGCGCACTAAGCGCAACAACCAATACACGAGTCCATTTTGGACGTTGTACGTGGGCGTCGGGACGTCTCGCTATTTTTCACGTATTTTTCGATCGTCATGTTCGGCCTTGACTAGTGCTTTACGTTCCCATATGTTGTTGCCGTAGGTCGCGTATACATCGAGGTCCCCCTCTACCTCCTGTCTGCTCTCCCTCTCTAATCTGCACCTTTTCGCCTATCGCTAGGCAAAGCGCTAAACGTTACACGTATGACTCCGACGTTGTTGTCGCCATCAAGGACAGTGCGAAAAGAAGCGTTAGACTTCATTCCTCCTATCCATGCTATCAGAAAGAGAGATCGCTATACGCCGAAATAACAATTACATCATTTTCGTCAATACACGACATAACGCAGTCTCGCGTTGTCACGCCGTGACGAACTACGTCGTTATAGTTTCAGTACAACACGTTAAGTTTCCGCCGTTATGAATTGGCGAACGGATTTTGTCTATTATTCGACTATTACTGAACTTAGATGCTAATTATTCGAAAATGGTAAAACTTGGTCTAAGGGGAAATGGAGATTTTTCGGACAGGTAAGAAGGTTTTTGTATATTGCCGGTGGAACACCTATTTAAAAATATAAGGGATAAGGATTTCTGTATTTTTAGGGTAAAGGATAGTTTTGTGGTAGGGAAATTTCGGGGTAACGGTTTCTTGGTAGATTATATAGGGAGGCATAACAGTATCGACGCTTACATCGACTGGCGGTGAGACGCATGGTGACGCCCGTTTATTACACTGCGAACACAGACCCGCCAGGCTGATAGACGCCTTTGTATATATATTTCGCAATTTTTTTTTTTGCGCTTCAGCCGCGTCAGTCACCGCGTGATTACGCGAGCGTAATATACGATAAGAGCTACCAACACGAATTTCGCGTGGGAATATGAGAGAAATGATAACAAAAAATAGAGTCTGCTCCTCCCCCACAGCTAAAACGATTGTCATTCCCACGTAGCAAATATAAATTTCACGCGATGCGAATAGGTCTGCGACCTTGAAAAGCGTAAAATAAAAAATTTCCAACGAGCTGTTTCACGAGAATAAAAAAAAGGAAAAGTTGCAGAGAACCAGGTAAAAGAAAGAACAAAAAAAACGGTTGAAACAATCAAAGCTTCTTTTCTTTGAAACGCAAAAATTTTCTTTACGAATCTTCACGGCGTGTTTATGGTCAAGATTACAGCGAATAATCGTCCTGAGATTATGCGACGTTACATCAAGATATCCCAATCTACGTGAAATAATCTAATAGGGAAAAAGGAAGGAGACGGGGTCAAAGAAAAACAATAAACATAGCCAAGCTTGAAATTCAGTCTGGCGCTACGAGCAGCTTAAGGGAAAGTGAAAGAGATCAGTTAAAGGCAGACTGAAACTCTCCGATCGTGTTAGTCGAAAAAGCCGCGTCTTACCCAGACTGCGAAGGAACGGGTTGAACGAAGTGAGCAAGTAGTAACGGCGCATTATGTAGCAGACAAGGCGGCACGAAAGATTGCTATACGCCCTATAAACCCGAAATTTCGAAAGTTTGCGCAAGAATGTTTAAAACGATTTGGCTAAATTAAATTTTTAAAAAGTGAGGTCACCAGTCATTAAGCAACATGGAGGTGGGAGGGAGGGGGGAGACGCGACTGGAAGCGTAAGAGCATATTGTTATTGGCCGACGAAGTCAGCGCACTCGCGCGAACGCAAATACGTAAAAAGAAAAAAGTCGCAGACATTACGAATCCACGATGAATCGATAGTCGACACGAAGCGAAAACTAGAGAACATATAACAAAAATAAACGTAACGCAACGACCTGCATGAGATTCAAAATTACGTAAAAAAAGCAAAAGATATGTATTGTAAACAAATGTTTAACATTCTATACTCGTCTATTTTTCCGAATATCGCAATTTCGCTTGCGGTTTTGACAAAAAGGGAAGAAAATCCGCAGTACGAAACTTGTTTGCGAAGCTATCGAAAAAAAAAAGTGAAAAAGAAACATGAGCAGCTTCCCCGAAGCAAAGAAAGAGACGAAAGGTAGGACAACTGAAAAAGAAACAGCGTGACAATGAGATACAAGAGAGAAGGGACAAAAGAAAAGAAATACCCCTGACAAAGCATGGCAAGACCAAGTAAGAAAGAAAGAAAGAAATAAAAGAGAAGCAAGACAGGGCGCATTAAAATGTTGGAGAATTTGGCCGGTTACATATTGTCCAAGGTTAGGGCTGGCCCGGCTCGAATGACGTCACCGACGTCTCGTGGCCTTAAACTTGACTCCCCCACCACCTCCAGCGCCGCTGCCAGCGGCAACAGCAGCGACGCTTGTCGTCGCTAGTCTCGTTCGAGGGCCTCCACCTCCCACCAGACTGACGCGCGAGCGCGGATCGCATTGTTATTTTTTTTCTATTTTCGTGATAAGAAACCTCTGACTCCGTAGCGATGTTTCACCCGGGCCTCTGTCTATCATGTCGCCTGATACCGAAAATATTGTTGATCGTACGTTGGCGTTGCGCGCGTTACGCTTGGCCAATCGGCATAATATTCTCAAGAGATTTCAAGCACCACGAGAGAAAAAAAAATCCCGATTAACATACCATTAGAAACACTCTAGTATATAACACGAGTGGATTAGACGAAAATAATAAATTGAGTTATACCAAAGCATATTTTTACTAGCAATAGAACGAAGAACAAGATGGCCGCCTCGTTAAATACGACAGACATATAATAGTCTCAACTGCTTATAGAAATATCTCTTCTTTTCAAGGTCAACAGATGTACCAAAAACCACACTAGGCCTTGACGGAGCCTCGGTCAATAGAGGGCACGAGTGGGCGAAAAAAAAATCTTCGATAATTAATATCAAGTGAGAATTCGAATGACAGCGTCATGAACGCCGCAGAGACTTTTTGTCTCGAAGCACGACTTCCGTTGCCTCCTTTCTCCTTTTTCCTTCTACATTTTTTCCATCTCTTTGTTTCCTTTCATATTTTCGCCCTCCTCGTCTACTCGCAGATATCACCAACGACCCGAAGCACACTGAAGACATACGACGCCATGGCGGCAAAAGGTAGACGCCCCAAAATATGTAGGTGTAACGTCAGACAGACGATCGGGATGCAAGCGACAAAAGATCCCCTTTGACCGTATAACGGGTGTTTCATAAAAGTATTAACGTAAACATTAATTTAAAAAGGAGGACTCATTAAACCCGACCAGATTAAAACCATGACAGATAGTCGGTCGCCCTGTGAGAGCACAAGGATTGCGTGATGCATAATATATAGTTATATACAGCCAGAAAACGAGAAACAGAAAAGCTGCATAAACGACACTGGGGACACCGAAGAAGAAGAGAACCAGCGCAGTTAAGGCCGATTCACATATTTCAGTGCCGTAACCGTCCTGGCCCTTTCCGTATTCTTCTGTACCAGCATAAAATGTTTACACATTTCAGTACGAGCACCGTTCACTACGTCACAGAACACCATACGAACAGAACGAATGTCTCTAGCTAAGAGCTTTTCCTCACTGTTTCAGTATTGTCTGTTTCGTAAAAATATCGTCACATATTATTGTCCACGCACGAATACCGATACAGACATTGAGGTACTGAGACGAAAACTGAAACCTAAGGACAGTCCTACTTAGATCCATAAAATAATTGTTTACGTCAGTACACGGTACGAATACGGCACTGAAACGTGTGAATGGTATTTTACGTGGGCACGTGTGAAGAGGAGATGTCGAGAAGGAATTAAACAGAATCGAGACCTTCACTTTGAATGCACGTATGTATTTAGAAGGAATGGCCTTCACGTTGGTAGGTGACAGTGGGTGCATGCTGCTCTAGACTGACAGCCCGACTAACCCCCACCCTCGCGTTCTCTGGCCCAACCTTCAAAACACGCTTTTTCAAGATTTACAACCACTACGAGTGTGTCATCCGTCGTCGTCGGCACGCACGACGCACGCGAGTCCACTCAAACGAATTGCACCGATGACTGCAGTTTATTGGAGAAGAGTATAGTCGCCATCTTTATACAAGTCTCAAGTTCGGCATACTTGTAATCGCTTTTTTATTCATTAAAAAATTATGTACTAAATGGTATGTGAAATTTTTTTTTAGTAAATTCATAAGAATCGGTGATAGTGATATTGGTAGGAGGAATAGAAAGAAGATCGTGGTAAAAATTGCAATAACGCGAATATGCATTAGGACTGCAATCGTGGTCGTCAGTGGTCCAAGGTTAGACATGAATAAATTTTCTACAGACTTGTTGTTGCTTCGCTCTGTCATCCTTCATGGGACAGTATAAGTGTTTCTGCTATACCTATAGTCAACCCTTGTCGTCGGACTATAGGTACCGGCATTCTTTCCTTTGGCCGCATATGAACCGCGGCAAAAATAAAAGAGGCATTACTTTGAAATGCCCAAAAAGCGAGTTCAAGGATAAAAAATCAGTAGAAACGCACTAGAGCAATCGAGTGATTGCCATGCGAATCTCGTTACTTATCTCAATACATATTCTTGCAACTTTTCCACGTAAGATCACATTAGCACATCGTATACAGATTAATCCATCTATTATGTTCCATGTACGAGTACAGATAACCGTCCACAGTTCGACCTGAAATAATTTCTTTGAGTATATTTAATTTTAATACATCTACACCGAGAAGGACAAACTTGTTCTCCCGTGTAAACCAAAGTCAACCAAATCGTACCGGTACGCGCATACGAGTCCCTTATCCTTCGTAATAACATTCAGTCGCGTAATAAATTCCGTTTGCCCGTTATTGCTCTTATCGCCATTATCAAGTCTGAGATAGCAGAATGCCATCAACTGAGTTCAAGATCGTTAGAAGGTCCCGGGATGCGAGGGATCCGCGTGACGTTACCAGTAGTCGCAGTCGGCGACTCTCCCGGCAATAGATCCGAACATTGGATAATATTGATTACATACGCGCGACTGTATACTTTTATTTGACAAAATTGCGTAAGACTTGCGCACTTCATGCGCGCATATAACGTACTAAGCTTACATACGTAATGTACCTAGGACGCGTAGGCAGTGGACAGCTCGGTGGGTGGACGTTAGATTTCCGATGCAGACTCGTATAGAATCACCATTGATATAACTCGCAGAAAAATTTGTGTGAAATTCGCGTTACCAGGAGAAAGAGAGAAAAAGAGAGGGGGCAGACAGATGCATAGATAGAAAGACCAAGGGAATATTACGAGACATTGTTAACTAGAGACAGTACACAAAATATTCCGAGAAAACAATGGACACGAAATAAATAAAATATCCGCAAGGACCATTAGCTACTATATGGACAATACTGAGGGGAGGGAAAGTATACAGGTTTCTTAACGCAAAAAGTAAAATTCCTACAAACAGCTTGCTTTGTGCAAACAGCTTGTGGTGTGTAAATGAATTATTCTTCCCAATATTGGCAGTGCATATAAAAAAAATAGTTTAAAAATTCAGTATTAATACGACTGTTCGAAATGCGTACACGGGACCTTCTGAATTTCGATTAAGACTGACGATGGAAGAGTATTATAATAGCGAAATAATTAGACAAGGGGTACTGTATAGTGCGAGGGCTATAATTATAAAGAATTGTAAATAGATCGAGGGAATAGTTTGCTTGTTATACAAAGTCACTTTCGATACCAGGTAACATGGCGTTTTAATGAGCCAATATATCTTGTACGACAGTGCACAAAAAATCGTACAATTTCAATACCTCAGTCTCAACTGGGTCTTAATGTCCATATTTGTTCAAAAAGCCTGAGTCTACATGCACAAATGTCGGAGTAAGTAAGTCGAAGTTGTAGAAGAGGCGAAGAATTACGACGCGACGGATAGGAACAATCTATTTTTAAGTGGGCTTGGTCATGGTTCCTTTGCGGGTGGGGATTGGAAGGATCCCCAATTACTCTTGCTAATGATAAGGTGTTAACTACCGCATATTTTAAATAGAGTCACATACAGCGAACGCGAGTAGATGCATATACGTTAACGCTTGTATGAATAACACAAAAGTTCTTGCCAACATCACGTTTTAGATCGACGTGAATTTTGCGAACGGGCATAACAGACGCCATTGACCTTCCACTAGGATAAATCGACGAGGGAGTCCGCCTCGAATT
The DNA here is from genome assembly GCA_031001745.1 of Hartigia nigra. Classification (NCBI taxonomy): domain Eukaryota; kingdom Metazoa; phylum Arthropoda; class Insecta; order Hymenoptera; family Cephidae; genus Hartigia; species Hartigia nigra. Next base: position 585,873 of record JARPRG010000274.1, read on the forward strand.
TTCGAACGATTCTAATAGCTTCCTTTCGCACGAAAACAAACAAATTCGTCGTCGGCTACTCACTTTTTTCTACTTTCCTTCACAAAGCGTTTCAAACGACTCACCAGGTTAGCTTAGAATATTCAATATACAATTATTCACCGAGGTCCTAGTTTCTTCGCGTTGATATTATACGATTACTTAGCGGCCATCGTACCTCAAAAAAATACCTGCTACAATCCACTCTCCAAAAACCAACACCAATATATTCGACACGAACTTCACAAGACTCCTATAAAATATTCCTGTACAGAGAATATTTCGCAGTGACTAATAATTCCGTCATAAGATTTAATGCTAAGTATCCAGCAGTCAAAGGCTGGATGACAACATGGCCGCAGTCCACTATGTTGTCACGCGACCCAACATAAACAAACCCACGTTTCCCAGCACTGAACATTCTTTTCCCCCCTCGGTCTCCGGGTAGCCACCGTACATTTTCGCTGTCGTACCAACCAAAGCAAGAAAAGAACGAAATATAAAAGCCACGCTCAACCATACACAAAGAATACGAAAACATACCACATCGTACATCCAGGCGTCCATCGCTGTGTCGTACATTCCGTCAAAGAACACGGCTCCAGTTTCCCACCTTTTTGATACCCCCGAAAAAAATGTTCCTGTCCCCTCTAAAACTGCGTCCAATCCTCAAAACTCTCCAGGAGTTTACAGAGTGAAGTCTTCTCCGATCCCGTCTTCAAAGAATCAGCACTAAATAGAGGTCTCCGGACGCGAAAGCAAAAGCACGTGAAGGATACCGAACGAGACGACAATAACAAACAAACTCCTGACTCAATCCCGACTACCAAATATATACGTATATACATAAAGAAGTTGTATAGATTCCAACATAAAAACGGTCACGGAGTAACCGCAGCGTTCAATAAAGCGTTATATACCCGGACTTCGATGATGACGGCTCCGTGGGCCGTGCGCGACTGTGTTACAGTAACACGAACCGCCGCGCGAATCCGCGAATCGTACTGACGACCCACCACCAGCTCACCCTCTCTCGTTCATTCGCTCACTCGCTCGCTCGCCTGCTTATGTTCTAACTGGCTTGTCTTCTTACTCGCTCGGTCCATCCCAACCCCCCGTGAACCCCTTCAAGACCCCCCACCCGCCCCAATGCCAAGGTACTGCCGTACCGCGCATCCCTCCCCGCGCAGACACTCTTTCTTGCTTCTGTCTACCGTCTATTCCTCTGGTCTATCTTCAATTGTACTCTTCTCTATTTCTTCCTCCTCCTCCTCCTCCTCCTCCTGCACCTCTATTGGATAATACCTACGCTTGTCTTCATGCATCCTATTATGATCTATTGTCCTGCATCCTTCTCGTCACGCACCTCACATAATGGTTCCGCTATTCCGTTGCACTTGGCCTGTCTGTACTTATTGACGATGCACTCGGTCTCGGCTTGTACAACGATACCCGTTGAATTTCGTCGTGAGTCAGGATAGACGAAAGACAAACGTTTTAAGTTTGTGGATGCTGCAGGATGCCGTTTCATCTCGGGTAGCAGGGACTAATACGGGAAGGGAAATGGAAGCCCGTACAGGAATGATTGATAGACGTATTTTTAAATTTTAAGAGTACAAACTTACGACCTGATATTGCGCACAGGAAGGAAACGAGGGAGAACGACAGATCGCGTTAAAAATAATATTTTAGATATTACTTTTAATATCATTTTGTGTGACCCTGGACCAGTTGCGTCTACGCGTTTATATTGATTGCATTTTTTAAATTTATTAGATCATTTAGTTGTTTAGCGAGGACATAACTTTTAACGAGCGCTTTTAACTCTCGACTGTTCGCCTGTCTGATTACAGTTTCGTCCGAGTTGAACTTTCGCTCTGAGTACAAATTGAAGAACTAATGCAGTTTTCAGCACGTACCGGCCAATCCGCTTGAAAAGGGTGAAATAAAGCTAGGAGAACAAAAATTCCTCTGGCAGTAATAAATAATAAATAGAAAACCAGAGTGACATTACCAATGCACTCGCGATCATTATACAATCATTCATGGCTCATTCTTCGAAACCTGCATATCCCGCAACCAGAATATCTCCATGTATCGAAGTTTTTCCTCGCAAACCATACGCGAATAGCCCCAAGGGAATATTCACCACATAATCATAACATAGAAACGCTCGAAAAACTCAGAGAAAAATTCAAACAACGTATCTTTACGTCAAATTCCACGTCTGACCATGTCACTGCCTAATATTTAAAATTACCACACAAAAAATCACGTGACATCGCCAAACTTTTTGTATCCTTTCACGATGTACAAACAAGTACTCGAAGAAAAAAAAAGTGGAAAATAAAGTAAACGACCATATCTCCCCCCCATCTATAAGATGCACACCGCATTGCATAGGCAGTCGCAAAAAAACGTTTCGTCGGTTTGTATAATCAGGCTCCACAATTAAAAAAAAAATAAAATATATGAAATTTGACCTTGCGCGTCTACTTATTTACAATTCAATGACAATTATTACACAATAGAGTATCATTATTCCTCCGGACAATTGTAACAAAAAAAAATATTCATCTTAACGTGCATATAAAACGTGTACTGGATCATGCCTCGATATCGTAATACGTATATACAGCGTTAAAGTGACTCAAGCAAACGATATGCTCACCAGCCCTGTTCTGTCGTGCATACGAACTCTGCAGAGCACTGCATACTACAGTGGCAGCACATCCCACAGAGTTGTCAAGGACAGCCGCTGATGCCTCATTCATACGTAGCTTCTGTGGCTGGAGGAGCAAAACGAAGCGTCCGACGGGTTTTAACGGTACGGGCACTGCGAAAAGAAGGATTTCTAATAGACAAAAAGAAAAAAAGGGACGAGAGACGATGGAGGAACGAAAAGAATTTGCGAGAAAAAATGTGTATCCCGTCACGGCTGCATAGGAATATCCCATGGAAAAGATACAGGCGTGTAAACTTGATATTATTAAAATTGCAAGATAGTATCCCCCTTTTTTTTTTTAATTAATACCGCTTTTTACCAGCGAATTTTAATTCGTGAGCCGAACGCTGCTTGAATCGATCATCAGACTGATTGGACGTCAGTCTGAGGTATAAAGATCACTGATAACAGCATGATGCAGTGGAACGATATTCTTGATTGTAGCTCTTCCTTAATCGTTATTGTTTTTTACACTTCCATTAAGAGCGTCAAGTGCATACTCTCTATTGCGATCTGTGGATCAAGTTTCAAAATGACTGTACATGACTTATGAGACGGTAGTGAATTTCTAAAAGAGTTTAACCAAAGGCGCGACACACCTCGAGGGACTCCATTAATAGACAGCCGATTTCCATCGACGAATTACAGTCAGTGTTATCAATTGAGCTAGCAATTACAGGCTAGACGTGATAACGTAGCACGACAGATCCGGCCCCGTACTTAATACAAATATAATTAGAAAAGAATATCTAATTATTATCTTCAAGAAGAAAAAAAGTTTAATTTCAACAAAACCCATGATAACATCTAGATAAAGAAAGACCAGATTCATTTACGCAAATCACACATACGGAATTTTACCTTAAAGTCCCGTAAACGGGATTTTGAAAAAAAATTGCGAGTAAACGTGCATTGACGTTGCACAAGATTCGTTTGGATCGATCGGATGAAATTCTGTGCGAAATGAAGTATCGAAGTATGTCACTGACGAATATGGTCTACGATAATAAAAAAAAAAAAAAGGAAAGGGGGGTGATCCCGCCACGCTAAGCGCCAAGTTATAGATTCGTCCCTGGACTTGCGTGTCGTATGTATATCGCGGCTGTTGGAAGTGGTGTTGGCAATTGCGATCGTGAATGTGGACAAGGAGTGCAGAAGAGGAGACGGGAGGAAGGGAATAGCAGAGGTGTATGCGTATCCGATGGAGAGGGAGAGAGCGAGAAACAGAGATAGTAGATGTAAAAGGGAGATAGAGTGAGAGCAGAAGAGAGGAGAGGAGAGGAGAGATGGCCTTGAACTTGACTGCCGCCGTTTTTGCACACAGCCGTCGCCCGCCCAAAACAGCCCACCGGCGTAGCCACTAGAAGTAATTCATGGTACACACCAGTGATACCAACGAAATTCCTTGAGTCTCTGGAGACAAAGGAAAACAGTTTCCGAAGTGTCGCTTTACGAAGCAGAATTACACGTAAAATTAACACAAGGGATATATATAGCAACGTACTGTATAATATTCATTGAATGAATTTAGCAACCGGTAGGGAATTTTGCCTTGGCAAATAAATCATCGATTGATTAAAATATTTCAACCAATCAATGATAATGCTCATATTCGAACAGGAATACAAACAGCGTGGCGAGTATGGCGTCCGTCCGTTTTTGTCAGGACGCACCGCGGGAATATATTGAAAGTAAATATTGGTATTAACGATTCATTAATCGAGTTAGAGGATTGACATGGAACAAAATATAACGAAATCATTGCGGATTCGTTACGAGAAATAGGAGATGATACTGTATAGGTATAGAGGGAATAAATATGAATTTAAGCAATGAAAAATAAGCGGTTCCTCGCGATGTTGCAGACTATCAAAATGCCGTCTGAAATAAACAGGACAATTTTTATCTGCAATCCGTCACGGCACTGATATACAATTAGGAGGGGAAGAAAAGGATTCTAGAAAAATATGATCAAGCTCCAGGAAGCACAGACCTCCTACGTAATATCACCTAAGCTCAAATCCCGCTAGTCAGAAAAGAGAATTGGTTACTTGGAAATGCCCAAGGGGATTTGTTGACCTACATAGAAAACAGCGGAGCATTTAACGCAACTTCTGTCAAGGATTGAATCACCAGTAGCCTATACCCGGTGCAACAGAATTTCCATCTCGTTAAAGGCGAAAGGTTATGATCTCTTTCTCAATATGAGCCACTAGTATGGCCATCGAAAATGTAACTGCACCAGGAGCAGCGAAGCGAATGAAAAGTTTCATGAACTTTGAAGCCCTGGGGAAAATTTTGGTGCCTCTACCAGTGGACCCATCCGGTAGATAGAACGAAGCCTGGGTTGAGGTAGGCAGACTACAACGAACCGGATCGATATGGCACTCTCGCTTTCTCATGCTCCCAATATATCTACGTAACGCCTACTCAGTCCTGTACATATACGTATATACACATACTCTGTCCTGCTATGCGCAACTGTAGATACGAGCCTTTAGCATTTAGCGTTGTATACGACTGTAATCTTTTATACGAATGATTTGCTGTATAGATCTGTAAATGTATACGAAAATGATAATTTTCGCGTGCGTGTACTCAATCTGCAGTCAAAAGAATATGACGCAATGGGCGAATGTGAAACGTCGAATCAAGATCTCCTTGTTGAAATTTTATAGAAGAAATATGTTTGTACCTTACAAGTTAATTGAAGGAAAATGTATGCGGGTTTACTTTCTTTGTTCTCTTGTAGATCTTGATATTTGCTAATCATTATTTTTAGACTGCTTCGTTTCGTGATCTTGATATACTTCTTTCGAGACTTTGATACTATTTTATCGATAGCAGCTATGGAATCCAGATGGTACATGAGAAGTCGATTTGGAGAAACTTCAGAAAATAAAAATACTAAATATCTAAATACCAGGCATGTTGTAGACGACTTGTTATTTTTAGAAAGTAACGATATCCATTTAGAAAGTGATATTTGGGACATTCTATTCTTAATTGACGAATCTGACGTAATCCATTTGAATGAACTATGAATAAGACCGAGGAGCAGTCGTAATGTGGCAAAAATATACCATTATCGACCTTCTTCACTCAACGAGGGTAAGGAAAAAAACGTTTCACGATAAAACTGAAATAGACCATCAAGAAAAAATTTTCCCTTCGATTACGATACATGCTAGAACGAGACGTTATAGTAAACTGATTCGATTAATGTCCAATTGGAGGTTATGTTGTCAATATCGTTACCGGTGCACAGCGTCAGATAAAGGAGACAACGTTTAAGACAATTAGATGCTTTTGTCAGACTATTGTTTTCTTTTTAAGAAATATCCACCGCAAATTTCACCTATTTCACGTTATTCAATAATAACTAGTGCAAAGCTGCCTGACTTGAAAGTATGAAAAGAGCGAAGACCCAGAGAGAACATTTTTCCCATGTAAACACACGTTGACGATGAGTTAAGGGACAGTTTGACAGAGATTCGCAAAGAGAATTACAATGAGACTGTAATAAAATGCTACCAGTAGTTAAATCACATCTACTTGCTTGTAAAAATAGAAATTTGTATGAACATGAGTCAATGCGAGGATGAACATCTGACGAATAATTTGTATAAGTATTTCTTGTATATATGATTTCACAAAAATGTATTGAAGGGACACGACAGTACACTCTTTCTTTTTATGTTTATTTCCAAAGGAGAAGACGTACGTACGGTTTCATAACTCGCATCTTTCTCGCCAAAAAACCAAGGTCGCCCACAACATTGCGAAATTCACGAAAAGGAGCAACAGGCTTCGCTCCTCGTATATAGGTTAGCCGATTGTGCTCACGTTGTCATAGATTAACACATCACAGGAGCACAATTCCTAGGAGCCACAAGTTATGGAATAATCTCGACTGGCTCTGTTTTGCACGTAAGAATTCACCGTGGGAAAATTGCAGTGTGTACACGAATCGGTAACAAAGATGGCCGACGCGATATTGGCATTTCGGGTTTTCAATAATTTCAGCCTTTCCCGCCGATACAATAACGAATTACGCGGCGACACAACCGACATGAACGACTCACCTCAACATCTGTGGCGTTTATTGGCTGCGGCTCGCGATCGGAGACGTTTATTTGCGCGAAGATCTGCAAATTTCGAGTAATGGTCGATCCCACGGCCCACTAGAAGCAGAAAACTTGAAGAGGTGATTGTTGTGTCAGTGGCGCCATCACGCATTCTCGTCGTTGAGACGTACTACACTGTAAACTTCACTCTCTACTGTGCTGACCTCTACGCGGCTACTTTTGGTACCTTCTCAAAGAAACCAACTCCGGTATCCACCAAAGATGTATGGCGCTCCGGTGCTAGAAATTCAAAATAGAAAATTCTTCGTTCACTAGTCTAGGCTATAAGAATATTGCCAAACGAATAACGGCTCTACCTGAGTCCGTCCTTGGTATTACCAGAATTTGACTATAACGAAATATATTCTCAGTGACGAAAAAAAATGTATTGATACCAAAAGTGATCTACAGTCCAGGATATACTTTCGGATTTCTTTTGACCATACCTGCTAAGCCAGGTAGTAAAAACTGCTAGCGAACCGAGACCCTAGTATATTGTAAGTATTTTAAGAATTTCTTTGTCTGTACTCGGAGGCGGGTTTACGCCAAGTCAGGACAACCAGGCAACTTATTGACTAAATTAACAGACTTAGAAAGTTTAAGCTTTGACAGAAAAAGTAACTGAATCGTGTACTTAAAAATATGCATTCATACTTTATTCGACATGACACGCTAGTCAATAATAATATACAAAATATACAGTGGCGTCACACTTGCTTTTCATAATACATTCACTAGATTTTTAATATCTCGCAGGACACGTTATCTTGATTCCACACTCCTGAAACAGTAGGCTTAATAACGAGTCTGGCATATGAATATTTGTTAGCTCGTTCAGGATTCAAAACGACGCAGCCCTTGACGATTTTGCAGAAATGTCGCATGTCCGAGGGAAGAATTAAAAGATGTGGTTGTTGATCCATAAAAGCATATTTTTCCCAAAGTTCCATATCAACGTTGACTTCTTCAGCCGGTGGACTTAGAGGATAGTAGCAACTCTGACTGAGAAGATGATTCGCCAAGCGACTAAGTCTATCCATCCCCATCATATTTCTGCAGAGAAAATCATATACAATCAATATAAACTATTGATTTATCTAAAAAAAAAAGACCTCATCCGATGCATACAAACTTATCTCCTCACGGCCAAGATGCATAAGCGTATCAACAGATGTCACTCCCATAGTGAGCCCTTGGACATTCAGCATGCAGGGATCTGGCATTAGATGTAAATTACGATTTTGTACTTGTTTAGAGACAAAGAATTCCGGAGTAGGATAAATAGGATGATGATGAACATCACGATTGGAAGCTACGAGCACGACCTGCGTGCAAGTCCTAAAATAATAGAAGATCAAATAAACTACATCATCAAACAAAACTGTGCAACTTGCAATATATACTATTACGGTACCCTTGCAAGTGAGTCATAATCTTATTGACAAGCTGCTCGAACAGTTCCTGAAAGGTGTCAGCAATGGTGCCTTTTTCAATTTCCGGATGCGTAAAGTCAATGAATGGACCAATCAAAATTAATATATGAGGTTCATTCTGAACCACGTGCTCCATCAGATCCCACAAAGGCTGATAATGTAAATTATCCATGGTAGTAAAGGGTCCTGCTGCTATCATAACATGTAAATTTTGCAAAAGCTGCGGTGGCTTCGATGGCGGTGCGTAACCCTCGGCAAAAACTTCCTTAACGATAAGTACATCCTCAGTAGGGTTTTTGCCCTCGACGGCAATAATCTGTCCCGGGAACAAGGAATATTGTTGAACATTACTGAGGTCCAGCTGCACGAGTGCCAATCCTTTCTGATCCGCTGCAGATTTACAGCCCTCCAACATCACGGATGAATTGTTAAGCTTTCCCTCCATCTCGCATACAACTTTTCCCCAGGTACGAAAATCCGTTAACGACTTGGATCTGACGTCCCAGGTGGTAGGTATATCGTCATTCTTCCGTCTCTGCCAATACTCGCAAATCTTCGTTCCGACGTCTTGACACACCAGCGTCATGACCGACCCCTTCTTCGAGAGCAATTCAAACATATACATCGCCTTGACGGGAACGTGAGGATCTTTGGTCTTTTCCACTTCCACTCTCGACTTGTTATCATTCTTCCAGGATACCGCACCATCACCAAAGGATACCAGTACCTTGCCGCTAGTGCTTCTGGATGACTGACGAGTGGGAGTAGTCCTGAACAAAAAATACGCAATAAATTGAAATCCTTTTCGGTGCCATCATTAAACAAGACAAGTATTCACTTACGGCGTCGGAGAGTAACTTGCTGGTGAAAATTGATTTTCCACGGCACGTACTTTGTTCTCGTTCTTCGGCGTTTCCAACTCAGGGCTCCTGAGCCTCTTTGCCTGATTAAAATATAAAATACACCAAAAGATATACCCAACACGCATAAAGGCACCAGGTTCATTCAGTGATTTGCATAGAGTAGAAAAGGAAAATCTAAATTAATCCAATCAATCTAATCACAGCTCCTCGAACGTTCCAAAACGGGCCTCCGTAGACGAGTGTGTATCTAGTCACGAAGTTCATACAAAACGTGCACCAAATTCATACTCGTCTATGGAATTGCCTCCTGGCTCTGGTCGCTACGAAGGAATCGCCGTGATGCTGAGATACGACGAGCAGTGTTTCTCCATGACAACATCAAAAAATTCACTGGACAATCTAAAGCGTCTTTAAAGTTACAGATATGAGAGACTGCCAGTCGCATTAAAAAAAAAAAGAAAAAAAAATACATGACGCCAACGTGCGGCATAACGAGGAGCAGATGGGTTGTTTACACCTGAACGTGCTTAATGAGTGTGGATCTAGTCACAGAATCAATTTCAATGTGCACTAGACCAGCACTCACTCGGCACATCCAAGACGTCGTTGATCCTCCTCCAGATGCTCGATCGGTCTGTCTGATCGAGCTTCCAGGTCCAACAGCTTAGACACAGCATCCAATACTTTCGACAATACCGTTGAATCCGAGAGCGCGAAAACGAATTTACTAGTTCACTCGTGACAAGCACATAGCAAGATAACATCTGCGAGAAGTCGATAAATAGATCCTACGACTAATAGAACGAAGCAGACCCCATTCCCGAGGATGCATCGAGAAGTTGGGGTTAAACCATCGGTTAACCTGGCACTCTTAGCACTTGCTTTATTACGCATTATTTCAATCAATCTCAAGGCATTTCTTGGCGTTTGACGCGAGGCAGATGACGAGAATCGCGAGATAAATCGAATGTTAATAACAATAAGGTAAAATATTGTATTAAGAAAAGAATTTTTAAACGACAGAAATTCAACTAGAATTTCCGATGCTGCGATCCATAACACGCATCGAAGGATGTATCATTCTAAGAGCTTGTAGCGTCCGTCAGTCCTTGTAGCCGAGGATCAAGTTTTTCGTAGGGACTCCTTTCGTACCTCCTGCTACTCTATGTTGGCTGATGCGACTAACCAAGTGAAAGAAAAAGAGAGAGAGAGAAAGAGAGACTCACTCCTCTTGCCCCAAGTTGCAAAAAAGTTTGCACTCGGGGCAAGAGGTTCCTCTCCCCAACGCCCTGGCGTCTCTCTTGAAAAACTTCCCCCTCTTCCACTTCACCAGGCTACGGTCTCTCTTCAGCAAACACCCGGCGCACCGTGGGAAATAACGTTGAACTTTTACCATTTACTCGTGTTTCATGCGGGGAATGCAGTCAATTCAGATGCAGACGAATATTGATTTCCTTCAATTGGATTACGCGGCGTTGCAGCCCGCAAGCTGCTGACTGCATCAGTGGAAAGGATAAAGAGCAAGAGAGAGAGAGAGAGAGACAGTAAGTAAGTATCAAGAGAAACAGAAAAAGACAGAGAGAAGCAAGAGAGACAAAGAGACTTCCGACGGGTGCGCACGATCAAGAGATGAGAAGAAAAGATGGATGCTGGAGACAGGGAAGCAGAGAGAAAGAAAGAAAGAGAGAGGGAGGAAGGAGGAGCAGGGTCTCGAGATTGGGCAGCCGGTTGTCGGTCAATTGCACTTAATTGGCCAAGGCACGGTTCGTAAAGAACCGTCCACGAATCAAAAGGGTCGTAACGAAGATGGAGAGAGATATTATATATCCTCTGGGAAGTAGCCGGTAAAAAAGAGGCAGGTAAGGACCGTACCCCAGGATACATATTTCGTGTCTTGATGTTTATCTTTCACGTAGCTAGTTTGCCGCTTCTCGCCGGAGACCTTGGACGCCGAGGGAAGCTACGCGAATGCAAACACGTAGTTGAAAACACAAAAAAAAAAAGAGAAAATGCGTCACATGAAGAATCGAGGTAATATTCTCGTGGTCAGGTAGCTCCTCCTACGGACAGTCCTGGATGCTCGGAGGTGCGTAGCAAGAAGGAAAATGGCCTCCGGATTCAAAATTATGAAAAGTCGTTGAGGAATTTGAACGCAGGTAAAAAGGACTTAGGCGAGAATACGAGCGAGATAATAACTCGGATGAGTATCCTTGTGAGATGATATTCAGGAATTTTTTCCGTCGACGAATATGTGTATTCTGAGAAGAGAAGGAACGTCTGGACGAGAGGAATACGACGAGAGAGTGAGTGAGAGAGAGAGAGAGAGAGAGAGAAAAATGGCGAGTGACTGACGTGCCGATACGAGAGAAGAGAAAGTGAACGTTTCATGGCGAATTGAAAGGAAGTACCGAATGCCTGGAAGCCATTATTATGCCTGTATGAATTGTACTGTTCTCTCCTTCTCTCTCTCTCTCCCCTCCCTCACTCCCTTCCACAAGTCATAAATCTTATACAATTAAAAGAGGATTAAAGGAAATATATCGTACAGTGTAATAATTTTGTCTCATAAAAATCGGCATAACCACGACGACCTATGTAAATTGTAGATAGACGCCTTGAAGTTTGTGGCTTTTGAAAATTGAAGCGCTTCTCACGATTGTAAATGAATATCGGCGTCTTTGTCGTAAAGAGAAGAGCAATGAATTCGTGGAAAGCAATAAGAGAAACGCGAGTCCCCTTTGAATCTTCTGCAAATCAAGATAAAGTCGTGACGACGCAGCATCGTTCGGAGCGGCACGCGATGAGACCTTCGACCAGCGTCAAAAAAATAAATAAAAGAATACCTAACGACCGTCTAAGGCAATCAAAAGCCTAAAGCAACTAGATAGAACAAGAAACGAATTAAACAAAAAAAAAAGCCATGTAAAACGCAAATGCCACAATACTCTATAACCTCAAATATCCCCGGATTCATCAATTTTATTAAAAAGTCAGTTAATAGTGAAGTTAGTAAACTATGGCGCGAGAGTTAAAATTATCGAATAAATATCGCGTCCGCTGCGTATACATGAGAACTACTTTCTAGGCCGACCCATTTTTTACAACACACTCGATACACTCACCGGCCCTCATCCACTCGCTACATCGACCCATTGAAACTGCCATTAAGTTCGATATGAATATGTAACCGATGGGAAGAAGAGTAGCATGAAATTATTATTATTACGGATAACTTCTATAGGTAGTTGAAAAGATGATTAGAAAATAAAAACGAGACGAAGTCACGAAGACCTTGGTAACGGTCATTGAAACCGAGCAAGCATCGTGGAAGAAGAAAGGGACGCCGCATGAGAGAATCAACAGGTCGGCGAGGCGTCGTGACGCAACGCGTTACTCGGCCGGTCTAAGTCATTTTGAGAAATGTGACGTCACCGTGCGTAAGGACGACGCGAAACATCACGACGCCGCGTCCATTCGAAAATCGTCAGTTAAGCCCCTGACTGCTTTGAAAATAGTATTCTTGGTTAAATCGACCAAAGAGAAAGAAGAGGGGATAATATATTTATATAGACATAAGAGGGAGAAAGAGCGTAACAAGCCGACGTCAGAAGAAGCAACAGGTCCGTCCCGACGCCATGCGTCGGTATTGGTAGAGAACGAAAGAAAACACCACGAAACTCTTTCGTAATGGCGGTGACGACGCGTTCCTACAGACGCCGTGTCTCGGATGCGATTCCAAGTGATCTTCGTGCCGCCGCGACGCCAGACCTGTTAAAGATGGTGACTGCGAGACGCTACGACGCCTCATAACGAAAGATGTACTGTCCTTTGTGGAATTCGCGATACGATGATATATCACAGAAAACACTAAAACAGCACAGTACGCGTACCTTCTGTACACACGGGAACTCTCACGAAGCTGACAGCATGACGCTCAGCGTCCAGACACAGCACGGCGTCGTCTCTGGCACAACGCCGTTATAACAACCACTGTCTTGAGACCGTACGATAAACTTTCGACTCGCAGTTTGCTCCGTTCTGAAGTAACAGGACTCGCGAGTTTTCATTTTTTTTTTTTTTAAGAAAAGCGTCGAAATTCGAGGAGACCTGCGCTCTGCCTACGAAACTGGCAACACAAGAGAGACGTCGCTTTGTTTCGGAGAGCAGCGGAGCACGACACGATGGCGGCGACCGCGTCCTTGAAAACTGAAATTATTCCCTTTGAAAGAAATCTGGCCGGGTTTGCTTGGTGGGGATTACCCCCTCCAGAACGAATCGTGTTACTCCTATCCCCACCAACGGAAAAGCCGTTCTCTTGACTAGCAATTTATATATGGTAGTGGGGGAAGGGGGCCTGCGAGTCCTTTGTGGGAGAAATTATAGAAGTGGGGATAATGGCGGCAATCTACCTGGATGATTTTTGTGGTAAGAATTACTGGCCTGTGGGCCTCTCTGCCAACCTTCTTCTTCTTCTTCCACATACAAGAACCACCTGTCGGGGAATCGTTAGAAATTTCGCTGTCTTCGTATCCCACAATATTTCGTCTTTTTTTTTTGTTTTAGTTCACTGGCAACTCATCAAGGTCATGATACTTGAGTCGTTTCGTTAAAGAAAATGTGACTTTAACGATAGAAATGCGACGTTTACGAGCATTAACTCATTTGCATATACCATAAACCTAACGTAACCTAACCTAACCTCTCCCGACCTGCACAAAACACAAGTTGCTAAATAATTTCAATCTTCCTCTGCAACCGCCCCCCCCCCCCCCCCTATTACCTACGTTTCCCACGTATCCCCCTCCCCCATCAGTCCCAAACGATCAAACACTTTCCAATGAGAGAAATATTAAATGGCAGTTTACATAGGGGTTAACCCGTATCTAATCCTATATAGCCACCCGTATCACGTTAAACACCCTCTGGCAATTTAATTTTGCCTCTATTGAAAAATCTGTCTAACGGCTAAAACGAATCTGACGGATCATAAGAGAGCAAAAGTATCCGGTACTGGATGTCGATTCGTGGAAATCCATAATCGTGACTTTCGGAGCGAGCATTGTTCTTCGAACGTCGTCGAAAGAAAGAAAAGAAGAGGTGTGCGCAAGGAGGAGAATCGAAAGGTAGAAAGACACGATATAATCGGACAACATCCCGAAAGTGAGAATCTCCGCCCTCGTTCGAAGGATGTGGCAACGTTACGGTACGCTCGACTCGCTATAGGGTACAAAAGCGCGTGTGTGTCTATATATATATATATATGAAAATACGTCCATCCAACTATACTGTCCACATCATGGTACGACGACTATACGACCAGTACTACTAGGCAGTGCCGTAGAGCACAGTGGGGAACAGAAGAGGGTGCTCGGGCACGACGACAAACGGGTTTTTCCAGATCCTTGATTCGAAACGGGAGTGATGAAGAAGCGTCTCTAAATCGGATGGCAATTTACCCGTCTCCATTAAACGAACGAAAGAAGATTTCGTACAAGGTACAATTATTGTCCAAGGAAGATTTGTTTTTTTTTTTGGTCTTTTCTTCAATGTTGTTATTTTTACCTTGAAACTGTGAAGTAACAGAATTTTCTCGTATCTGACCTGAAGCTGTTATTCCTTCCTTCTCACGCTCTTGAACCCTGCAGAAAAGAGGGTACAAGACCAAGCCCCAGAAGAATTGGGTCCGCAGGTAGACTCGTTACGTCATTGCCACTGTAGCAGCGCGAAGAATGCGCGACAGTGTTGCCAGCGCCAGTGTAAGTCATTGGTCGTGTAAGAAAGAGGAACTCGAAGGACAATTCTGTGAATTTGTTACGTTTCATGAAAATTCCTTAATCGGAAAGGTTCATTATCTACCACAATGGTCAGTAGATGATAACAATTGTTAATGATGTACACATTCCATGCTTGCTTGATATACGTGTACGGGAATATCGAATTTGTACGGGTCTATATCAAATTTTGGAGTATCTACGGAGATGATCGTTAATGAGCGCAGCATCCTTGAACAAAGAATGAGAAACGCTGATTCGACCAAAGTTTTGAGGAGTTTGACTCACGTGGTGAAGACGCTAGATCTGTCGCAACGTTGCCAGACTGTCAGGACCCGCGTGCACGGAGACATACAGACTCCAAGACAAGATGGGGATCTCGCGTCACGCAAAACAAGCGATTTCCATAGATAGCAATGCAAATACCTACAGTCAACAAACAATTTAACGACAGCTTTGTTCACTGTTATACTTCCTAACAAGATAGTTTCACCAACCACGTATTCCTTTGGTTACGCACATCGTCGACGAATTTATAAAATCGACGGACGCAAGTCGTCCGGGATGCCTGTCGTGGCGAATTTATTCATCGTTGAGAATCACGAATGTCTCACTAGGAAAATTTGTTTTTCAATTTACAATCCTCCATATCTTATAGCAATTACAAAGATATTGGTGACAGAAAAATTTGTAAAAAATACAAAAATACAAAACCGTTTTTTTCTACTTATGCTAAGCCGTAGTGATATTGGAATTATTGCTTCGAAACCAACAATGTAAAGGGAAGTCGAACAAGAGCAGCAGCAGCAGCAGCAGTAACTGAGTATAATGGGTCAATGGCGATTTTGATCGTTTCGACTGCCAGGAGATACGCCCTTGTAATTCTCCACCGGAAAAATGCAACAAAGCGAGTCTACCAGGCAAAAAATCCAGGCGGGTTTCGCTCCACTAGAAAACTTGTTTACCAGAGTTCTAGCTCAGCCTACCTGGCTAGATGAGTTAACATAGGCTGGGCATTGGCAGTCAGTCCTGCTACGGTATAATACTAGCAGCGGGTAATCGTGGTAGTGGTAGTAGTATTAACAGTAGTATACAATAATAGTAGTGGTATGTAGAGAGAAGGAGCGAATGGGAGAGAAAGGAGGAAACAGAAACATACGTACGGCGAGAGGGAAACGGTCTTTTAATGACACGGTTCAAGGAATTTTGAAAGAACCTGAACCCTTAAAACTACACCTTATTTCCGTTTTTCAATGTTTCTTCTCATAAGGATTTACCGATGCCAGTGGACTCTGAATGAATCCATATTGAAATTATTAACACAATCAGATCTAAAATGGTCAAAAGATGGCGGATCTCACGGTGGGCGGAAATTTTAGAACCCATATCATTAACTTGCAACCTATTATGTATTCATACATGGAGGATACGTTAAGAGCTCTATAATTATCATTGGAAATCCTTAGATGGATACTAGCATCTTAACAGTAATAATGTTCTAGCATAATATTAATAATATTTCTAATACTTACTTTTGGCGTAGTAGGTGTTCTTCCTCCGTACATCTCAAGAAGGCCATCATTTTCACTATTTCTCTATTTAAGGTTTCAATAGATAGTTTCGCAAGGCCAAAACAAAGAAAGCAATGCATAAAATAAGTAATGCCACTAACTCGATACTAATTTTAACAGAGAAATTCATATGCATAACAAAGGATACTTGTATTGCTTGGAGTTGCAGGAATTATAGACTGCAAGTTTTGACAGATCCTTATCAACACGTAAATCATTTACCAGTTTATTCTCTTTTTTTAATTCTATACGCTCCAGCTGTCCAAGACCTTCCAGAGTTGGATCAAGACTTTTATAACGTGGGACACTGAACGCGACCCATTTGTCGACAAACGTCTCCTCGTCTACGCCATACAGATCGCAAAGATCGAGACCTGAATCATAAATTTAAAAATTGCCGTTACTCAGAGCATCATGGCACATAGCGTCCGTTTTGTTAGGTTAGGTTCTCGAGCACGAAAAGAAATTAACCATTACGAAATATCCGGTCGATACGAATATTCGTAAGAGATAAGAATGAGCAAAAATGTTTTTATCAAACTATTAACAATATAAGTATTTTATGACAAGATAGAAGCTACAGGTCAAACAGTGATTTTTTGATCCTAATGATATTCTCATAATCTACTTCACAGTAATTTAATTACAATAATAATCTGCTCTCCCTAGAGAGAGACTTGGACCGTTCTTGTCCGTTCGACGGGCAATTAATGCTAATAAGACACATTCCTTAGTCATTAATTTCAATTACTCTAGTCCTCTGTAGGAAGCGTCGTCGATGTGAAACGCTTGGCGAAACCGATATACGTGTATATGGACGAAGAAAAGCGAGATTTCACTTCAGGAGGAATAAAAACAGTTACTTAGACGTTATAGATATTAGAACGATTACTTACATTTATTTAAAACGGTGTTATCTTCGACATTTGACCCCAGAGCCTGGAATTGCTCCTTCAATGCTTCCTTCGTCACCATTTTGTTCGGAACTGCCGTCTTCCCGCCAAAACAGACGAACGAGACGCCGTCGTGATTTCGTTAAAGCGATCCTGCTGCCATCTTTATCGTTCGACACAACGGCGTAATTTGAAAAAAAAATGTCTGTACGAAGATCAAGAATAGTCTGTACTTTTTTATCACTGCAACTTGTTCCTTGCTGAGAACAGAGGATCTGTTAGTTTTCTAGTTGATATTTCTTGGATATTCGTAATAATGGACACAGTAATTATTACTTTTTAATATTTAATTCTGCACCTTTATGAAACATTATTTCATTTATAGTTACAAAAAATGACCTGTTTTATGATTATTGATTATCCTTGGTAAATAATTACTAATAAAAATTCGTTAAACATTTATCAAAATGACAACAATCTCATGTAGTTGTAGACAATGTCGCCTTTAAGTTTGACAGGGTTAATTGTTTGTAAAATACATTTGATCCTTTTCGTATAGAGCAACAAGGGTTTGAGGTGTCTCCGAAGATGGGAAACGCTCTACCCAAGACTGAATTAGTCCTTCAAACGTAGGCTCGTAATTCTTCAACTTTACAGTGACATCTTCACTATTGTCTGAAAGAAAAAACGAATCATGTCATAAGAATTTTTATACTTTATAAAAAAAAAATCATAATTCAATACACTTACTCTCAATGAAGGTATTAGATTGTACAAAAATTTTTCGTGGCTGCTTATGAGCCAAGACAATACTTCTCCACAGAGCCCAGGGTTGTGGTCCAGACTCAGGTACCTCGCTGTACCTGTCGTACATCTCCTTGGCAGCTTCCACATCACCAGTACTTTTATATATTTGTAATTTCTTCAAAAATTCTCCAATAGCTCTTTTACCCACTGTATGTATTTTGGTTCTGTCCATGACCAATCGCAAGTTCTTTCCTGGTTCAGTCTCCACCACGTTCACGAAATCTTCCCCGGCTTCCAAACACACTCTTAGAAGAACGTATCTAGCCTGAGAGTGAGCTTGCAGCCATTTCTTCGTAGATGGCTGATACATCTCCAGAGCTTTCGCACAGCCGGCCCATAATAAAGATAACCAATTTACATAAATGATATCCTGGGTATCCTTTCCTTCATAGCCGAATATTTGAATCACTTCCTCCTCGAGACTCAAATAGAGGCCTACGGCTTCTGCCCGACATTCTTCATAAGAGGATCCCAGAGCGCCAAATTTTGAATCGTACGTCTCTCCCTCGAGGAAATACTTTGTTATCAATTCGTTAGTCAATGGGTTTCTAACACGGTCTTTATCATAGTTGAACTGACCGTTACCGAGATTTCTCAGCAGCTTTCCACTGCCATGACCCAGGAGTTCGTGCAGACCAACTTGAACCTCGAAGCTGGCTATCCGGAACTTGTTCATGTGTGCCTGATCCTCGTCCGACAGGAAAGGAATAACGTCCTGTTTCATATTAGCAGGAATGACGTTACCTAGTGAAACATTTTTGAAACCTTCGGATTGCCTGATTTCATCGTAATTCGGTATATTGATTCCTGCAGGAATTCCAGAACCAGAAAAGGTTAAAACATCCAAGGACGTGAAGTCCGGCCTTAGAAATTCGTCCTTCTCGAAGTCCTTGCTCCATGGTAATTTCGGTAGGAGTTCCTCAGCTTTGCTAACTAAGGTCGCGAATTTTCGTGACATCTCCTTATTCACCATCGCTACAAAACCTTCGAACTCTCCCCGTTGTCCTGCTGGATCCCTGTACGTCTCGATGAAGCCAATGTAGGTTTCGATTACGGGTCCTTTGTCCTTGATCCAAAAGCGAGAACCATTTTTATGTTCTTCTAAGGAGCCTGTTGTGAAGTGTTTGATATATCTGTCGAGCATATTTATCTCGTTATCATTTGCAGCGTATTCCTTAGCTTTGTGTAGATTCTCCACAACGGAAACCAGGAGTTTGCTATAATCTCCTCTGGTAATTTTGAATTTGGCATCCTTAAATACTTCTGGTGCCAAAGTAATATTAGGATCGTCTCCCTCTTCGACGGAAGCCAACCTAATCTCATAAACGTTTCGGAATTTCTTATCAACTGAATCAGCACAGGGCTCCATTGTTTTGAAGCAGCGCGCGTTGTAAGATTCCAACCCTTTGCTTTGCATAAATTCATTTACTATTTCAGCATCTTCTACTGTACAGTTTGAGGAAAAGTAGGTTGTAATTCCTTTGTCTCCAAGACCCAAAGATTTGAGTCTCTCCTCCAGGGAATATATATTTTCTTCTATGGTACTCCAGATCTTCTCAATTTCCTTAGGTTGCTCAATGTATGCTTTAGAGACTTTTACGATCAGTTCAAACTTTTCTTTGGTCAAGTTGGGAATTATCTTACTATCTCCAAAGGACTTATAGTTTCCTGCATTGGACAATACTCCACATGCATATACAAGGAAAGCCTAGAAAATAAGAACGAGATTAAAAATATCAATCTACACGTAATGCTTAGAATCATTTTTCATACAGTGAATTCATCCTCGGTCACACCACGTTCCAGTGCAGACTTCTTCAAATCCTCAAGTTTTTGCTGAGAAAAAATCTTATGCAGAAGAGCAAATATCAGTGGTGATTCGGGAGATGTTTGCACCAGCGCAATAAGGCCACCATTCCATGCAGCCTGACTCAAATAATGTGCGTACAACTTTTCTTTTGTGGTCAACGCATTGAATGCTGTCTCGCATTCCAAGGCAACGACTGGTTGATTATTTGGTAAAGTAAACAAGGAGATATCGTCACTCATTATCTTGTAATTCCGGCACGGACTAGGAAAAGAAAATTCATTAAATATATATAAACAATACTGCTAGAAGGTCAAGTTAAACCTGCGCATGAACCCATAAAAGAATATATGGATAATTTTGACAAGCGACAAATGGAAATTTTGCTTTAACATGCAATTAATATTTGTGTGTACTTGAGAGAGTATCACGATCCAACAAGTGGAAAGTAATCGACATATTTAACGTATGGAACGTAAAGGTCGTTAAAGTATTTTTGATTAGCGGATAACCCACCAAAGGCTGCAACCCCTTTTCAAATTTTTCACCTCCCACTTGAAGTTCGTGGTAGACTCAAAATTTTTCATTCTCTCGAGATTTCTCATAATGTACGACCGGTGTAAACCGGCTTTCTGATAAGTGACAGCTCGTAAGAGCACATTTGACTTGCACAATTTGAACATCGTATACTAGGAAATTACAACAAAAGACGAACAATAAGGTTCATTACGGACACTTAACGCAACCTTATATTTCTATGCATAGCCAAAGAGGTTCCACCTTTGTATAAATGCACTCGACCACTTGCAACCACCGCTCAAGCTGTACGATAATGAAATATTTTGCAACGGATAAATTCACCAAAAGCAAATAAATCTAACCTAGAGATAGGATGCCTTTTCAGTAAATGAAAGTGCAGGTTGCGCATGCGCGACAGGTAAACTGAGTGGCAAGTTACGATTGAATCTTTGTATTTTGTTAAAACCAGAATTGTTATAAATAATTATTAAACAATTAATTACTTAATTATATATTAAATGAATATTAAATAACAATTTTATTTCTTTACATCAATTTTATAAAAATATATTCTTAACTGAATTATGTATGTATTGCTAGTAAAATGCCAGACAAAATATATTTTATATATTCATTATTCACTTATCAATCACACAGAATGCCAGAAGAAATGAATACCTTTTATAGTTAAATATTGTCATAATAAAGGTTTTTATGAGCTTATTGTTGTGCATGATTGATAATCGAATAATCACATTATTATTAATACAATTTAATGTTCACTACTCTTTCACATCTCCGATACCATCAGGGTTTATAGCAAATGTAGCTTCGTTTTCTGGTAAACACGGTGAATCATATATTTTACATATTCTAGTCTCACCTCTACCTTTGCGTAAATATAATCGTGTGGTACTGGCATGGGCTATAATGTTGCCGCCAATAGGCTTTTTCTGATCGCCACCAAACATACTTGCAGCTCCATCAACTTGAGCAACAACTTGATTGGTGATCACAACAGCAACACCATGTTCATCTGCTATTCGTAGCAACATTCTTAAAAATCTAGCTAAATGCATTTGCCTAGCTGCAAGTTCTCCTCTACCAGAGTAATCTGTACGATACAAGGCTGTAGCACTGTCCACTATAAGCAAAGCATATCGAGATTCTATCATCATTGCGCTAGCTTGTATTAAAAGTTGAGTTTGATGATCAGTATTATATGCTCTAGCACAGGCAACATTGTCCAAAACTGAATCCCCGGCAATCTGATATCTTTCAGCGACTGCAATTAATCTCTCAGGACGAAATGTACCTTCTGTATCTATATAAAGACATTTACCTTCAGCACCACCCATATCTATTGGTAATTGACAATTAACTGCTAAAGTATGACATAGCTGAGACTTTCCTGTTCTGAATTCGCCAAATATCTCTGTAATTGAACCAGTCTCAATTCCTCCACCTAACAATCTATCCAGCTCCGTAGAGCCTGTTGTTAGGAATACGGTATTGGCACGAGTCTGATGAATCTCAGTAGCACTTTTGAATCCCATCACTACAAGCTTCGAAGCTTCTTGAAGAATCTTGTCAGCCTTCGCTTCACTGATGCCCTTGATTGTGATGAGGTGTTTCTTAGGAGTATATGCAACAGCTTCCACAGTATAATATCCGGCATCTTGAAGTTTCTTAATATCCCCAGCCGTAATTCCATTGCCCTAGAGATCAGATAAAGAGATTCATGCATCATAGAATAGCATTACAGAAATATAAGAGTTGCAAAGAACAGATGAAGTTCAGCAGTTGATCTCACTTCTAACGTTTGTATAAGTTTCGCCTGTGGGTTATAATCGTCGAGATCTTCATCTCCTTGAACTGATGCAGTAGTGGCTGTTGCGGTGACCGACATTGTTTGATAAATTCGAACGATTGAGACGATGAATGGAGAAAGAGAAAACTTTCATAACCACAACGGCTTCCCGCCAAGAGCTAATGCGTCTAGCAGAAACTCAGCGAGATCTTGGGTTTACAAATGTTTACTACACTTTACTTCAAAATAATTATTATGAATTGAATATTAATTTTAAATAAAAATCCATACCTGCAGTGATTCTTTATAAAATATGAATTCTATAACTTTTTAAGGTACCGAATGTTATATTTCTTATACATTATTAATTGCAGAACTTAACCTCATAATATTGAGTTTTGAAAGGAACAGTAATCTAATATTCTTTATAGTTTACAGAATTTATGTTAACAATGCATTGGATAAAACTGGGACTAACATTTCCAGCATACTCAGTGCTGGTAAAAGATGTTAATTGGTGTTTATCATGCATAACATTGAATACTGGTCTTCGAAAGAATTGTCATAGGATATCACGATTTTGTACAAGAGTAAAGAACAATAGCAGAGAAGATGAAAAAGATATATTAAAAATCGGTAGTGCTCGAGCGCGTGTACAAGGCTCAAAAGAAGTTATTGAACAACTTGAAAAAAATAATGAAAATGGATTGCTTGAATATATTCCATCACGGTTTTTAAGAAAAACTGCAATACAAAATCAAGGAATAATATTTGATAACGCTGCAGCAAAAAGTATATGTGATATGATAGTGGATGATCTTAAAGCTAATGGTACCTTTATTGCTGAAACGAATCCTGGTTTGGGTAAGCTGACGAAAAATCTACTTGATGCAGGAATTTCAAAAATACACTTGTATGAACCATATTCATCTTTCGTTACATATCTTAAAACATTTGATAAGAAGTACCAAGACAGAATGGATATTCGCAATTGTAATCTGCACTATCTATGGAATATGACAATCTCTGATTTGCATGACG
The DNA here is from genome assembly GCA_031001745.1 of Hartigia nigra. Lineage (NCBI taxonomy): Eukaryota > Metazoa > Arthropoda > Insecta > Hymenoptera > Cephidae > Hartigia > Hartigia nigra. Next base: position 609,258 of record JARPRG010000274.1, read on the forward strand.
AACGAAATAGAATTAAAAATACTTTCGAAGGTGTACAAAAGAGACAATACGAAGATGAACCGAGCATGCACATTGTTTGTATGTTTCCTTCGATAAACTTTATAAAGCAATTAATGATATTTTTAATATTGAAAAGTAACATTATGTCGTACGGAAGACCAGTATTTTATATAGGATTGCCGCCATCTTCCTGGACAGTATGTTTTCAATGAACTCTAATCCAATAAGTACTCTATTTTAATTAAATTAATTTATTTCCTTTTATATTGCAGAAATTATCTGCAACAAATTCGGACGGATATTTTTATTATCGAACAATTACCATACTTTTTCAAACATTTTTTGATTATCAGCAACTAGGGACGATACCAAGGTCAGCGATACTGCCATGGCCAACTAAACTCAATCCCAAATTAAAACAAAGAAAGTTCAGGGGTTTGAGCCAAACGGATAATGATCAAGTATTGATCGTTAAAATAGAACCAAAGGCGAATCTCTATACAGAGATTTTAGAAGAAGCTACAGCAATTCCATTTTGGTTTTTCACCAATCAAACAACTATATCGAGAAGTACCAGAGTCATACCAAAATTAGAGCAAGTATACAAACAAAATCTTACGCAAAAGTTTGTCATACATTATGTAATATTCTCTCATGACAAACTTTCATTCTATTACAGAGACTGGATACCGGGTTGTGGAGCATCGTTCATACCCAAAGGCATCGATATATTCACGGAATTCGGAGATTTAGAACCTACGCAAATAGTTGACATCTATAAACAATTTCGAAAATTGCCTGAGATAAAAGGATCCTCGTTCTATTCTTCGATGGAACTATATATGTCAAGATTTGACGAGTATAACGAAACACAATCGATGATCGATTCTACAATTGAGGAGACCGCCGAACAAAATAATAATGGTAAATATAAAAATAATATATGTAGAAGTCACTGCAGTGCAATTATATAACCAGAAACAATTTAAAAGAAAAAAGAAATATTTCTTCTCGCAGATGTCTGACAGATCTTTGTCCCATGTAATTGAATGGACCATCAAGACTAATAAAACACTGTAATTTTGCCAAATAGGTTTCAATAAAACAACGTAATATATATATATATATATATATATTATACGTTATATATATATATATATATGTATAAGTCTTAAACCATGCGTTGATCACTGAGCAGTCCGTTAGTAATATTTTACCATTAATCATAGCTCATCCGTTCTACGAATTTTTATAACACAATTCATATTGCTAACTTCCTTCAAGTAGGAGCTTGGAAAAAAATTGCGTCGATGAATTGACTTCTATTTACTTGAGGATAAAATCAAAATGAATCAGTTTTTAATGATGCTCGTGCGACCTTTGTGCGTGCGATTACTATACTATGGTTGCACAATATATTAAGTGAATATATAGTGATACCAAGCGACCCGCCACAATGATTATTTGCCTCTAAAGCACAAGTCACACAACATACAACATTCATACATCAGCAGTCTTTCTATTTATCCTCCTCGCACAGGTCATAACGTTCTGTCGTGTCAAGCGTCGTAGTCAAATATTTGTATCAGTCATCGTGTAACTAACAGTCGCAAGGACATATACAAATTTAATCGATATCTTTTAATTAAATAAGATGTTTGGACCAATTGTGGCCATCTGGACGTTAATTTTTCTTCAGACGTCGCGGACGCAGGATATCATTTTTCCAAGTGAAACTACCAACACCATTTCCGAGCGAAACACAACACTCGTGAGTGAAGAAATTATTATTAATAAATATACTCAGTTCAATAACTTCGACGATCCTTCGTTATACTAGTAGTGAAGGCTTATCGAGATACGGTGATAACATTTGATACATTTTTTTTTTTTTCCTTGTTTTCTGTCGTTCAAAAGGCTAACGACACAAGATGTCCATTGAATATGAAGTTGTATCAGGATGATGAGAAAGAGGACATTCAATTCTGCGACTGCGATTCAGGATTGATCTATTATCCGCCAACCGATTCCTGCTACTTGCCATATAGAAAGGGTCCTTGTTCGTCCAAGAAGTATCTTCTACTGGGACTTGGTGAAACGGTTGCAAAGTGTAAGAAAAATCCTTGTCTAACGGATGGACTCGTACCGTTTAACGGGGCTTGCCACAAGCTGGGGAAATCTGGTAGTGCGTGCAGCAGCAACATGACTCTTGGGGTCGAAGAGGATACACAGAGCATAGGATGTGTCCAGATCGAGTTCCCAACGCGGCATATAATCATGGCACCACTGAGGGCATGCAGACCAGGCACACGTCGGTTGGCAAATGGCACGTGCAGAATAATTTTATGAGAAAGGTCAAGGATTGATTCTTGTATTAAAAAAGGAAAATAATGTCATACAATGAAATAATTCATAAATACTTCTGCGCGTTATTTCCTCAATAGGCGTTTCTCTCTCCAGGAGCTAATTAATTAAGATTAAATATAGTGAACTGTCAAAAACGTCTGTGTAATTTAAATATATTAAAGTATATAGTTTTTTTTTTCTTCACGTACACTTCTTCAATTAAGAACAGTAGTATTTTCTACATTACTCGTCCCTGAATTTTGCAATGCGATGCGGTCGCACGGCTTGGTCATTACTGGCTGCTGTTTTCGTTCTTTTATTCGGCATGATACTAGTTAGCCTTGAGGCTCCCAGAGTCACTCTAGGTCGTAACGGTGCATTATGTTAGTTAAGTAGTATAGTCTCCTAGAGAATCCACGACTGTTTCATTAGCTCTTGAAGCGCTTCGCGAATTAGCCGTGGTCAGGGCGAAAAGACTTTATTTCCTTTAATTTGTAAGCAACGCAGAAGAATTAAGTTGGTGATAATAAAATTAATCTCAGTGATTGAGTGGATATCAAGAAAACGAGAGATTAAAAGCATCCGGTTGAGTTAAGTTCCAACTAACGAGACTACCGAGAATTAAATTAAGAAATGAAGTGGATAATATTTAGTTCCACGCTTTTGATATTCGCATTTCGAATATGGTGCCAAGACATAGTTTTTCCAAACGATGAAGAAATGTCTCATGTAAGTGGAAACAAACCGGTGGTAAGTAGATATTACACAATTATCAAAGACGTCTCTATGAAATTTAATCGTAAATCCTTGTACGATGAGTCAGTCTCTCTTCTTTTTCCTCTTCAGATAACTGAACGGATTCCTGTAATGATTCCTGGGCGCTGCCCGGAAAACATGCTCCTATATCCTGGCGACGGTAATATCAGTGCCTGGATATGCGACTGCAGACCACGGTTTCTTTATTTTCCTTTGAATAATTCCTGTCACGAAGCTTATAAGAGGGGACCCTGTCTTCCGAAGCAATACGTAATTCTGCCACCTGGTGAATCAGTACCCAAGTGCGAGAAAAACCCATGCCTTGAGGATGGTTTGGTACAGTATAATAATACTTGCTATGGACTCAGGACCGCTGGTGGTCCTTGTGCGCCGGATGGTGTCTTGGGTGTGAACGAAACCACTTTTGAATTAGAATGCGTACCTAACGATTTGGCATTTTTCACTATTATTGATGCACCGACCAATCGGTGTCCTCCAGGAAGTCGTAGAAATTCATTGGGTGTCTGTAGAAAGATGATTTAATGTTCTTAATTTATTTATTATCATTGCCATACTCCTTCGTACTGTTTTTATTACTTTGATATTGATAAATATCATCAACGTTGGGAAGCATCGACGATTACCTTTCCATTGTACTGAATTTAAAAATAGAATTAACGTGCCAGATTCGATTCTTTTTAATCCTTGCGCTTGATTTTAAATCCTGCACGATGGAAGATAGTGAATGGTAAGGATCTTATGGTCAAACATGTATTTAAGGACGTGCTCAAGCTTTATGTTTTTATATTTATTTGATATGGTGTACACTGGAGCTTTTTTTTAATTATTTTTACAAGAATACTCCTAATATCAAACGCTTGTCAATTATGTTGATGCGATACTATTTCGTTCGCTCGTTAAAGAATTTGACTTTATATTAATTTAAATCTATGAAATTGTATAAAATAAAATACATATACACGATTCTAAAATTTATGAACATTAAACATTAAACGCATACCGATTCTATTGTTCTTCTTTTTAGATAGAGCGTTCACAGTCTTTTCTATATCCCAATCCTTATGAAATTTTTTCTTGCGATTATCTGTGTATAATAATCGCGTATAATAGGTACAGTTATGTAGTGCGTAATACTGACTGATTGGTACAAGAATTTTATTCGTTTACAGTAGAGTATAGTTTATACTGTATGGAAAAAGAAAGAAATTATTATGCTCAATATATATTTATCATGATTATATTGAACTATGGTCTTTGCAACAGAGACGTAAAGGAAGTTGATTTCAAAATTTAACACGATTATGGACAAATAGAAGTATTTAGTTAATTAAATGTCTACAAAATATATCCCATGTTCTGCATATTGTTAGTATGGGAACGTTTCGATATTCCAAATAAGGAAGAAAAAACAAAGCAATTGATAAAATATACAATTTTCTATAATATTAAATCTTCACCGAATTTAGATATATATATATGTATATAAATCAACAAATATTTATATAACTGTACGTAATGTTACCTTGATCACACGTCACTGTAATATGATAGGGCCTGTTGTACTTTTGTACTGTTAATTTTAACTGGGGCCTGGTTGTTGGTTATTTGCTGCAGCTTCGATCAATCTCTGTCTTTCTCTATACATGGAGACCTTCATATTCTCCAACTGATGATAGCGCAGTAATTTTAAAACGGCGAACACAGAGAGTCCAACCCAAATAGATAAACTACTCCATGCACCAAACTGCGCAGCTCCCAATTCAATATGGAATCCTGAAGTGTCGATCTTATCTGCTTTATCAATATCATTTCCAGCAGCCAATTCACATGATAGAAATCTTTTTGTCATGCACTGGCACCATGTCATGAATCCCAGTGTGATAAGAATAGCAGCGATTAGTGTCACAGTTGTCAGTAAAATGGAACTGACAACGTCTACGAATGCTGAGAGAAATGAACTGTCTTCTCCATGATACATAAGCATAGAAAGACGGTAAATCTGAACAGCTGCTGTCAGAAAGAGAATTAAACCAACAAATATAGTATAATTGCAATACGCCTGCGAGGCCCAATTAACAACAAACTGCCCATCTGTTTCCTGCCAAACTCCTGTAGAAAAGAGTAGACAGTGTCCCCTAAAAATAAAAGATGCATTGCCTTTAATAATATTTACCTTGGCTCCCATCCTTGGCACTTGCATGCTATTAAACTGTATATCAGCTATAAATACATCAACAGAAGAGAAAGAATTTACCTAAATTCATCCTGATGAAGGCTCATCGGTACAACAATACACAATGACAAAATTAATGCCACCACATATCCTGCTATTTGGCTGAGTAGTAAAATATTAGTAAGTGCCATAGTGCTCCAAACTAGTTGAGAAGTTTCTTGTGAACGTTGGGAGATTATACCAAATCTACAGTTAATATAATCCGCTTAAACGGCGTACAAAGCCGTATAAAGAGCTCATCCGACTTTTAACCTCATCCAATTAATATTTCATGTATAAATGGGTTTGACGTTTTTTTTTTTTTTCACCACCAACACTACTTATCCAATCACGACGAACTTGCACTTTTGCAAAACAAATTCTGACGTTTCTCTAGCTGATCGGCACAGCCCAATGTAAACTTGCAGTGTTACCAATGGGTGCAAAACCTATAAAAGTCCTCCCTGCACGTTCCATCGGACAAAGAAAAACTCTGGCGCGGCAAAAACAGCTTACCGTCTGCGACTTAAAAAACTAAAACTACTGCGTAAATGGATTAAACGAAGTATCTTATAAAACAATCTTATTGGATCCATAATAAACTAGCGTATTCGTGGCCAGGGCATTGTTTTTAATAAAAAGTCGTAATCTGCTGCGCATTCCAATTTCATCCAGTCTATACTGCGGTAATAAACGGTCACAGTGAAAATTCCAGACGTAGAACAAAAGTGACAACGATTCCTGATATCATTCAATGATCCAGAATTTGGCAAGTGATTGAGAAAATACGAAGTTTAGCATAAATGAACTTATATAAAAATCGGAGTGTGTCATTCGCAAAAGATTGAGAATCATCACCACGTTCTTGTACCATTTTGGAAAGTGCAATCTCTCTCGCAAGTGCATTGATCAGTACAGATCAGTACAGATGAGCACATGCACGTTGTAGAGGATGTTGGTAAGAATGTACCGGGCATTTAGACGAAGGTAAAACAGCGCAACAACAGATAGCAAGTTATCTGAGCCAGTGAGGAATTGGATAGCCCAAGCGTCTCCGAAATCAGCTGATTTCAATCAATGAAAAAGCAGTGTTCGTCTGACGTTCTGGCGTGTTCGTAGTGAATCTGCAAGGAAGGAAAACAGTGCGAAGCTGGAGTACCGTTAAATCTGAGTCGTCAATAGTCGTATTATGTTGAATACGACTCTGTTGGAGGAGACACGTGTCGAGGGAACGATATTTTATTATACGAATGCTCTCTCGCGCTCCTTGCAAAAATAGCAAATCCAACGTTAAACGCCTATGGGCAAATATTCGAAAGACACCAAGACAAAACATTCCCATGAATTTCGTAGATTAACTGCTGGCAACGAGGCTGTAAGATGTCTTGGCTGGGATGTTTTCCATGGTCTGAAGGGATAAAGAAGAGAGCATGTAGATACCTTCTGCAACGGTATCTTGGACAGTTCCTTGAGGAGAAATTGACTCTTGATCAGTTGACCGTAGATCTTTACAATGGAACTGGTCGGGTTACCGATGTTAGTTTGGATGTCCAGGTAAAGTCCTTTCATTTATATTTATATAGAGTTAATGGATGACAATGGACAAAGATAAAGTTATTTTTTTCTTGATATTTACTTTTTTCAAGTGATATATACCTTTGTGACTTTACTTTGAACTTAGGCACTTAATGAGATGGGAGAGCAGCAACATCTTCCTCTGGAATTTGTTGATGGATTTGTGGCAGAGATGTCTGTCAGCATACCTTGGTCTGCATTACTCAGTGAGGCAAGCTATGTAGAAGTTAAAGGGTTGAGACTGACAGTTCAGCCAAGACAAAGAACTGATGCAGCGACGTCAATGTTCGAGTCCATGTGGAGTTCCATGACATCAAGTATGCAGCTTGCACAGGAATGTTTACAGCAGGATGCAAATAATGCTGATAATTCACAGCCTCTGGAAGGCCTCGAATTGTTTGCCCAGACAATAGATTCTAGTAAGAAATTATATTGTATATTGCAATTGCATCTATCGGCAAACTTCTTTTTTTAGACTCTACAACTTCTTATTTTTAGTACTGTGCAGAGTTAAAGTACGATTCCTAGATATGGTAATACGGATAGAACACGTTCCTCTAGACTCGATGACAGGAGTTGCAATACAACTGAGCATAAAGAATTTAGAATATTCAGATGAAGCAGGCTCAGATCCAGGTAGCACTACCTTAGATCCCAATCAAGGAGCGAAGGGATATGTGGTGTCTGCCTTCACTATAAAGAGATTCTACCTGGAAGGAGTTACCATCTGCACAGATGAATTTCCATCGAGAGCAAGAACATTTTCTAGAAGCGTTATGACTATGAGTAGAGAATCTACACCAGACTCCAAGGTAGACTAGCCTTTATTTCGAACTTGCAAATTTTTCATAATCAGACTACATATCTACTTTTCTTTAAATCCTCATTAGAACTCTGACAGCCAATTTTCATCGGCACAAATATCTCCTACTCAAAACATGCAGACTCCACCAGAACGAAGTATCATAAATAATCTTAGCGAATCAAATCCTATAATGTTTGCAAAATTAGCAGGACGACAAGAAATTCGCTTAAAAGTGAAACAAGGTGAAGGTGTACTAGGGCCAAAGGTAAAGAAACAAAACAATAAATTGAAAATTACTTTAACTCTACCACAAATTCTTGCATCAACGAAACATTTGCTATTCAGGTGGAATTAGAAATAACCTTGGGCTCATTCACGTCGTTCCTAAGTCCTAGGCAATTGCACGTCCTCCTAGAATTAGGTCATGGCATCGCTTCACCCGATATGGAAGACACGAGCAACGTTGCGCCAAGAACCTGCACAGAAAAACCTATGATTGTTAGTGACTTTAATAGAGTAGAACGTGAACTCCTGCAGCAGATACATCCTACCCAAGGATTGCGAACGATGGTAGAGTCTGACTTTCTTAAAGACTTCATTCGACATTTAACGACAGTTTCTGGAGTTATAATTTAATCTAATAACAATCTAGGATCTGCGACACACTCAAGGCTGGTCCACAGCATCTTTAGATGAATCAGATAACGAGGATGAATTTTTGCCAATGCGCACACCAGGACCTGGTTCTATGATAGACTCAATATCCAGCAATAATATCAGTATGGAAGGAAGTATAACAGCAAGTAGCGTCAGTTCCAAAAGTTCAGTAACAAATGTACCAAGACAACAGAAATATCGAACAAACGTGGATGCTGATCCTACTGCTGAAACGTCACAGTTTCATATTAGAGTATCTTCGATAGCCATAGTACTTCTGCACGAAGATATATTAACGGCGTGCATAGAAGGATTAGGTCTCACACGAGCCAGTACGGAGCACATGAAAAATGCGGCGGAAGAATTTTTCAAAAAGCTTGGCATCTTCGCCGCCGCTGGTTATGGAAATAAGGATTTTGAAAGAGCCTCCAAATTATTTCTCGATGCTTGTCAACTGAGTCACATCAGGTTTGCTTTGGCAATTATCTAAGATTTACTTAACGTTGTAAGGTCACCGTTTGCATTGTCAGTTACTACAGCGTGCCCGTAATATTCACTTTTAGATTGCTAGCGGCGCCATTAGTGATCGAAGGAAGTGAAAAAACCACTGCTCAAGCCTCTGCTATATCCGGGAGCCTAACTTTGGCAAGTGTAGAACTCGTCGAATGTCTGATTGACTCAAATGGCACGAACGCTAAAGGAACCACGCCTGCCGAATACGTAGAATTAATTGGATTTCCCAAGGGCAACGCATCCAATCTTGGTTTTACAAACAAGACAGATTTTAGAATGAGATTCAAATACACAGAGAAGGCTGTGCGTCACGCTCAGGTGACAAAATTTGCACACCCGCGCACGGAAATCGAGTAACTATCAATAGCAGCCTATTAAAAATTGCTCTATCATTATTCTTTATAAATAGATATAAAATGACTTTCAAATATTTAGCATTCATATGGAGCCGTTTAGAAGCGAAGTCGATATTACTATTGTGGATAGAATATCTGCTGTTTTGAATCCACAACCAATATGCAATTGCAATCCTGTTACCAGTGCACGAGAAACCATCGTAAGTTTACAGTAGATTAAACAGATAATACTTCTGTAATCTATAACTTTCCAGACGACGTTATTTAGACTATAATTTTATATTCAGAATCAACAAACACTGTTTTATCAAGCCGTTGAGAGTCCCTCACTGCCAGATTCTAGGATTGACATCAAAGTATCTGCACCATGTTGCACCATAAAATTGAGGTAATTTATAGTACTGACGTTACAAAAATTCTGGCTAATTATAGGCTAACAAACGTTTGTTAATTATAAACGGTCCCGCAGATTTCCTGTACCGGACTTGAGACCATTACATGACATGAGTCGAGCACCATGGTGGAAAAGATCAGTTCGACCGGACTATGTAACCCTGGTGCTAACCGATGCACAAATTCACACCTCAATGGAGAGTCGCTCACACTGTCTAGCAAGACATGAAATTCAGTCCCGTCATCTCCTGCTGTCTTATACGGAAGCTGACTCGGACGTTCCAGTAACGATCGGGAAGGCATCCGCGGATGAGAAGACCGACGGATCTTTGCCACAGTCTAGTGAAGGGTTTGGTTGGCCGAGAATTGTCGTCACGGTTTATCCTAAACACATGGGTGGACCTCTAGAAGACAGTTCTGAAGGTGAACCTGAATCGAGTCTGGACGACACCCTGGAGAATACTCCTAAACATCAGCCATCGCCATTTAGCTCAAAACGAGTTGTACATGAATCGGATACGCCTCATTCCAAGCCTCATAGTCAGAGTGATAAAGATGGCACGGAACACAGGTAAACTTTCCGGGCGAAGAAGTAGAAATTCTTTGATGCTAATAATGGTTATTGATAATACTTTTAATTAGAGAGGGCGAGGAACTGATAATCCCGGGTAATCGACAAGAAATGATGGAATTTCTAGAGGAAGGTACTCGTGGCGCGAGAATTCAATTAGAAATTGGTCTGCCATGTGTCTCCGTTCAGATTCCGTCTAAGCATCTCTACGAGCTACTTTATAACAGATTTAATACCGATCTGTTCCTCTGGGAACCATCGGCCCCACGTCCCAAGTCCATGGTTCATTCAGAAAGTCACGTAGGACTGGATCTGGCCTCCACTGTCTTACAGGAGTCAGTTTATCCCAGGTATTTTAGTCATCTGAAAGTAGAACCTAAATCTAGAACCATTATAAACCAATTCAATCAATTAAAACATAATTATTCTACAGGTTCAGTATGTGCAAGAGTGGAATCCAATATGATTCGGATTCGGATTCCGATGAGGAGGGAATATTTCATTCAGTAGCGGAAAGAACTTATAAGCAACGACAAAATAAATTTCCAAAAAGTGGACAGAGCACTGTTGCCCTAACACTGAATATAGGTCAAGGTCTTTTGAGTCTCTATACACCAGTGAGGGATTCCTTGAGAAACGTTATTCCTGGACAGCAAGGGGAGCTCATCCTTAGACTGGAAGACGCCACGATTTTCTCTGTTAGCGCGTACAAAGGAAACGCCAATCTAGGTTACGTCTGTGCCATGTTGAGAAATGTTTCCCTTAATCACTGTGGACTGACGACGACTCCATCCCAGACGCCACCTTTGAGATCTATAAACAGTGTCATGCCTAAGTATTGTCAGCCAACGATATATCGTAGTGAAAGTGGTGCCAACATCGTTCCAAATTCAGTTGAAAAAGATATGCTGACGGTAGCCGTCCGCATACAGGCTGCACATCAGACACATCGCATTAAGGTTGATTAACAAATTTATATTTTCGTTATAGAATTTACAAAATTGATTATTTTCTAAAAAGATTAAAGGTCGGACTATTGTTAGCGGAAGTTATGAACATATGATACTAATTGATGATCTGATTATTAATTAAATTCTTGAATTATTAAGACTTTCAGGGTTGCTATGGGCATAAGAAACGCTACTCTTAGACACAGGATGTGCGCTTCTCAAGCATCCTGGTTCACGCAGCTCACTGACTGCTTTGACGTAGCCGATCATCCTGTGGCTGGCTACTCGGCTCCTGGAGTCCTGACCGAGTTACATCTTCACCTCTGGGACTGTGCCGTTGATTACAGGTGAATTGTGTTGTGATTCTTATTATGTATTTGGATAATTGTTTAGGCCGGTAAAGTAACAATGGAATATTTTAATATCACAGGCCAGTTCATCTTCCGCTGAGGTCGATGGTGACTTTTGGAAACTTTAGTGTTTCCAGTAATATTGCAGCTCAAACGAACACATCTACTCTACGTTTCATAGCAGAGGACGTAGCTCTCTTCATTTCGGATAAAATAGGAAATTACGTAAACCTACGGAACGACTACGTATGCGTGATAGACTTAGGACTGTTCGAATTGTCGCTTAGATTAAATGATAAGATGTGCGGTGGAGCACCAAGGGTGGACCTCAGGGCGAGCAACAACGTCTTAAATGTTAGGACCTGTTCGGATTCCGGTCGTGCTTTGACTCAGTTACTCACGTATTTTGCAAGCGACGGAGATCTGGTTTCTAATACAGGAAGTACCGAGAGTATCGCCATTCCGAGTTCAGGCGACGAGGAAAGTCTCCTGGGTGACGAAAGTGTTAATACCCTGAGTAAGAGTCAGGTGGAGCGAGTTAACAGTTTGATGGAGGAAGCAATGGAGGATACTGTAAAAGGTATGACTCCTTTGTGATTTACAAATAGAAAAATCGAAACTTTATAGAACACGTAGAATATTTATTATAATTTTACCTGTACATGTTATCCAGGAACCATAGTCAATACCGATGGTAAATCTCCAGAGGCTGAGAACCAGGTGGAAGTCTTCTTCTTTCCGGATGAGTCTCATCCAGCTACTCAAAATATATCTGAGATGCGAAAGAGTCCAAAGTCTCGATCAATACCGGTTCATAATCTAGACACCGATGATCCTGATGAGGACTTCTGCATCCTGGGCGAGGAGGCCGGTGCAGGGATTATGCCTAGGCACGGTGTTCCTGAAGTTAGGTGGCTCTGCCAAGAATCTTTACGAATAGTTGACAATCATTTCGCGGTTCCATTGGGAAAGACAGATTTACTCAAAGCACCTAGACACTTTCCTCCGGCCATATTGAGGTACACCCTATGCGAAATGACTTTAGTGTGGCATATGTATGGTGGGAAGGACTTTGGAAGTCCACAGTCAGCAACTAGGAAACACGTTACCATAGATGACAGTGGACAACGTTACAATACGGGTATGCAAGGAAGGTAGGTAGTAAGAATACGAATGTATTGAACAAAAGAAATAATTTAGAACTAAATTGTTATTTCTTTTTGTTGCTTTTCAGGAGTCGTTCAGCCATTGGCGGCATAGGTTTCAGTAAAACAGCTCCGAATGAAGTACGTTTTGGTAGTGTTCCAAATTCACCTAGGGCAAAGACTAGAGAGTCTTCGACAGATTGGCAGATTCTGGGTGGTCCAGGACGTCAGCAGGACGTTCTGATGGAGTTTCAGTTAAATAAGGTTCGCTTCCAACACGAGGTCTATCCAGAAAATACGGTAGAAGCGTCGCGACAAGTTTTACTCGTGAGCGAAATCGAGATCAGAGATCGTCTGGCGTCTTCCCACCTCAATAAGTTTCTCTACCAGTACAGCAGCGAGGCCAGACCTAGACAGTCTCATGCTAATATGTTCTCAATGAAAGCCATACACGTGAGGCCCGATCCGAAATTGGCTACGCAAGAGTGCTGTCTTAAATTGAGTGTCCTGCCCCTCCGTCTCAATATAGATCAGGACAGTCTATTGTTTTTGATAGACTTTTTTACTGAACTGGGCGGTGGATCAAAACAGAATCAAGACTCGACGAGTACGTCCAGCAGTACTCAATCGTCACCTGGTTCAAAACATGGAACTCCTACGCATCATCCGCCAGTAATGAGCGTAAACGATGCTTCGACCGCGCCTAATGCACAAACCCCAATGGACGCTTCTCAAACAAGTGTTGTAGACCAAAATTTATTGATACTGTTGGAGGATGAACTTACGATTAAGGAAAGCAAGACGAAGGCTAAGTCAATAAGCGAGGTGCAGGATGATAGTCAACCAATATACTTCAGGTATAGACTAATTGAATAAGGATGATCAGTTTAACTTTAATCTTTAGATTTAAATTTTATTTTACCTTATCGAATTATTGTAGAAGCGTTATTTTCGCTCCGGAGGTTCTTATCAGGTTGGATTATCATGGTAAACGGGTGGATCTCACTCATGGACCGCTGGCAGGTTTGCTTATGGGTTTGGCGCAGCTAAACTGTTCTGAATTAAGACTGAAAAGATTAACGCATCGCCATGGACTATTGGGATTCGATAAACTGGTTGCCTTTATGTTAACGGAATGGTTACAGGACATAAAGAAAAATCAATTGCCAAGTTTACTAGGAGGAGTGGGTCCCATGCACTCGCTAGTGCAATTATGTAAGTACCCTTAAAACAGTCTAGTCAAAAACTTAGCAAAATTCATGAATTTCTTCAATTCGATTACTTCGATTGCAGTCCAAGGAATCCGAGATCTATTCTGGTTGCCCATAGAGCAATATCAAAAGGATGGAAGAATCGTGCGTGGTCTTCAACGCGGTGCTAACAGCTTCACAACTTCCACGGCCATGGCGGCATTAGAGTTAACGTCAAGGCTGGTTCACGCAATCCAGAGTACAGCTGAAACAGCATACGACATGGTCAGTCCAGGACCTAGTGTGAAACACAATAAGAATAAAGGTCAGAAAGGTCGCCGAAAGCGTTACAGCCAGCCTCTGGATATTCGAGAGGGAATGGCCAATGCGTATATGCTAGTGAAAGAGGTTAGTATAGTTTTATTACAAAAACAATTTGATGGGACACTTCGCCACAGACACGTATCGAATGTCACTCTCTTAGGGATTGGGTGAGACAGCGAACCAGCTGGTGCGCGTCGCGAGCGAGGAACATGAGCAGAAAGGCGTCTCCGGGGCCGTGGGAGGTGTACTGAGACAAATACCTCCAACGGTAGTAAAACCCATCATTCTTGCGACAGAAGCTACCAATAACGTCTTAGGTGGTATGAGGTCTCAGTTGGTACCAGATGCTAGACACGAAGCAGTTCAAAAATGGAGGCAGGATCCTCAGGATGGGAATTAAAGTCAAGATTGATCTCAAGGATGAAACCACAGAAAGCGACATTCGCACCAGGATGATTCCTATTCCTATCCTATTCCTAAACGGATATGCTATGATACAAGAAAGAAAAAATACTGGAATGATCGAAGATTATAAGATGCGAGACATCTGCTTGATAATTGCGAAAATGTTTAAATGAAGAAAATTGATGAAAGAATGATATAAAGATGGACCATCCGTCGGACAAGATATCCACGGTCTTTTGTCGATAAATTGTTGAAGCGACGATTGAACGAAATTCAAAATTTACATAGTAAGAAAGAATCCTTTGTTCCACTGATTTTGTTGTATGATATCAAGTAAAGGCCATTTATTATATTTATAGATTATGAATGGAAAATATATATATATATACATATATATACCATGCAAGGTAACATTCGCTGCTTGTATGTATTTTTGTTCTTCTAACTACGTGTATGTTTTGTACCAATGATATGTATCGGAAGACTTTTATTAATAAAAAGAATGCAATGCCCAATCGCATCGATTATATATAATTTATATATAATTTTAAAATGTAGATCGATTAATAAGTTTCAATCTCCTTGTCGGTACACTTCATTGCTTCGTGGCTGTTCGTGGCGAACTGTACGGATAAATGAACCTAGGTATCTATCGTGCTCCTAATGGACTCCTACTAAAATTCAGAATACTTTCCGATTCAGGAATATGCTGCCATCTATCAGAATATTACGGTACACATTTTCCATGAGATCTGATACCAGTCTGTGATTGCCATGGTAATAAAGGTTGTTTATACGCTGATTAAAGCACTGAATGGATCAAAAGTGTCGCACAGTTAAATCTGTCACGGTCAAAGGATAAGGAGTCTTGATCTAGATGAAATATATCGCTCGGAGAGTTACCACGGGAACCTCCTAGAAGAGGACAATGGATAACGGAGCATCGGACGAGTGTTCCGAGGAAACGGAATACGTACCAGAGGATAAGAGTCAGAAGCAAGTGATTTTGACGCGCTTAACGATTTCTCAAGCAATGCTAAAGAGGGTAGAACGTGAATTGGGGCTAATAAGACTTTCCTGGCCAAACGATGACATTATTCATGATAGCCTTGGCGAGGAGTTACCTGTGAGCTATAAAGAAAATAATAACAAGGAAAGACTCCTGCTGTGGTACGCCGAAAACTTTCGAAGACAATACCATACCATCTACAAGGACAGAAAACCTTTGCTTTTGGCGTGCGAGAACGAGAGCGGTATCCAGGTATAATAATGACGTTAATGAAATGGTGGACGTTGGAAATATTTCAAGTTTATGAAATTATTATAACACTTAATTAGTTCTTCTCAGTGGTCCTAAGGATTAACAAGGTACTGTTTTTTTTTTTTTGCAAAATCCTTAGAGGAACTTAATCTAAAGAATAATGAACAGGATCGATGTAAGGTTAAAGAAAAAAAGAAAGAATAATCGTTAGATTTTATTTCTTCAATGTATTCTTCGATAAATACTTTGGACTTTCACATCGTACAAAGGCATTCTCAATATAAAAATTAAAAGGAAACATAAATAAAATAATCGATATTATTTTAAAAATTTGCGAATCGTTAGGTATGTAAAGGTAACAAGGAATGTCTTTTCGAATAGGTCTATAGGTAGATAATTTTTAATTTAACTAATGGAAATATATAACCGTGCGGTAGGAATCCTTTTTTTCGTTTCTCTCTCTCTCTCTCTAGTACATTCAATTTTGTCCTCCTCTACGTTCTAAATAATAAAAATAAACTTCGCTATACATTTATTCGTACATGCTTTTAAACGTACTATAATACACGGTATGCACTTGGAGTTTTAAGTGCACGGTCACAGTCTTATTTACAGGCTGCCCTTGTCGGCAGCTTTTTTCTATCCCTTTGGTTTGTATTTCCATTTCTTTCCCATTCATTCTTTTTCTCACAAATATACTTTTTTACGACGTCTCTCGGAACGCCACGAGTTCATCTTTGAGTTTCTCGTGCGCTTCGCTGCACCCGCCGGCGACTATGTACTTGACGAACTTAGTAACAGTAGGTTCGTTCTCGCAGTAGCCATAGCCGTCCAAATCTAGTAGTGCTACGAAATTTTAGTTTAGCGCCATCGTGAAAGTACCCTGAGGTCACTTCCGTCTTCGATCGATTAGCCAAGGAAAATATTCAGCAAGAAGTTTTGGCACATCGAGCCAGAAAGCGGTGATGTTCCTCCCCTCTTAACTTCCCGATTTTCGTATCATGAATCCTGCGAGTACGCACAAGTCTTCAGCGTACAAATAAATTGCAAATTTACACATTTTCCTTTTTCTTTTTAACAATTACAATTTTAATCTATAAACGGCGATCATCTCATTCGATGAAATGCATTGGAGCTTCGGTGTGATGCGACATTTTTTTTTATACATCTGTTTAGATTTAACTTAATAGGTGTACAAATTAATTCGGTGCCTTTACATTGAATCAAATTTCTTTTAAAAAGGCACCCAAATAATTGGTACGCCTATAAGAGAAAGAAAGTAAGACAATTATACAGGGGATAAAAGGTTTTTTTTTTGCTCGTTCGCCGAGGCAAAGTAGGCAGAGTGAAGTGTAACGTGGACTTTATCTTTTGGGCAGAAATTCGTCTCCACTACCATAAGACGGAGTACATTGCCATATCCGGAGCTGTACACATGGCAGGGATGCGCCAAGTTTGTCAGTGACTACGTGGTTTATGAACCTCCGAAGAAAGCACTCCTTATGGTAAGTAGTTAATAACGATGATTTTTAATTGTTTGTTTTTATAATTAACAAAATAAGTCCTTGAATGAATACTAAATGATTGTATTAGATACGAATCGTAGTGGCAAGTCCAGGGGTAAATTCTTGTTTGGTAGAACAGACCACAAGGGATTAATGATAATTCATAGTTAATTGAGAAAGAACGATGTATGAATTGCGAAGCGCGTTTACGAGTCTCCCTTGCAGAATGACATAATCTGAGAGTTTATGGCATCTAAAATTTATTGTTATATTATGTAAATTAATGAGTACCATTGCAAACTGGATAACCGATCAGTGACGCCTTGTTATTGTGCGTCCTAATTTGCGACTACTAATTCTCACCATCTCACTCTCTGGCTTGAATAATTTCTATGGTGCGAAGCAGCTTCATAAATTCTAGATACCTTTCCTGTAAGAACGGCCTCCTCTACTTTCTCAAGCCCCTGCACACGTATCTACGTTAACGAGTAATGGAATTATAATAAATCTCTACCAGTGACTTAATCTTAATTACAACTGTTTGAAGAATTTGGTATAACCTCTTATATACAATGTTTAAAAACCATACGACCTATTTTGATTCGGCCCATCTTATATCAAGGTAACTACAGTTCGGTCCAATTCTCATAGTGCATGAGAAGCCGAGTCTCATTCAAGTTTGTGATCCCTCTGGTCAGCTAATTATCTTATCCAACGAACAAAGTAGATTAGACAATAACGTTCAAAGAAAAAGAGCTCGGGCTAATATAGTCCAAAATTGCCTAGAGCCCCTTTTCGATCTGCTTTGAATCATTATTTAGCATCACAGCACCTTGCCTACTTTCTGCTTTGTTTTAAACTAGAAGACTTCTTTCTACACGCCTTTAAATTGTCCAGGAGGTATTTGAATTGCATTATTTGCAAACGCGTCACTGCTGGGTCCGAGCATTTGTCCAACCACTTAAAGAACTTTTCTCCATGCTCGATAGCTTCTTCGGTGCTTGCTGGTATATCCCCAGAGTCAGCTTCTTCGTCATCCATATTAAGACTACGTTTGACATTTTCGTTATTGTTATTGCACAGGACATTATCGAGCAGAGCTCTGGTCTTGCTAGGTGACTTCTTGGTAACTGGAGTAGGTGTCAAGGGTGTAGGCGTAACCAGAGGGAAGCTGCACTGCTTGTACCACTGCCAAAACCATGAACCATCCTGTTGATTACTTGGATTAAACGTTGCAGATTGTTGTCCGAGAAGTTGTTGCTGCTGTGTAAGCCATAGCCAGAGTGCTTCATCCACTTTTCTATTACTGCCATTATCCTTCTTTGCTTTGGCTAGATGCTGCATATTCTCATTGGTCTTCCTTGGTGAGGCTGGTACTGGAGTGCAGGGTGCCTCAGCAGCAGGTGGTAGACTCTTTCTTGTGCAGGACTTTGCTACAGAATCCATTTGTGCTGGAGCAATGGCTGAAATACTATGTCTTTTGTTACTCTTGGTATACTGCAGTCCATTCTCGACTAGACCAACTGTGCTGCTGTGCGCCAAACTGACCGGTACGTTGAGTAAATTTTTCGCAAGGGTACCAGTGGCTCCTGACAATAACCCAAGTTGTTGTAGCAGAAGCGAGCTATTCTCAGGTCTCATGCCGGCCATACTGGTCATCAGACTGACATAGTCAATCTTGGCATTGGCATCGAGTTTACCCTCGTTCTCGACGTTCTCACTGGCGCCATAAGATGAACCCGCACTCAGATGATCCATCTTCAATTTCTTGGTCGAAGGTCCCTCATCCTCGCTGGATAGATTAGCCGTGGCAGAAGCGAGAGCGGCAGCCATATTGGTACCGGAAGAGGATGCCGGCGAATGTGCCTCACTATCTGGAGTAGAGGAGTTTCGGGCCATTCCCCGAATCTTGTGCTCAGATTTACACCATCCTCGCAAAGTAGACTCCGGCACACCGATATCTCTCGCAACCGATGCTTTACTCTCACCCTCGTGAACCCTCTGAATAGCGTCCATCTTTTCTGAAGCAGAAAGTGCCCTAAGTGGCCGCTTTCCCGGTCGCGTAGACTCGCCCCTCATGTTGCTTCTATAGTCCTTGCCGCCTTCGCGAAAATCCTCCCTTAGCCCGTCCTCGGCCGAATCGTCACTCCCTTTTCGATCTATTTTGAAAGGCGTTCGATATGCCGCCTTTATCGAGTATCCTTCCGTTTCGCGAACGAGATTTCCGTCCCCCGCGGCGACCACGGCTGCGGCGGCGGCCAGTTCGTTGTACCACGGGAATTCCAGAATTATGCCTTCACGGTTCCCCCGTTAATGTTCACCAGAGAGTGAAAGACACTCGAGAAACACTACGCTGCGTCGATCACGATGACTTGCTCGACTATCTTGTAAACACGATGTAATGTTCAGGTATTTCCAACCTAATTCGCACAATCCTTAAGACTCGACAAAGATCAGTAGCAAACAAGTTTCTCCAGCTCTTCTCTCTTACTGATACAGAATCGAAATCGCGAGAGAACATACGCGCATTCGGTAATGTTTGACTTCTTGTAGAAAATGTCCGACTTGCCGGTTGAGATCTGTTGCTCGTGGAGGCGCGCGATGATAATACACGTCGCCTCGTAGTAAATACGGTGTAACGCGTGTTACGGTAGGTGAAGGAGGAGTTCTGCCGTTGAATAGCACATGCGCTCACAGTAATAAAGAACTTTTTTATGAATGAAACAACTCCCCCCACTCGCTCGCCCGTAAAACAGCTCTGCCTTCGTAGCCGCAGCCAATCCGCAGTGCGCGCGGGAAACAATATTATTACCACACCACGAGGAGGCACACGTTATTTGTTTTCCTTAGATTCTTCCTTCCTCTAGTGCTGTATCTCCTTTAAATAATACGTCGCTCGTGGCTCGATCTGTTTTCTTCACCGCCACGTTCCCCAAGCAACAACACGAACCAAGTAGACGATCGAACGTACCGCAGTCGTTAGCAGTTTTGAAAAGCTTCGACACCAGTTGTTTCAAAATAAATCACCACAACCTTCAATGGTTTCCCTTTCGCTAGATAGTGTCTCTCGATCACTTGCTTTTTCCGTTGTCTTCCAACACTTCGAATAACAACCGTTACAAAGCCAGCCACGATCGATCCTCACTGTCGATTCACTTCACCGTATTTCGTGACACTGTCGCTATGGAAGCATAGGAAGGACGTGCGATTGTTTTGCCTGTTCGATAATAACCCTCGTCACATTCGTAGTTGCTCCTTGTATTCGTAGCTGCCAGCCGTCCACTCGTTTCTCAAAACCCTCAACTTTCTCTCTCTCTCTCTATCTCGCTCTGGTCTCCGGGACTATTTCTCCCTCCGTGAGTCAATATCCACTAGGTGACCTGTCGCTCCCTCCTTCTATCTCTGTCTCCCTCTCTCTTTTTTTCGTCGCTCTGGATCCTGTTGTTTTTCAGGCGGTCGAACTTGCGAATATCAGAACGTGCACAGATCCCGATACGTCCTTCGCGGTAGATCGACCTCGGACTAAAATCGTCGTCGTGTATAATCGCCTCGACTTTGTCGCGGTTCGTATTAACACGAAACCACCCGACCTCCTTCTCGACCTTTTACTGTTCGCGCACGAACTACACTTACTGCTGCTCGCGATAGCCGTCTCTTCTAAGAACGTTGTTGAACGTTAAAACGGTGTACACGGTTAAGAGCGGTATGCCCTTTAACACGATGCTTTCGCGACGAATCGCGACGCTCAACTGTGGCAGTGGACGCCGGCTTTCCGCGGACTCGCGACGCCGTCTTCTCCTCCCCCATCTCACGCTGCCTGCCTGACTGGCTGCTTCGCTCGCACTCCCTATATCTATCTATCTCTCTCTCTCTTTCGTACACACTGCCCTAACCTATGCCCAGGCCGATACCTTCCTCTCTCTCGCTCTCATTCTCCGATTCGCTCGTTCGCTTCCCTTCGCCCCTCCCTGCCGCTCGTCCTCATTGCCGCCATCGCCTCCCCTCTCCTGCGTCCCCGAACTGTCCCTCCCCTCGCCCCTGGTCGCCTCACCATTCCTCACCTCGCGCTTCTTCCTCCCGCCCTCCCGGTTACCCCTTGGTCTTCCCTTCGACGTACCAACCCAACGAACCACGCCGCGCCGCACCGAACCCCAACGATCGGTCGCCGGGAATATTTCCCGGAAAGTCATTTATCCGAAAATTTCAGAATACCCTTTTTTTTGGCTGTTCACGTGACTCCCTCGATACGGGTGTGAAATCAGAGTGGTGGGGCATGTATTCCGTTGTTTGTAGCATCGACAGTGTCAGTGCCGTTGTCATTGCCATTATCGTTGTCATTGCCATTGTCATTGCCATTGCCATCGCCGCCATGCGCACCTTGTTTATAGGTGAAGAACGCGCGCACGATAGCGTCGACTTTATATGTGGGTTAAGTTCGAATTGTATTTCGTTTCTGGTACTCCTTTTACCACCATCAATCCTACTACCTTCCTCGTCGTCTTTTCTCTACGATACGACCTCTGTATATAGCTTCCGTCTCTTGCTTACGCCTCTCCTTCTTCTTACTCAACTTCCAACTTCTTCCAACTCGTTCAAGATCAAGGTCCTTTGTAAGTCATACCTATACAAGTATGCACGACGTGCTAACTGTACATGTATATATGCATAACTATACCTAAGTATATACAGGGTTATTTAGAATAATGGTACTACCTGAAGATAGTTCCTAACACAGGAATTGATGGAAATCAAATGAACGCTCTAGCTTCAAGTGGTGTAATAATCCTGAATATACACACACACACACACACATATATATAACCTACGTAATTCACGCCAGCAAAAAAAAAGTAGACGACAGAAGAGCGAAGGAGCAAAAGGAAGAGATGACGTGGGGAGTGAAAGGGAGTGAACAAAAAAATAAATAAAGAACGAGGAGCAGAGAGTAGCAACACGAACTGGCGATCGGTAGTCAAGGATACATCGAGGAGTCTTCCGCGAAATACTGACGCGTAACGTCCTCGGGATGGAAACACTCCAATTCTCTGTAATTAATTTAGCGCCGAACCTTCCTCTATCCGACGAGTAGGTTCCTCCGCGACGTGAAACTCCAGGGCAAATATAAGTAGAGACAGAGAGGACGGAGCTAACGAACGTCGGGACGAACATTA
Source organism: Hartigia nigra (assembly GCA_031001745.1). Classification (NCBI taxonomy): domain Eukaryota; kingdom Metazoa; phylum Arthropoda; class Insecta; order Hymenoptera; family Cephidae; genus Hartigia; species Hartigia nigra. Next base: position 631,764 of record JARPRG010000274.1, read on the forward strand.
TACGTACGTAACTTGGTTGTACACCTCTCGAGAGAAGGGGAGAGAGAGAGAGAGAGAGAGAGAGAGAGAAGGTCGTGGCGACTTGGTCGAGACACGAGAGTCTACATTGGCTCGTGGTATGTCAAGTATAGCAGGAGGCGCCTCGAAACGCCGCGTCGTCCGGCTGCTTATTATAATCTACGCGTCACGCGAAATGCCGGCGGTGAGCGTCGTCTCGATCGAATTGACGCTCACGCCGACGCTTACGGCGACGACGGCGTTCTGTTTGGCTCGTCGCAACTTTCCTGGCGAAAGCCGCGTGCACGTCGTTATAAACGGAAACCCGAAAAACCAGACGCGTTCGAACCCGTCTCTCTCTTTCTCTCTCGTTGAGTTACGGCTCAATGGTCGCATCCATGTTGGGTATTCTACGTCTGTCTCGCTCGCTCTCCCATGTAATTACTTTCACGGTCGCTTCGCCGTTCCAAAATTCACCCCGCTATCGTTTTCTCTGTGATAAGACGTAATCAGTGTCGCTGATAATGGTTTGTGGTACGGGGTGCTGCAAGATCCTTTACGATAAACACGACGTTTATAAGGTTGAGGTTAGTTTTGTACTAATGGTAACGAGGAGTCTTACTTTGACTACTGTCGGATGCTTTGCCACGACTTAACTGCTCTGTCTAGTATTTTTATTATTATTATTATTATTAAGCATCGGCAGCCAGCACGAGGCACGTCGCGCGCAACAAAAGAATTCCCACGAAACGTCTACGTCATCGGGTGGACTGTGCCAGTCTCGCGCGCGCTTAACTTCAAACTTCGAGAAACTCTTTAGTCTCAGAGAGACGTTACGATTAAGAAACGCGCTCTTTGAACAGTTTCTTTCTCTTGTTTGTACCTTTTCTACTCTTCTACTTGTCTCTTTCTCTCTCTCTCTCTCTCTCTTTCTCTTTGTCATTCTCACGAGGGCGCGAAGCGAAAAATCTGCCATTGCAGCCGGCACCGCGGACCCCTCGTTTTACGTTTCCTCCCTCCCCGCTTTACCCTGGGCCTTTCCATGCTCGGTGACGCCGTGCACGTTGCGTGCCCCCGTGTTCCCGCGAGCGAAAACCCAAATTTCCCATCGGCGAAATGGTGAGAAGGTAAGAAGGGAAAAAAAAGAGAAATAATAGGGCCGAACAGAGCGAGAAGACGTTAGGTGAGAAAATGTGTGTGTGTGTATGTGAGAGAGAGAGAGAGAAAGAGACGGTGATCGATAACCAACCGATCCAGGCAGCCACCCCGCGAGCACGCACACCTCCCCGTAATCACTCTAAGAAATCCCCGAGAGTGAGAGTAAGAGAGACGGGGAGAGCGGTTGAGCGTGGAAAGGAGACGGAAAGAAGAGGGATCGAGAAGGAGCGAAAAAGAGAGGTAGCTAGGGAGAGCACGAGAGAGTATGTGAACACGACTCGGTCTCTCGGATGGGGTCTCCGTGGAAATTTACCGGAGCGCGAGTTACGGGAATTTGCTCGTAGCTCGTTGAGCGCCCCCGTCGCGGGTTCGCGGCTAAGAGCAAAGGGGCGCCAAGGGTTCGGGTCGGACGAACGCTCCTAGGGACGGATGGGCGGACGGACGAAGGGTGCGACGAGGTACGGGGCGAAATAGTGGAAGGGGGGAAGAAGGTGGGTTACGAGGGAGTGACGGCAGTGACTAGAGGACTATGGGGTTGGCAAGGGCAGAGGTGGGGGAGGGGGGGGGGTGGAAGAGAACTACGACAACGACGTCGACGACGACGACAACGGCGACGAGGACGCACAGATCGAAGTGTCACAGCGCGCAAGAGAGAGAGAGACAGAGAGTGACAAGGAGAGTAAACGCGAGAGCGAGAGAGACGGTAGCGAGGCGGTGGGTGAAACGACGTAGCAGCGTGGCGGAAGGGACGACTAGTGGGCTCAGAGGATGAGGGAGTTTGGTGGCTGGCTGAAGGAGGGACAGGGGGTGATGGTCGAAGTGGCGACGAGGCAGAGCGAGAGAGACAGCGCCGAGCGAGGTACAGAGAATTTCGCCGTGGTAACGAGAGAGACGGAGAAGGGCTGGAGGGTCTCTCTGTGTATTCCGCGGTAAACGGCCAGGCCTGGTCGGCGGACCCTCGCATGGCCTGCAGCTGTCTCCTAACCTCTCTCACTCTCCTCTCGCCTCTCTCCACTCCTCGTCGACCGTCCTTCGCGCCCTTCACCCTCTCGTACTCTGCTTTGCTTCTCCCTCGCGCCATCACCCCCCCCCCCCTCCCTTTCCCCGCCTCATTCCTACCACCCTATATACCCCTGGCTCTATGTAATGTACTAGGTACCGACCAGAACCCACCCCGGTGTAAATACATAGCTGCAGACGCGGCGACCGACCGCGGCCCCGAGGCCTGAGTTAACTCGCGACGGAGAAAGCGAGACCTCGCCTATCCTGGCACCGCGGACCGCTATATCCCCGTCCGTTTATCCGTCCGTTCGTTCAGCCGTCCATCCGTCCACCCGTCCATCCATTACGGAACAGCTTCTCCAATTTCAGTGGTAGACGCGATTTTCCATTCGCGACGGGCGGCCTTAAACTGACTAGGACCGAACATGTCGACTGGATATAAAAGGACGACGGATAAGTGTATGGATGGATGGATGGAGGATAGTGCTATTGAGATTTATTACTTTTATTATTATTATTATTATTGAATTTATTACCCTCGATGGTTTTATTTGACCTTCCTTCGTAAACAACGTTATTTTATCGAAATTTCATTTATACGTTACTAACTGCTATGAGGTCATCGCAATTGTCTAGTGTATTTTATATTGGTACGATTTTAAGCAGTTATACGAGCCGATATTGGTAGGATTAACGCAAAACGGTATATGAGAGAGAATTAGTCGTTAATACGGATTTTCCACCACCTGCAATGACTTTATGAGTTTTGACGCTGATTCAAAATAAGGTAGTCCAATTGTAAGTAGCTTCTTATACTCATGGTAGCAGGACACTTGAACCATAGGTCTATGGTTTTAGCCGCGCAGCGGGTGTCCTCGCACAACGTAACCTCATGGCTCTTGACTACTTCGAGAAACATACCGTACGTCTGTTGCACACGTTTAAGAGATCGAGAGAGAGAGAGAGAGAGAGAGAAGGAATATAAATACCATGGAAAAACCATACTTTGCCGTTTCCTTTGGAGCCACCGGAAGTCAAAGCATTTACACGGAAAACCCAAGGCCAATCGTGACCCTGGGGCCACCCGCGAGCTACGACTACTACTGTCTGCTTGAAACTGCTTTAAGCCTCTTCGCACTAACCGTATCCACATGACATATACCACCATGCCCAATTCTATAGGACCCAAATAAAAAAGTGGCAAGGTCTCACTTTCCTGCTCGACGCGTTCCAGTCTGCTCGCGCGGGAAATTTGAACGCTCTTTTAGCTCGGCGCGATTCGCGACGCCGAGGGATGCCAGAAGGACGATGTTCACAACGTATATATATATANNNTATATATATACAGACACGTGTGTAATTCTTTCCCATACTGCGTACACGAGCCCTACGCAAGTAAAGCTTTTACATAGGTACTACTTTTATACACGTATTGTATATAAGGAGAGACGAGTTATACATAAAGCCGTATCCGCATGGGTCGTTGCGTTTGACGCGTAGCTCGCGCGTTAACCCGCGATCGAACGCTTCGCTTATTATAGTAGATCCAGGACCTTGGACGGTTTCTACCTATACCCGCTTCGTCCCTGGGGAAACTCACCAGCCATCCTCATTGCCCCTCACACGCATAGCAGTAGTAAGTATGGATCGGTCAGGACGTTGAAGGGAATCGTGCCTGGCGCGTTTCGAAAAACATTTTGCGAAGGGCGGACCGGTCGACGTTGCCCCGTTAATTCGAGGGGCTTCGGAAAATGCCCTATCGAGAGACACCGTTCATTGGCTGAACTCGCTCGCTCGCTTGCTCATCCGCTTTGGTTCGTCGAGTCCTACAGGACTCACAGAAAGTAACGGTCTCCATCCTAAACGGCCTTGGGCTTCGTCTTTACGAGCCACTCCTAAGGATGGTGGATAAGAGGATATCCCTAAGGTTAGTCGAAAGGTTCGCGAGTATACCCCAGTCCGTGTACAGGCAGTTTTCGTTAATTCCCTCGAAAGCGACTAGGCTGCGTGTTTTCTTTGTTCCTTAGCCGTATCGTGCAGCGGATTGTACAGGAGAATTTTAGAAGACAAAAAAAAACAATAATAACTCTAGAAAAAAAATAATAAAAGGTTTGTATCCCGAATCAAAAAAGTCTAACAGTTTCAAACTATTTAACTACTTTTTTTTCATACATATACTCCTAATAGTATGTATGAAATGAAGTTGGAAAATAACGTGACCCTTGACCTTTTATCAATTAACCCTAGCTACCACTTGTTGACTTCCTATTATATCCGTGATCATAATGCATTTGTAAGGATATTATTATCCGTGCTTTTATATATATATATATATATATATATATATATATATATATATATATATATAAAAGCACACATATATATATATATGTAGTAAGGTAGGTGAGTGGATGAAGAATGTTTTTCAATGTTGTATCTGCGTCCTTCTTTCTCTTATAGATTTCAGAGATTTACTGTCTCTCCCCCCTCTCTCTCTCTCTCTCTCTCTCTCTCTCTCTCACTCACTTGCACTGCTCGCAAGACTCTCTCGGGCCTGAGTCAGAGAGAGTTTCACAGCCGCCTTCTCATTCTTTCCATGTCTTCGCCGTTAGTCTTTCTCAAAGAGATTCGTCGAAAGGGAAAAACTTTCCCACTCAAACGGCTCCCACAATGTAAATTATATTACCGTCATATCGTTCACTGCCGTCTCGTCAGTCCATTAACGATATAATACCGTCCACGTAAGTTTTATCCCCTTTTACCATATTTAGAGTCGCCGTAAAAATATTATATATACAGTGCGTACGAGTATAACACGCACACGCTATAAGGTAGTCAAAATAAATATAAGGACTGATACTAATTACTCCATTTATTGCTTAGCTAACACGATTCCAATGGATCAATTTATTTCGACTACTATGCAGAGAGCAGAGTTCAAGGGGTCAAGAATAACTTTTACATAATAAAACTATACCTGTCGCACTTTATATCAGGTGGCTATAACCGCCCCTCTGATTCCCTTGTTTATTACCCAGACAATTATATTAAATTACACCTATAGCTTGAATGCGCAGGTCGTCGGCCTGTCGAAAGGAGCGACTTTAATATGTACGCCGCCTAATTAATTCGACGGCAGCGTCGTTGTCGCCAATTGTTCAATCTCCATAGTCAACGTTCTATCGTCGTCACTCCCCCTCCCTCCTCGTCCCACGTCCTCGTCAAGCGTCTCCTCTACCTTCTCTCTAGCAAAGTCCCTAACGCCTTCTAATACTCAAAGCCCATTCCTGCTTCACGTGTATACCCCCCTACGGCCCTCTTTTTCATTCCGGCCGATCCATCCAGTCAGCCATCTCTAGCCAGCCATCCAGCCACCCTCGGCGCTTACAGAAACGCGAAGGTACACCTTTTTCCTTCCTTTTCCATGGGGAATCTCGCGTTTCCCGGCTCCGCCCCGATTGGAACATCGGGGGGCCGCCGGGGCTACCTGTTCCTTCGCAGCCAGGAACTGGCTGGCCGTGTGCTCGATGGATCGGCAGGGCCGATCGATTGGGGGATACGGTCGAACCGTGAGAAGCGGCGAGCGAGAGAGCCACAGCCAAGCAGAGGCAAGTAAGTAAGTAAGCAAGCAGGCATGCCAAGGCAGAACCAGGTAGGCAGGTACAGTAAAGGTAAGGTATGGTATAGAGCAAAGAAAGGGAACGAGCCTGTAGCGCGAGTTCTGTCCATGGCTTAATTTCAGCATGGAACGGGAAGTAAGGAGAACGCCATTAGCTGTAGCGAACCGGATGTTATATGGGGGGGAGTTGAGGGGCTGATGGGGTGAAACTGTCGAAGGTGGGGAAGTCGAGTGGCTCTTGAAGAACAAGGAAAGCACATTTTGGCATTTTGGCACATTTTGGTCAAGATAAGATATATATATATATATATATATGACAATATTATTGTTAAGTGATTATAACTAATGGTCGGATAAAAGAAAGACAGGTATAAAGTACCGTGACTATAGTCCAGTTGTCCGGTCTCAATTATCTGTGATTATGGAAAGTCTTGGTAATAAGCATAAAAAGGAGAGAAGAGAGAGAGAGAGAGGATATTCTTGTAGTACGAGGATCCCTTCGGCCCCTTCTCTCCGTCATCCCCCTCGAACAACGAGTTCTTGGTCAGTCCGATCGATCGTCTTCTCGGCCAACGTCGCCGCCGTCACTGCCGCCACTGCCGTCGTTCGACGCCGTGCTTGGCCGACGCTTTTAAAATTCATGCAATTCGCGTCCCGTGTTCGTTTCGGCCTTCGGAGCCAGGCTGCTCTATTTATCAGAGCTCATAGGGATCTAGTCAAACGGCCGTCTACTAACGATGAATTTTATCAGTAACGGCGTGGTTTTAGCCATGTTTAAAAAAGACAGCTAAGCTATAGGTTCAGAGTTTCAAAATATCATGGGGAAATGATAGAGAACAGTAAAACTAGCACGTATGGACATTGTACTGCGATTAGCAAGAATGCCGGGGTAAGACGGGTAGGTCGAGAAAGGTCGCGACCGAGTCCTATCGGCAAGGCCGTGTTTACATGAGTGCGTTTACACGCGCTCGACGCCTCTATTTATTTCGTTCTCTCTTCTTTCCTTTTCTCATTTATCTTTTCTTTTCTCTCCCTTTCCAGACCTCTCTTGACATATATATATATATATATACACACGCGTACCTCACTGATACCGTTATTCTTGGGCACAATGGAACCGACCGCGGCCGTCGAGTGGCGACCGATTCTTTTGTTGCCGCGACCGGGCAAACATTACGGCCGGCTTTAATTAGCCCGGATTTTGGGAAACTGGCTGCTGGCCGTCCCCGTCCGACGGTCGAGGCAACTGCGGTAACGCGACCAGCCGTGTCGGATGAGCAAGCGAAATTTTACGTAGAAGAGTAGGAGGAGGAGAAGAAGAAGCTTAGGCTCGGATATCGTAGCCGCGTCTCTGAGGACCCGCAGCACGAAAAAGGAGACGAGTAAGGCAGGCGGGAGGGAGACGGGCAAGCCAGGAGGCCTCGACAGGGACGCAGAAGGGTCGAGGGCGAAGTAACGTGGGTGGCAAGAGAGTCAGAGGGAGTGGAAGGGTGTTGGAATGGGGAGCCGAGTGGAAGACGCTATACGACGATAGAGCTGGGACGTGGTGCGCGAGGACCGCGATAGGGTGGCAGTTGGGTTGCCCAGTGGGTGAACGGGGGGGGGGGGGGGAGAAGGATTGCGAGAACAGAGGGCGTGGACGACAGAGAGAATCTCAAGGGTGAGAGACAGAGTGAGAAGGAGCGACGTCAGGGAGGTAAAGGCAGGCGTGAGCGATGAGGGGATGCCAGGGTGGTGGACAGGGGTAAAGGGGGGGGGGGAGAGGGTTTCGGTTGGGTCGCGAAGGGACGCCAAGGGACGCGCGGCCGGCTAAATAACGGCCTGCCCTATCCTCATCCTCATCCTTATCCTTTACTCTGCTCTCCTTTAGTTCGCCTGGTTTCTCTCCTCCTGCTCGACCTCCTCCTCCTCCTCCCTAACCCAACGCCCTTGATTCCCACCCAACGTTCACCCTTCGGGTCTCTCTAACACACCTTTCTCTCTCGTCTTCTTCATACCCGAGATCCTTCGTTACCTTGCGTTGCCTTCTTTTGCCTCCTTGTCCTTCTTCTTCTTCCTTGTTTCAGCTTCTTTTATCGCGAACGCCTGCTCTTCAAACTTACGTGCACGCTAACGTTACGTAGCCTTCCCTCCCCCCCTCGTCCTCCTAGGACCGCAAGGTCACCCGCTGCTAAATGAGAAAATAAACTTCCACAGGTCGAACGTGAAATTCAGCCAGGGACCGCGAAAGGGAAGCATCGTCCGAAGGCAATGGTTTCGGCGTGAAGGTAGACGGAGAGAGGCCTACAGGGATGAATTAAGTGACCTACGTGCAGTCGGCGGTAGTGTGGTCGAACGAAAGAACGATGGAAGACGACGGCAGGCGTCGATGCTAAGCAGATGCGTAGAGACGACTCTCGGGGTGGCGTTTCTCTGTCACGGGGAGACCAGGTGTATTTCTTTTTTGCGGGGGTGGATCATGACGGGGTACTCCGATCGCATTTGACTTCGGGGACCTGGACTCTTGACGCTTTCAGTGGCATCCGAGCTATATACACCAGCGACGGCTGGCTTCTACGTGGGAAGACAGGGACGCCTCCGTACAGCGAGCGAATCGATCCCGCAAATATTCCTGCTCCCCTCTCGTACCACACATGTATCCCATTTCAAATTTTCGCAGTCAACCAGGAGAGTTTGCCAATGGCCGGGAAGACCCACTCTCGCGTTATCCAGAATCTCCTCCACCCCCTCCCACTCTTCCCCCTTTCCCCTCCATCCACCGCCTTAAATGCAGTTGCGACTTTGAACGGGCTCCGCTCAGATTACGGCAGGCAAAGTTTTCAAGTTCCGAGACACTGACCCACTTGTAAGGATACTTGCTGGGTTACTGCCCCGGCTCTATGAATTCCGCATAAACCTGAATGCACGTGTACATGCAGGACTCCCTCTCTTTCTTCGACATTCTTTATCTCTCTCTCTCTCTCTCTCTCTCTCTCTCTTCCTCTTTTCCCTCTCCATTCATTCGCTCGTGTTCTTACGTTCACTTATTTAATATCCCGGCCTCCCCCCCACCCCCGGCCACCCTCCCTACTCCCCTATATCGAGTAACGCGAGTATTTTATAACTTTCCGATTAATGACATTTTTTATCCCTCCCCCTCTCCTACGCCTTGCAAACACCTCGTTCGTCCTCTGTCCTTGGGTTGTCTGAATTTCGAAACATCTCGAGTGAGAAGAGTAGTAGTAGTAAAGAAAAAAAAAAAAAAAAGAGAGAGCCAACGGAAAGCAAAAGGAGGGGAACTCATCGCACGTAGAATTTCATCGAGGCGAAAAGGACTTAAAGCGGATGTAACCTTTCGGCGTGCCGAACGAGTCACTTCCTGGACGTTCCGCGAGTCGGCAACGAGAGGACCCTCGAAGCCTCTCGTGCTCTCTCTTTTGCGCTCCCCATAACCGTACTTCCTTTTGCCCGTAATGTTGACCGTATCTCGTTCTCGCGCCGATCTCCCCGAAACTCATAAACGACCATTGCTGAACTCTCGAGGCCGTTGCTACTCGGCAAGTCTCATTGTCCGCGCCTTGCTATATATATACACACATATATATATATATATATACACACACACTTTACATGTGCTCGAGTCTACATGTATATAACTTTAGGTATATACATAGCCGTATACTCTCAACACACGTACGGTATATATCCCTTCGGCACGTCTCACCTTTTTCGATCGTCGAGACGCGGGGTTCACGATTGGAAAGCGCGCCCCACCCTTTACCCCGTGGCGAGACGATTCGATACCGTGGCGGCAGCAGCCGTCAAGAGAATCCGAAAGAGAGAGAGGGAACGAAAGAGAAAAAAAAAATTCTAGCGTAACAGGCCCCCGTGAGATGTGTCGGCAGGCCTGTTACGTTGGGTAGGGCCCCGGCCGGAGCCATCAGCCATCCTGTCATAGACAGGATGTGAGGGTCCGCGGTGCCTGGCCGCGTCGCGTTTCGCCGTCATTATGTGTAAGTCGAGTATATATATATATATATATACCCGTACACTACGTGCATGTAAAAGTGTGCACGTCAACAGGCGCGGGCGCGAGTGCTCGCTCTACTCGCTCGACCGGGCAGGCGGGCCGGCTGTGAGGCAGCGTGCTGGGCCCCGGAGGGATCGAAGGCCCAGGTATACAGCACGCCCGATCCCCAGAAACGACCAGAGCCCCGATAGCCCACCGCCCGAGCTACGCGAACGGCGCGCGATAGAGAGAAACAGAGATAAAGAGTGAGCGAGCGAGAGAGAGAGAGAGAGTGTAACGAGAGAAAGAAGAAAAAAAAAGGAAGGACCCGCGTATCCCTTTGTGCGCGCGAGGCACAACGGCGAGCAGCTGGTCGGCTGCGTGCGACACTTCTCCGGCGGATTCGCGAGACCCGCATGCCTCGACGATCGGCGCTCGTGTGGGTCCGCAGGCCTCGTCTTGAGCGTTCGCGCATGCGCACCAACCTACCAGCGTGTATGTACATACGCTCTTCCTAGTCCTTCGTTATTCTCTTATTGCACTCTCGGCTTCTTTCTTGCTGTATTAATGCTTTTTCCTTTCTTTTATCTTTCTTCTTCTTCTTCTGCTTACCACGCCTTTGGCGTACCTACATAATGTACCGGCATCAGCGACCACCTTAACCGTACGGATATTCTGGGCCGGTGCCGATGACGCCCAACTTGGTGGCAGTGACGCCGATCGCCTGTCCTCGTGAAAGAGACACTGGTGGCTTTGGGTACACCGGACACTATATATATATATTATATATCGTATATATATTGGTAATGCGTATATGTATATATACTGCTATCGAGAAAATAGGAGTATAGTCGTCGTGTACACTTTTACTATATATATATAGCAAGGCGCACTTTTACTATATATATATATATACAGATGGTACATAACACTAGAACGATAATTGCATCGAACGGCAGTGACTAATCGGTAGGAAAAAAAAGTCGTATTGGTCGCTGGCTCCGCGACGCGGAATCCGCGAGTACCGGCGCACTCAGCTCCCTCCTCGTTATATAGTCGAGAGGAATTTGTTTGCCTTGAGAAAATCACATCATCGATCTTGTACTCGGTGCGTCTCGCTATCTCGCAGACTCTCTTGGCCTTTCTCTTAACTGTACACCCGGAATGAAGCGGTCAAAGTGAGACTACCTGAATGTACGAAGGAAAAATAAAAGAAGAAGCGAAGCAGAATATTATGGACGAGAGTAAAAGACAGAAGGAAAGTAAATAACTGGTTGCCGCCGAACGGCGAGTCGACGCGTCATCCAACCCTTTTACTGTCCCTTATTGAATTGGCGTTACCCCTTTCCAGCACCTGCCCCTATACCCATTCCACCGTCAGCAGCTCCAAGAGGGTGGCCATGGGGTGAGCATTGCGAATGAACGTATACGTGTGCATACGAGGTACACGAAGAGAATGAAAGAGACGAATAAAGAAGGAATGAGAGAAACAGAGAAAAAGAGAGAGAGAGAGAGAGAGAGAGAGAGAGAGAGAGAGAGAGAGTGTAGAAAAGTAAGGGCGGTTCTTCCCTGTGCGAACTTTCTTACCCGTCTTCGGATATCTCTGCTCGGGGGTTAATTTACCAGAAATATGCAGAGTCTCGAATCGAGTGGGCCGCGCTGCCATGTTCAGCTCTCTCTTTTTCTCTCTCTCTCTCTCTCTCTGTATAGCACGCAGAGGAAGATCGTGGAAGGGTACGGATGAGAGGTAAAGAGAGGTCAGAAAGAGAAGAGAGCGTGAGAGAGAAAGAGAGAGATGATACTCAAGGAAGGCAACGTGGTTGGCACACGAAGGAGGTGGCAGAGGGGTGAAGGGGAGCACCGTAGTCTTGGAACCTCGTGGATCGGTGAGGGAAGTACGAAAGGCGAAGAGGGGGGGGGGGGAGTCATCCTCTTTAGACCCTTAACCCTGCGGGTGACGGTCGTTCGGATGGACGAACCGTCAGACAAAAGGGATCGGGAGGAAAGGAGTCTGGACGAGACAGGGTTCAGGGTGAGAGGAGGGTCACTGTAGTCGAGGGCAGCAGCAGCGGGTGAGAGGAGGAGGGGCAGGGACTTCGAGGAGAGAACAGCGGTGGCCATGTCGGCGGGGCCAAAAGGGGAGAAAGAGCCGTGGGGGGACGATGGGGGGAACGCAAGGCAGGCACGGCCACAGCCAGCCATCCAGTCAGCCATCCAGCTAGGCAGGGCAGGGCAGGCAGGCAGGCAGGCAAGCAGGCAGGCAGGAAGCTCGCGATGCGTGACTCACCGAACCGACCGAATGGTATGGAACCCGCGGGTTCGCGTTCGCGCGTTGCGCACCCGCCTTACCCCTCGTGTCCCCTTCGATGCCGCGCACCCGTCCATCCGTTTCCCCCCTTATCCTCTTCGGGTTCCTGCCCCTGACTTCACCCCGCGTATCGCGGAGCCTTTGTCCTACGGTATCGCCTCGCGTTATTTCGCGGTCGTAGCACCGCACATGCATCGTGTATGTACAGGGGCGGGGAAGAGGGCAGGAGGAAAGGGGGGCTGCGCGATCGCTCTTCTGAAGGATCGTTAAAAGGGGGCGCGTAAATGCGTAACCCCCGACGTATGCCGTATATGCGCGTACGCATTGACGATATCAGCATGCTGCACGCGTGAAGAATGGCCTGAGAGGGGGGGCGGAGGGACAGAGGCTTGAGACAGAATGCTGGAATAATTATATAAGAAGCTCATACGAAGATGGGGTGGATGACGACGTTTATTCGGTGAATGATAGGAAGAAAAAATTTATTTATTTATTTTCTTTTTAAGTCTGTTCCTAATGGGCGACTTCGACGAGTCGATGGTAGCGACGCTACACGGGCGAAATTTGTTGTCGTTGTTGCCTGGTAGAGGTAATTGCGTTGCGAGGCGAAGGCGAGTTTGGGCGTAAAAGTTCACATGCCCCCCCCCCCCCTCCGCCTTCCCAATCCCCTTGACTGACTTTATCTACGGAGGCAGGAAGGCGTCGCGAGCTGGCACCGCGACGCGTCTACACGCACCGCTACGCAGTACGCGGCTATGTACGTGCGGAGACGCGGCGAAGATGTACGGGCGTTATAAACGCTCTTCCTAGGACGGTGACGATGACCGAGATAGGAGGCGAGAGACTCGTGTCGTGTCCATTATATATGCTCCTTGTCGACTTATACCACAAGGCAGGCACTATATATATATAGTGGTTCATCCACTGCGTATATTCACAGAACGGACTTAAGAAACATTGCCATTCCAATACGGTCCAATTCCCATTCTATTATGCTCGGTCCTAGAGATTAGACGATGTCGATACGCATTGCTATGTCCTTAGGGCGGGTCAGTGACGTTTACGCAGAAAGAGACGAACACGCCCACTGGAAAAAGATAGACTTGTTATTTACGATAGGGTATAGAGCGAGAGCAAAAGAGAGAGAGAGAGAGAGAGAGAGAGAGAGAGAGAGAAAGGTCTGTTGTTAATTTTCACAATAAGTCGCAAGAAGACTATTGACTACGTTAACGGGTTGGAGTAGGACAGTCCGAAATAAGGGAGAAGAGAAACGAAGACGAAATATCCGGTTGACAGCAGTTCGGCTTAAAATTGAAAAAATAAAGGTAATGAAAAGTGTTTAGGTACTTATTTTTTTTAATATCATCTTTAGTATTGCTCGACTCTGATCCTGGCCTCGAAGCCCCCCCCCCCCCCTCTTCCTCACCCTTCCTGCACAAAGAAGCTTATCCTGTACCGGCTGACGTCTCTCGCAAATCGCCCGAGCGTTCTTCGTTACGGTCTACTTTCTTCTTGACTCCCGGTACACTTTTGTATTAACTGCGCGGCGTCCCTGCGCCACCGCGTCGGACGTCGCGACGCGTTCGCGAGAATCTTGCCTCTTCGGCACGAATGCGTATCTCGTGACTCCTTAGCCGTGACCAACGAACGAGACGCTACGCGACACGACGCCCGAAGAGCCTTTCTCCTTCGGCGCGCGCGTCACGAAACGCGCTGAGCTGTGCGATATCCCGTAACGGAATTTTGTGAAGTCGCGACGAGCGCGAACTGCGTCTCGGTTCACGTTCTCACTTGGCAGGTAACGACAAAGCGAACAACGACGTCGTACCAGCACAGAGACCCTTCGTATCTGATAGGTGAATAAAGAAAAAAAGAGAAATTCGACGATCTAACCTAAAATCCTAAAATCCTAAAATCCTAAAAATCCTTTGGAAAAAAAAGAAGAAAAACGAAAAAATCGCTACCCAACATATACTATATCCCAAGGGTACGAAAGGACGAAGGAAAAAAGAATTATACGACAAAATAAAAGAAAAACAGAAAAAAAAAAGAACAAGCCGAGAATACAAGTCGCGAACGAAGCTTCTCGGCTTCGCGAAATTTGTCCGTTTCCAGCGCGAGTGAATTTAGGGTGGTACACGGTGGACTAATAACAAAGGGGACGCAGGGTCCGTGGGACGGAGGGGATAACCAGGGGGAGCTGACTGTCGAGAAGGGCGGTGAAGAGCAAACGCGCGCGAGAGAGAGAGAAAAAGAAAGATAGCGGCGAAGTACATATAAGAGAAAGAGAGAGAGAGAGAGAGAGAGTGAGAGTGAGAAAGCGAGGAGACGAGGGACAAGAGCCGTGGACGAGGGAAGGCGGTGACCCGCGGTGCCTGTCTGCTGCTGGCCGCGTTTCAGAGCCGCAGCTAGCGTTATAGCGTTATAGCGTGGGGTGGCAGAGGCGACGGGACCGAGGGATGGGAGAGAGGAGTAGAGAAGAAGAAGAAGGGGGGGGGGCGGGGTTGTGCACGCCGGAGGGAATGGAAGTGAGGAGAGTGAACGAGCCGAACGAGCGAGTGGAATAGGGACGGGCTGACGAAGGAGGATGAGGAGGTGGGTGGAGGAGGGTGGATGAGGAGGGGGTTCAGCGGCGGCAGGAGGACGGAGGTAATTTGAGCGTCACACGCCGAGCGAGCGGCAACGAACGAACGCCAGGCAACGTCTATGTGCTACATAAAGAGCCCCCCCTTATGTATCCAACCCATCGCGAACCTACGATGCGACTATGTACACCGTGTCCCAAAAGTCCTCTGCCGCGAGAAACTCTTGCGCGACAGGGTACACACGCGCACGTACAAGGGAAGCCGGAGGGAGCGAAAGACAACGAGGGAGAGATAGAGAGAGAGAGACAGAGAGAGAGAGGTATATAGTCCAGCAGACTTGGCTATTCTCCTAGAGAGAAGAACCAAACTTGATGCTCCGGTTACGTCATGTATTATGAAACCAAGGTAGAGGGTGTACGTCGTATGGCAAAAGTAACCATCCCCCCTCCCGTCCCTCTCTTCTTTGACATATGGGATACGAAGAGAATATAGAGCGAACTCAGAGATACCTTGGCCTAGGTTATGTGATATATCGTAGTCGGGATGTTGGACATAGGGGCTTTACGAAAAAAAAAATCGTATTTTACGTAATTTCGTTGAACCGGATCTGTCACGTTTCTACATATGGATGAGACGTAGTAAGAGATTGGATGCTGAGAGATGTGTATCCTATATGTATTTATAGCTTTGGTGTACAGAGACTTAGAGATCTATACATGTATATATATATACCCATCCACGTATCGTATATACTATGTATACCCGTACGATAACGTGTTTCACTGTTGACTGATGAAAGTAACGTTTAACCTTTTTGTTTTTTCAGAGTGATGATCGATTTGTTTGATCGATCTTCGATTATCTGAAAATTAATAGTCACGAGCGATAAGCATACACGCTACTGTATTATACGTGCTTCTTGGAATATACGTAGAAGCTGTATTCCAGAGTGAAGCTTCTGAGAGTAAAGTAAACTGGAGTAGAATAGAGTAGGAACAGAATGGAACAGAGTAGAACAGAGCAGAGTCACGCTCTTGGGTCTGGTCGGTTCGTGTATCGGGATGGTATTGGGGCGGAACGACGACGAGGGTTCGCGTGTACCTTCGACGCGACCTAACCACGCAGAGGACTACAGGTCGTTTCAAAAGACCTTTTGTCTTCGCTCGCTTCGTCTTGCACGATACATTAATCCCATCGTACGTGTTCACCTATACGTAACGATATTGTGCTCAATGCAAACCGTCGCTGCACCACGTGACACTCACTGGAATTTTTTTTTAAATTTCCCGCCGCTCGTTCGATTTCGTAACCTCAAGCTACGTCGACTGCCCGATCAAAGGACTCGACACGAATAAACAGGAAAAAAAAGGTCCTCGTTACGTAAGAAGCGTGCGCCTTTTTTTTCCTCCACGCACTACTGTATTTCATGAATATGCAAGAAAGAAAGGACAACAAAAAAAAAGCGGTAACTCTTCGAACGAGCGAGAATGCATTTCAGGCTCGGTTGCATTTAAAAAAAAATAAATAAAAGGCGCATTCCCATTCACAACACCTCGTTACACGCTTCTGTTATCTCAATAACAAAATGACTAACGGTCGTACGAATGGATAATCGCGTTAGATAATTGTCTATAGCCACTTATCGTTCGCCGTTGGAAAAACAGTGATAGTAATAGCGTAAACACAGTCACCTATTAGAGCTCCATGCAAATGACCAATCGTGCCCATCCGTTACGTAAAAGACCGATACACATTGATGCCGTGGTCGATGCTCACCTGTCCTGACCGTTAAAATCTCAAGCCAGACGTGTCCGTGAGCGGAAACATCTTCAAGCGAATTACGTTCGTCGTGCACTCGTGCATCGTTCTCTCTCTCTCTCTCTCTCTCTCTCTCTCTCTCTCTTTCTCTTACACGTAGCACCTGACACCGCGCGACTTAACGACTCGTTCATAAGAAGAAGCAGCGGTACATTTAATTTTCGCGCGCGGCGCGAATTACAATTTAATTGAATACCACGACGAAAAGGTTACCTACCGTGCGATAGTTTACTACGGGATAGGTCGTTTCACGTAGAAAAGATGGCGCAAGCTAAGAAAAAAAAAGAAAGAAAGAAAGGGTAAGAAACGAAGACCTTAGGATTTCGAAGGTCCCTTGGTATTAGCGAGGATCTAGGCAGATAGGGGATCGAAAGTAGAGTCGCGACGATTCCAAGCACGTCTGCCTTTTGGGACGCTCTGTATATAACCCCAGTACATATGTACTGGGAAAAGGTATATATATATATATAGTCACATAGAAAGGGTGTACATGGTTACGTAGGTCGGTAGATACTAGGTAGGTACATAGCAATGGTGTGCCACTATGGCATGGCATATAGTATAGTACTATATACTACATGTATATATACGTCGTATGGTATATATATATATATACACACTATATAGCATATAGGCCATATACGTAAAGGGTAGAACCGCGGCTGACTCTCGCGACTGCCAGGACGACCGAGAGGGTCACTTATGTATATAGATATAGAAGCCGGTACCTATATGTATATATATATATATGTCGTATAAGTGGTATAGGATCTATAGAAGGTATAGGGAGGTACCTATATACCTACTCGGCTCGCGAACTCGCCTGCAGACCAGATCCATAGTTAATTACCGGCCTAATCTCTATTCGCGATTGCCTGAAACCGCCCGTAAATCCCCACCGGTACGTTCGGCGCACGCAGACACACCTATAACCTAATATATACGTATATCCTACGAAGAAGGAGGGACAGTTACAGACGGACAGGACGGACGTGTACACTTCTGAGTCTGTTGTACGCTATATATATATATATATATATATATAGTCCAATACAGGACATAAGAGACGTACGATCTTTAAGGCTCCGATACGATCGATTCCGATCTATCTGGATCTCCGGCGGATACCGTTAGGGCCGCTGCATCGCGAATCCTCCTTCTTCCTTCGTACTCCTCCCCTCGCTCCCCTCACCCGCAGCCCCTTTCGATCCCTTTCCGGTCACGTACAGCTCGAAACTTGGTGGCGCAGTTCCGCCTGCCTACACACGACTCTACTCAGACTTCTGCTCTAGGTTATTTTACTCCTCCGCACTGCTCTACCTGCATCGGCTGCTACTAAACCCTGGTTGACTGTAGTCTGGTTGACTCTGAACTTCCTTTCTTCGGAAAGTATATTCTTTGCGTTTATATATAAATTCTTCGTGCCGTCCGTCTTGTTCATGTCGTTTCGATCCTTATTCTTTTTTCTAGTTCTTCGTACGTCCGCGAGACGGTTAGTTTACGGGTACACGGAGATGTGGCGCTGGCGTCTCTCACCGAGTAAGAGCAGCTGGACACGGAATAATGGCGCGAACTCGTTTAGACGCTGTTGCGGAATTCTCGGGTTGATCCTTTTCATTGGGTGTCGTTCTCCTTTGGCGAAGTGACGGGATGGCTAAAGTAACGTCCGTCTACGTTACTGCTATTTCCCTGGCTCTGTCCTTTCTCTTTCGAGACATTTTCGCCGACAAGAAAGAGAGTAGCCGGGGCGAGGGAATGATACTGCGTGTGAGACAGAGAGGGAAAATTGACAGAAGTATAGGGACACGCAGTCAGGAGAAAGAGGCTCCACTTTTGCTCGGTTCGGATGGCACGATACTCCGACGTCCGGGGTAGAACGAAAACAAGGTTTTATTCGACGTTGTAAATCCTCGAACTTAATGACAGGGGATCACGGCATGACGCGCACCTCTAAGATGCGACAATTGCCCCGGGGCCCGATTGAAAAGGTGTCCTTTATACGAATATACACTTGACTTTCTTGGAATCTGTGGTATCATTTCGCAGCTGAAATCCTCCTTCTCATTTGGCGTTTGTTTACGCCCGGATGTTATCACGGGCTGCTGCTCTTGCATTAGCGACACCCACAGCTTCCTCGACTAGACAGGAGAATGGAGGTGGCTGAAGTAGACGTTAGGAGCGACACGTAAAATCGTTGAGCAGATATTACTGTGGAAAAAGGTTGGTTAGTAACAGATACGAAATTGAGAAAGAAAGAAAGAGATAAAGAGAAAAACTCTCTCTGGGAATTTCCTAGAGAAATCCACAGGGTCCTTTCGATACAGCTCGTCGTAAAACAAGAAAGGGTTGGTCTTCTTCTTTTAATTGCATCCACTTTACATATAAATAAAATACCTCGTGTCGCTCGTGAGCGGTAAAACGAGTAGGAGAAACAGCCATTGGGATTAAGGTGAATGCGAGAGAGACGCAATTACAGCTTCGAATTCATTACTACCTACATACGTATATACACCGAAGAAAAGTATTCCGTGCCAAATTGACACAATTGAATATACAATAACGACTTAAATATGTCCTACAATCATATTAATAAATAGTACTTGCTTTTTTTCCCCCTTTTTTCATAACTCTTCTTAACGATCCTCTAACAAATTTACTACTTATACTCGCAACCAAGTCCGGATTCCCAATTAGATTAGGTTAGGTTCGACTGCCTGCATGGATACTCTTGAGTTACCGCCAGTTCTTTGTCTCGAGCTTATCTTGGAGCATCGGGACACAATATCTGTGGTCGGTGTTGACTCCTCTCTTACACGAAGCTTTCTATCGTTAGACGCGCCATTATCGAGTAGCCATGACACAACGAATGCCAATCCGGACGTCCGGTTTTGTAGGTACGCGTATTACGCTATGGATACGTAACTACGTAGTTCATAAAACTGCCCGAAAGTTGGCTGGGAACGTATAACTTTTGCACGCAAACTCACCCTCGAATTAGGAAGGTCTCCACTTCCCTTTCACATCCCCACGTGTCACTTTCAGATCCCTGTCTCTCTCTTTCTCTCTCTCTCTCTCTCTCTCTTCTTTTCACTCGCGCTTAACCATTCTCTTGCTCCCTTCCTTATCCGCCTCATTCTCATCGAGCCTTCTCCGGGCGCTCGCTACTTTCCCGTAATTATTGAACGGGGTTAAAGATACCAACTTCAATTGTAGCTTGGCATTAATTCGATTGCTTCCGACAGTTTCTAAGATACGTGGGGGAGGTGTCTGTAAATGGGGTGCGAGTGGGGGTAACCTCCCCTTGGACAAACTTATATGGTAAAATTCAAGAAGCAATGCGTAGTAAATCAATGGAAATCAATAAAAAAAAAATAATATACTCTTGGCAAAAGAGCATTGGCAATGGGTAATTTTGCTACCGGTATTTTTTTTATTTCGTCGAAATACTGGTAATTAATATTAAAATAATTTTAATCATTAATCTTGAGATTAGATATCCTCACCTTATGCTATTTCGAATACTTGGGAATATGTTTTGGGATTTTATGTGCACAAGGGGTGTGAAGGTGATGGGGCAGGAGGGACCGAAGAGTCGGTTCTTGAGTTCATTCACTTTTCCAACTTTAATAACATCTGGTAGAGACACTTTGCCCTGTTGGAAGATCCTTCGAGAAATATTAAATTATAAGAATTACTATTGATTGCGTTAAATGAATACGGCGAGTCGAGGCGACTGTAGCGAATCCAGAAATGGAATGTTGACGACGAGAAAGAGTAAGAGAGAGGGAGAGAGGGAGACATAGAGAAAGGGTATAAGAGAGGTAGACAGGAAGAGAGGAGGTTAACGGGCCAAGGTCGAAACGTCATAACTCCTACGTCACGGGGGGGTAGAAAGGATATAATACTCTGACTGATGACGAAAGCAATATAGTCATCGAAGTGGATTATATAGTTTTTACAGTGTAACAGCTAATTGCCTTAAACGATAATGAAATCCTCAACGAACGGCTCATTGAAAGGCACTAACGGAGTGCATCATGGGAAAATATAAATCCGCCAATGGCAATAAAGCTTTTGTCCCATCTCTGATCCTAACCTATAACAATTCAACGTGCGTAACGCATCCGTCAGACTAAATAAATAACAAGCGTAGCGCGAGAAAGAAAAGAAAACCAAAACAAACTAATTGCACGGAACGTCGATGAAAAAAAAAAATGGCGACTAGAGAAAGAAAGAAGTTTGGTAATAAGGAGAAAAGTGAAGTGACAAATAGGAGGGAAAAAAATATATCTTGCTCTGTCTATCTCACGCTATCTCTTGAGTGAAACAGGGTGGATTTATTCAGGCGGAATATAACGACTCGGTGACGTCTGTTAGGACAGTTCCGCTTTAAAAAGAATACTTTAAAAGCCGGAGGGTTTATAACGGGCCGAGAGAGTATATAACTGGGGACGGCGTATAGTATAGGGAAGGAAGAACTACATATAGAGGTGTAACGAGCAGAACTCAACTCACGAACTCACTCCCAGTTTTTAGTGGCAACTTGTTGCTCGATGCCCATTCATACGGCTCTAACTCCCATTACGTCACGTCACATCACCTTATAATAATGGTAATAACGTCCACGAGAGAAGCCCGAATTCGAAACTCTATTGCTCCTCTTTCTCTACCACATATCTATTTATCATTCTATCTCTCTCTCTCTCTCTCTCTCTCTCTCTCTCTCTCTCTCTGTGTTCTCGTTGATGATGGGCAGCATGAATCAGTTAGTAAGCGATTGAATGAGTCAATGTCCGTATCAGTGCCCGATTGATACATTCATGATAATACTATCTGATAACAAGAAATATAAAAACATTCGAATATATTAGAATAATTGATTATCGATTATAATTCTACTGAAAATATCACCACAGCATCTCATCGTTTGAATTCTTTCATTCAATGGTTTCTCGTATTTCTGACGTATGTTACGGTTGCACTTTTGACCTTTGACCTTACAGGCTTTACTCGTTAGTCACGCTCTTACGGAAACGATGTTCTGGCTTTGATTCAATTGTTATTTTCCTAGGTTTTCTGTTATTTTATAGAGCGAAGTTTCTTTGGTTATCCATAACGAGTCAAAATGATTTTTTGTATACTAACGTCATCGATTCCCTACTTTTTTCGAAATTACGAATTATCCTCGTTTAGACTGCGAAATAAACAAAAAATTCTCCCCCAGCTATTTTACCGTCTAACCCTATGGGAATGCTATAAAAATATTTAATTCGTTCCTGAAGACCCGCAACATACTTTTTGTACGGACAGTACTGAATAATCAGTGAATTACAGCGTGGTACCGTAAAGAAGAAAAGAAAAGAAAAAAAAACAACAACAACTGTTTCTGCAAAGACAAATCGTCCTGTAAACATACCAAGAGAGACAGAATCGCGAAAGAGATTTAGTACGGGTGCAGTAATAAGTGAAAATAGGTAAAGGGGGGCGTTTTGTCAAGATGGTAGGAAAATCAGTTTGACATTAGTTAAACTGTACGGTTTATATTGTATAGCGGGTATAATATAAGTCCCAGAGCGTAACTGGACGCACTCGTCGTCCCGTAAACGCTTCGGTTTAATTTGAATAATAAGCATGAATGCGTTAACGACCCCATCGGTCAGGTTCACGGGGATTTTACGACATGCAGCCCCGACGGCTCCGTCCGTCCGTTTTGTACATAAGTCCTTAGCGGTACATAAGTACCTATCTATAGTGCATGGTATCTATATACATATATATACACACAGACCCACACAGCATATATACTAGGTACGTGACACTACTCAGTGGGTCCAATTTTTCGGAAGGCGAAAATTCCTCGCGGCTTACCTACACAAGTATCGATCGGTCGACCGTTGGCCTATGTTAGGTTAGCTTCCTCTTAGGGTTCTTATGACGGTGAGGCCCACGGGGTCTAAAAGCCGCGTTTCGCCCTTTCTAAACCTGAAAGTTCTAGGGCCGCAAAACATCCTCCTCTTCGCCCTCTTCTCCCCTGCCCTGCTACACCCTGTCCTCATCCCTTGTGCACGTTACACCCTGTACGCTGTATGGTCTCATCTCGACCGCGTTAAGAGAGGTCCCTTCCAGGAATCGTTCGCGCGTTTTTCGTCGGGGCCTCACGGCTTCGACGGATAAAGGAAACTGCGGAACGCTAATGCCCAGGACCGTATCTAGGATTTATTGGTACCACCGACTATTCATTTAATCGACTATTCAGATCAGTATTGTTTTATTGATGATTTTAATAATGGATCTACTAGTTACGTGTGTTAATAGATAATGCATTTTTATTATTGTTATTATCTAGGCTGACAATTTATACGGAACAGTGATTTTCTCTAGTCTTAAGATCGTATCGGCATACTGGTAAGGTTCTTTTAAAAACACCGAATTGAATCTAGACATTTTATTTCAAGAAGATTATAGTGGCTATAACAGACCCAGGGCTATTCAGGGGCAGTATACGTTCCTGAAGAAGCCTCGCGCGAAATGGGTCCCCGCGAGGCGTAACGTAGAACGTTTTCAGGGCCCCAGGCAGGGCAGATAGTAGGTAGTTAGCAGAGGCAGCCTCGTAAGATTTCGGTGTGTGGTGGTCTGGTTGCTGGTGGTAGTACGTGTACCCATGCTCCCTGTGTCCACCCTAGGCGACTAAAGGGGCGTTCACAACATTCAGCGATTTTCAAAACCAAAAATCATTTCTACTAAGCCACGATGCATTATTGCCAATAAAAACAGTAGTTCGACAAAACCAATGTTATTGAGTCCTTTAGAGATTTTATATCAGTCATAGCAATACAAATCGCCATAAAAGGCTAATTCCTAAGGAGCGACGATAGACCTTAAAGTCTGATACGTTTTAGATTATTTATTTCGTCGCTGTGAACTTTGTTTTCTTTTTTTTCTACTCTGCTCAGCAATGGCTGTCTGCTGCCGTTCTATAAGCTACTGTCTGTTACATCCACTAGGAAAACCTAACCTAACAGGATTGTCGTGTCTAAAGGCGGCACGACAATTGATACCGACGTTGTGAACGCTCCGTAATATCGGGTCGGCCACCCACGCACAAACACGAAGACGATCCGGGAGCGTACGTGCAGACCACGTTGCACACTCTAAGCGCTTCTCTCCCGTTCATTTTGGACTTAAAGACCGAAGGCAGATCGATCGTACGATTTTCCCGGCGCTTCTTCGTCTTCCGTTTTCTGCTTCTACCATTTGTCCCGATGCTTAAGGATTCTTCGAATGGCCATGCATCGTTGGCTTCCGGATGTTTCTTAGATCGACAGGAATTCCAGTGAAAGGCCGCGAAGATACTCGAGAACGAGTTAATATAGATTTCCGATTGGACTTTACTCTTGTTTACGCGTCGTCATATTAAATTATTGTTTCTATCGAGATTCGATCTTTCGAAGCTCAACGTACAATTCTTTTAAGATGTTAAAGAACGATGCGATTAACCTCTCAATGACAAAGCATCTAGTAGACCGGTAGTCGTGTAGATGGCGCGTCGGGCGTTCTATAACGAACTCGACTTCTTCCTCTTCCTCGGTCAGGCAAAGTTCGTCTGCCCGTGTAATTACCATCGCGCTATCTTCAAACGTGGTGAACACACTAGCGGGATAAGAGAGGTAGAACCTGAATATACCCAGGTACCTAGGGACATGACGTCACGTCCAGTAGTCCTAGTATGCCAGTACATATATAGATATATACAGTATATATAGCTGTAGGGATATCGGGTTCGATCCGAATTTCGAAGGTTGCCCGTAGGTCGGCGTCGTTGGCGGAACAATGGCGAAGGCTAGCATCTCGTCCTATACCCAACGTCTCTACCTCATCTACCTCGTCCACCTCCTTCAACTTGGTTCACTCGCAAAAAAGGTACCGACTTCGCGGCTCTCTCGTGGAACATCGCGAGAGAGCCGCTATACCTGAGGGCCGACGGCGCATACCTACGACGTCCTTCTCGCTTCTTCGCGTCTTCTTCTTGCTCTCTTGGTCTCTCTTCATCTCCAGGGAAGAACAAGGAGAATGGTACGGATACGGTCGCTGTCCATAGTGTACCAGCGAGTCGAAGTGAAAGAAGGATAGGGAAAGAAGTGCCGGAGATAAAGATAAGGACAGACCGATAGAGAGACGGAGAGTGGGTGTAACGGTCCAGTCATATATATATAAGAGTGTACGAGAAGATAGCCAGGATCAGGAGCATCGAGAAGAAGCTCTGAGCACCCGGAGCGATGGTGCTCCAGTCGATTCGACCTAGCTGGACCCGAGAGAGACGTACGCGAGAAAGACAGAGAGAGAGAGAGAGAGAGGACTATCCCTCGCTCTTCGTCCTCCTCTCTCGAATCAGCCGCGAATATCCAGCGAGGCTACTTTGGCCCCGTGGGTCGTCGGCGGCATAGAGGTCTGCCACGGGGAAGGATCCGAGGTAGATGAAGGCAACCAGGCAGCTAGGCAGTCAAGCAGTGAGAAAGTGAGACGGAGCAGCTAAGGGGTATGGCAGTGAAGGGAGATGGGAGAGAGAGATGGGAATGGGGGAGTGGAGTAAGAGAGAGAAGGACAGAGACTAGGGTGGTATGGAGGACGCTTCTGGAAACGCGTCGGTTCGCTGGCACTAAGTATAGGCGTCCTCGCGACGCCGGCCGTCAATATACCACCCCTAACTAACCCCCCGGGGTCCGTGGGTGTTGGGTGAGACCTGGGCTAGATGGGGTAGCGCCCGCGCGGCTTGGCGAGCAAGGAGAGAGACACGAACGGACGTTCTCTACAGGACTTGGTTAAGGGGGGGAAGAGGGAGGGGGTTTCTGCACGGGGTGGTTGCCATCCTATCCCATCCTGGCCTAGCTTAGTTTAGCTTAGGGCCGTGGCACCCGGGAGGCGAGCATAGGGTTGGTAGGACATTGCGGATATTCACTATCCTGCCTAGCGCAGACCACCCTCGGCAGCAGCCTCGGCTGTCTCTCGGCCTGGCGTTGGCTATCCTGCGACGTAATCAGCAAGAGAACACCCCCTTCACTCTCCGTCGTGCCACCCTCCGCCATAGCACTGGCACTAGCATCCACGGCCACCCGCTTTTACCACCCTCCTCCCTCAGCCTCTCGCTGCGCAATCCTCCCCCCCCCCCCAGCATCCCTTACCGGTTGGCGTGGCATGCATCTATCTAACCGTCTATCTATCTCCGATGCACAGGGTGGCTAGATCGTAGTGCGAATACCTAGGACCAATTCTTGACTTTCCCCTTGCAACTGACCTACCCTTATATTTATACTTTTATTACTCGATACGAGAGGCGCTTTCTGTTTACCAACAGAAACTTCCCTGATCCGGTTGATCCCACCGTATGCGGAAGGCGCAAGTAAAAATGATGGCATTTGAAAAATGTTTTAGGGTGACTCCGGTTCACTAGCTAGTCAACAAGCATCGTCCACCCCTCCTGGGCTGCCATAAGCATACACAGACAGGACGTATCTCCTACTGCGATATGGATGTTAATAGGTTACGGGGTCCCTCGAGAACTAGGGTGAATCACGATTTCGATAAGGGTTCATATTCTCGTATATTCTCTATCTCTCTATCTCTCTCTCACTCCTTCGATCCGCCCTACATCCATTCTCTTCGCTCGTTCTCTCTCTCTCTCACTATCCTTTCTTCGATCCTGATTTCATCCTCCTCACTCCATTCACCCATTGACACCTACAAATTTCGAAGTATCTCAACAGCCAAGGAAACAAAATGAAGCTAACAAAGAAAATTAATCGAATTTTAACGGATTACAAGAGGATGACCCAGTGACGTTCTTTCTACTCTTCTCCATCTTAATCGGACCAATCAGCGAGACTAGATTGACAAATCGCACTTTAAACGAACGTGCCGAGAGTCTGGGCATTTTCCGAACACCGCGTACACACGGTGCGCGACGCACTAGTTCAGACCCTGGTGTGTTTGGTATGTGAACTAGCTTGGCGTCCATGTCTGCGTCTCCTAGGTATATAAGCGCGGACGTCGTCGGCTCTACATACAGATAGGTACATAGTCGCGCGGCCATGTACGTGCATGTACATACGGGACTAGGTACTATCTACTATCTAGTAATACTAGGTACTAGGTACTGGGTACTAGGTATACGCGCCGCGGACGCCAAATAGCGGTTCGCATATTCGGAGATAGTGCCTGGTCGAGGACGGCGGCGGTTGCTGTTGATTTAGGCCTCTGACGCCGACGACCTCTCTCTCTCTCTCTCTCTGTCCCCTCGTCGCTCCCTTGGTCTATACGTTCGTGTCCCTAGCTCTCTGCCAGAGTACATCTTGAAACGGATAATGGCCGCGGCGGTGCATATACGACACGTAGAGGACCCGTAGAAGCGCGAAACGACGGAAAAATCTTTATCTCTTGGCTCTCTTGAGCGGCTCGCTTGGGATATCGTGGACCGACCGTCGCCGAGACGAATGGCTTTCTCCCTTTCGAACACGCCGCCTTAACGTTATTCCGCGACGAAACGAGCTCTTTCGCCTGGGAGGCGGGTACGTTCCAGTACTCATCCACGGACCCTACTTCATCGCCGCTTCTCTTACACCGTGCTCTCCTTCCTTTTTTTTCTTTCTCTTTTTCGCTCTCGTCCTCTCTCTCTTTACGATTCATCCTCCTTCTCGTTCGTTCCACTCATTCTCCTCGGGAATGAACCCGTCCACGTCCTCTGGTTCTCGCGGGACTACCGCTGACGGTAGATGGGTTGATAGAGGGGGCGAGAAGGGGGGACGCGTTAGAGAAAAAGAGAGAGGAAAGATTCTCGCGTGACTCTGGGCGATCGATTTTTTTTTTTTTCTTTCCTTTTCCCGCTGCGATCCGATCGCTGCCGGCGCTTGGACGGCGCCGGAAATGCGAACGCTTCCAATAACATTCAGTTCCAAAGAATCGATTCGTCCTCCTTCGTCCTTCTATTTCATTTGCAGACCCTATATTTTCTCTTTGCTTCTCTCGTCTTCTTTCCGTATGTTATCTCTTTCTTGCCTTGCCCGCTTCTCTCGTGACCAACGTGGTCAAGTTCTTCTTTTCAATTCGAATATACTCATAGAGAATAAAGTTTTGACTTTTTCAACCCTATTCTGCTACTTTAGGATTTGACCCATGCTGCTGGAAGTAATCGGTCGCATTGTCGATGAACTTACTGAAAGTAGCATTGATTTAAAGAAATTTATGCAACTTCAGATTAGAAAGGTTGAGAGACACTGGGCGCAGCTGCCGCGGCGGCGGTATCTCCGCGTTGTCTGCTCTCTCACACCCTCGGCTTGCGTCCCACGTGGGTGACGGTCGAAGGGGTCGCACGAAATGGGAATAGGGGGCTTACAACCACCCACTGACCATCTCTATACTACGGCTGCTCTCTACGTGCTGTCGCAAAAAGAAAGACAAAAAAAAACTCACATGCTCTTACGTTTCACGGAGAACCTTCGAAAATATCTTGTGTGATTCAAGAAAATCGGTTAATTCGCACTGGTGTAGATTTCGTGAGAGGCGAGTATCGCATGCGGTAACGAACATCTTTCTCTTTTTCTACGCTCTAGCTTTTCTCTAGGTTATCCCATTCAAATGGAACGTAAAAGATTGAGGTTTACTCGGCTGAGGATTCCCACCGACTGGAAATGGACGAGTTTCAAGATTTACTTGTTGGCTTTTATGTAAGCGGTATACTCGTGGGGTAAAAACAAACAGTTGCGCACTTGGTGGTATAAATTTCAAGCATGTGCTCCGTGTATTAATGTTTTCCATAATGGTATACTTATACGTTGATCGGTACTCTCTTCACTGTGTTTGTTGTTCTACAAATTTTTATAATGGCTGTTCTATTTTATCGACTGCGGGTTGATAGGGATCAGCCAATGGTAAGGTAGAAATTGATGTGTGATACGATGGAATATTATGCAGTGTATCATAAGAATTGATTCAATACTAATGGGGGGGATTTGACCTGGTACTCTAAATTTGTAATTTAATATGGGAATTTAATTTGTTTTAGCCTGAACAACTGAAATCACCTACTTGGCTTATGAATAAACAAAGCGGAAACAGTTTTGAATGTGCTACACTTTTAGTTAGCTTACTCCTTGGACAGGGATATAATGCATTTGTTGTTAGTGGATATGCATCAAGAGAACAAGTCTATTGCGATTTAACTAAGAGACCTTGTCCTTATTTACCTAAACCTGTAGAGCATGTTCCTTCACCATCAATTGGAGATACCTCCAGATACAAGTTGAAGTCACCGTCTGACTTGAGGAGTCAATTTTTGCTTGAGCTCGAGGAAAGAGAACAAAAAAAAGTTCAGGATCATCTTCGATGGGAGGAAGAGGAACGGCAGAGGATGATCTCTGTATGTCTCCTTTGTTTTTTGTAATACAAATATTTATAAAGTTTTGTGACTGATATTATGATATAGGAATTAGAGCGACCACCTCCAGACGAATACTGGGGATTCAGAATTCATGCTTGGGTAGTCATATTACCGGAACATGGTGGTGCAAGAAATCAAGAAGTTCTTAAACCATTTTTCATTGAAC
This sequence comes from Hartigia nigra, assembly GCA_031001745.1. Taxonomy (NCBI): domain Eukaryota; kingdom Metazoa; phylum Arthropoda; class Insecta; order Hymenoptera; family Cephidae; genus Hartigia; species Hartigia nigra. The sequence goes on from JARPRG010000274.1 coordinate 660,835, forward strand.
CTTCCACTGGAGATTCTTATTTACCTACCGTACATGAGACCAATCTTTTATATTTGGGAATTGAGAGTATTTGGAATGATCAGAACTATTGGGTTAATATGCAACCATGCACAGAAGGATGTGCTAAGATCAACTGGGATTTAAGAAAGGTTGAATTTTGGGAGCATTTGCTTCCTGGAGAACCTTGGACATTACGAGATATAGAAGAGAACGAGGCAGACAAAGACATAAATATACAACAAGACAAACATCTTGATATGCCAGCATCGTATGTAGAAAGAATCGATGTTCACAGCCTAGGTATGAACCTTAATACCCATATCCTAATTTCTATTAACTAATTATCAAATTTTCTTCAAGATTTCGAAAGACGCTTTCCAAATGGAAGAAAATGCATGTATTACAAAAAAACAAAGGTAGAACTCTATGCTCCTTATGTTCAAATGGATGGTTTGATTCAACGTGTAACACTCTACAATGACTATGAGTACACGAACCCAATAAAAATCTTTAAAAAGTTCTCACAAAGAGCTGATCGTATGATAGAATCCAAGAAAGACTTGGAGACTCAACTCGTAGTAGATTCATATGAGAGAGGACGACCCGATGCATGCAAAGGTATAACAAATGTGAATAATCTAATATTAATACAAAAAGAACTTACCATGGCTCTTTAATCATATTTATTGAGGAAAATTGAGGTATTTTGTAAAAACAGGTGTCACAAATGACTCTCACGTTAGGTTACATTGACACATTTAATTATTCTCTTGATATTCTAAGACTTTTTTTGACAGCCTCTCCGTTTCACGATTCGATACCGAACAGCTCTTAGCAGCATTATCTTTTTATCTTGATGTCTAGCTGTCATATTTTCTTGTGATTCTTCCCATTAATACAGAAAACATTCATATCGGCAGAACACCGTTATTTTGCAAATGGCAATAACGCTGTTGATCAGGAAAGAACTCTGGAATTTTATGCCAAAGTCCGCTACGATGATCTCTCACGCATTGAGATGCGACCGAGCTTTCTTGAGCAGACTTATATCGGCCGGGATGATCTTCTCTATTGCTGGTAATACAAAAATATTTATCAAAGCCTTTATCAAAGACCATCTGTAGGATGTAAGCCGAACGCGCAAGTTTAAAAAATAAAATTTTTTAAAGTCAATGGACAGAGCTATTATGTTTTAGGAAAGGAAGAAATTGATACTCAAAATCTAGGAGATACCACTAAGATATTATTCACTTTTAAAATGCCCAGATTTCTTTGTTTTAAAGGAATATAGATATAAAAGAAATATATATAGTATATATATATATAATCATATTTTTTATAAAATAATATTTCATCAAATTGCTATTAAAGTAATCACACACTGTTTTACTCTAAAACAGGCGCGTTGACTATTTAACGGAATCACCGAATGTTCAGATACAGGATATTCATTATCGTCAAGTGATGGTATGTTTGAATTTATTAGAAACTAATTACAGCAGAATGAATGATTAATGAAGTATGAAATTATTGATTATTCATCTCAGAAAATAACGGAGAAGTATCACAGAGATGAAAATATTCCTGCTAGTAAGAATATCGCTATCAAAGAATTTGCTGTAAAGGATAATGAGATAAGATTAAAGTACCATTATGAAAAAGGTCATGCTACGGCAGCTACAAGAACATTTATAAAACCCTCAATGGCTAACAGAGGTGATCGTCTTACATTCAATCCAGAAATGACTCAAGCATATAACGTAAATATAATATATTATGTAGCCTTGGTTAACAATTTGACATAATTGTACTCCATTAATCTTTCATTTATTAATGTATTTTCAAACAGCCAAATCCTATGGCTCTACCCGAAAAGTCTTATGAAATCTTCGATGAGTTAGAAAAGCAATTAAAGGAAGAGGAACGCTCTTTGGCACATGTGAGAGAGGCCGAGCAGGAAATTTCGACATTCTTGAAAACACGAGCAGCAGAGTATCTTCTGCCTAGACTACAAGTGTCGATCTTCGACAGAAACAGAAATCAGGAAGCAAAGGCAGGAATGTTTGCCAGGGTAAGTACAATAAAATGACTCGTACAATTCTAATAGTTTCACGTTCCTTTTTTCTTCTTGTCTAGGATGAAATGCTACAAGCTCAGTATCAAAGGGAAGTCAACGAAGAAGTAGATTACTTGGGACCATATTTGGCTCGTATGGGCAATCCAACATACCTGACAAAAGTTCAAGCTATGAATATTAAACAGGAATGTCTCGCGGATTTGAAACGTCTCTGTGTTGACAGAGCCAATCACGTTTTGCAGCTTTTTGAAAAGTGTAGCCAAGAATTGGAAAGGAGACATTCATGGTTCACGAAGGTAAATTAATATAAATCAACGAATTCCTGCAAATTATGAATGCCTTAACTAAATCGGCGCTTCTTGTATATTTGCTATTTTATTGAAAACACAAATGTCTCTTTGGCATAGACTGAAGGCTTAACTCGAGAGGAAGAGGAAAGATTTTTTATGGAAGCTGAGCAAATGAACTTTATGCTTCACGCTTTGGAAGTCAGATTGCATCGCTATAAAACATTGGCTACAGGACGTTATCAAACGATGGTACAGAATATAGAGGAAGATCCACGACTTGCTATTCTCCATCAGTAATTAATTAATCTTTCATATAACAATTATATTTAATACATTAAAAAGGACGATATACGAGAGCTTAGAGCGATAGTAAAATTTCCCTTTTAAAAGCAAAACGTTTTCAAAGAAAGATACTTTATCCAGAAACATATTCATATACAACGTGCATACTTTTTTAAAACATTTTATCCAACATTGAAATCTTCTTAAAAAATTCATTATTATTATATATCATATGTGCGCAAGAGCATACTCATATGTTGCTACTCCATACAAAATCTAAGTAATAACTATTGAAAAGACCAAGAACCCATTTGTCCAATGCACCGTCCTGAAAGTATTAATTGCATTATGTATAGTTCAGAATTATTTGAATCAAAGTAGAGGAAGGACTTACCCTCGTCGTCAAAGGTAGCCAGGGTGAATTTACTGAGTTTATTGGTAAAACTACCAGTGTTGGTTATCACAGAATTTTCAGCCAGTCGATTAAGATCAGCAGAATCTCCAGTAGAATCATAATGTCGACTCTCCTCAGCAAATCCAGAGATTAAAGTATCCATCATTATTGCCTGAATGAGATAGCATTTAAGATAAGATCAAGATGCGTCGATTATGAAAAAAAATAATACTAAAGATCCACTGACTTGTCTTGAGAATACTTGTAGGATTTTATAAACACGTGCACCATTTTCTCGCACGGGAAATTGTAGGAAAAGGCAAGGCAGGCAATCACGATTCCCTTCGTCGGAAGGTTTTGCCATTTCCCAGCTTAACTCCGAGTACTTCAATCCCAGCAATAGACTCTGTAGAATTCAAAAGATAGATGTGTACTCGTCAGGAGTTTCCACCTGGTGAACTCTTCTTGAAGATTCCTAACTCACGCATTGCATGTCGTCAACGATGTAGACGCCAGATGTATTGATAGCGACCAGAACCGGAAGATCACGATGAGTAATCCAGGATGCAAGGCCTCGTACAGGACGTTCAATTTGTCCTTGGAAAAATGCTGCTCCGTAGCAAGGTAAACCCCAGCAGAACTCCAAATACTTTCGTATAAGTTTCCTAGGATTAGCATTGGTTCCTGTGTGATTGGGTATCCTTTTATATTGCTCCAGTAGACGAGCTTCCGGCGCTCCTTTCCCACCAACTAAACCCAATCCAAATCCTAAACCTAATAGAAGACTTGGCGATGTGTAATGATGTGGTAAAAATCGAGCTCTGTGTTTTCTGAAGTACGCCAAGGTGTGAGTTTGAGAATTGTATGGACCTAGTTCAATGCGAGCTTGTAAAGCTGCCAAACTAGCATATCGTGCTTGTCCTTCGCAGGGATATCTACCTGTAAAATATATTTCATAATGATATGATGGTAATACGGTAAACAAGTATTATACTCTTTATGGTTATACCTTCTAGGACATTGTGCCTAGCTTCAGCATAGAGTAATTCTAAGACCTTGGCTTCCTTGATCTGTTCCTCGTCCCTACGTGAAAGGAATACATTTCTTCGAAAGTAAAGCATTGGTTCTTCATCTTCTGCGCCTTCTTGTGTGCCATATTTATGCAATAGATGACTCCACTTCGCAGCCAATTCCAGTGGTCGGTGTGTCTGTTTTAATTGAACTTCTAATTGATTCGAACAAAGCCACAAGGCAAAGACTGGCTGTCCTATTATCGGTGGTGCTCTAGCTAGTCCTAATTCTCCTTCTGTTTGTACCACAGAGAGAATTTGCTGAGCAGTTGCACTTCTCTCTACATCCATAGTCAGAAATACTCCAGACATTAGGTAGACAGCGATCCGAATTGTGGGTCTACCCATGTTCTGGTGTTGCGACTGACCTATTAACATTGCTTTGCGATCCAGTAAAATTAGTAAAGCAATATCGGCAATATTTTATAAAAATCGTATAAATAAGTCAAAGAAAAAGTTTCTCTTACGATTCTGAGTATGATTGTCTGGTTTGAAGTCATTTTGGTATCGGCGAACAGGCTGAATCCTTCGATTTGCACATTCCTCTTGTTGATCCATCTTTTCCTTTGTTTTATTACAAAATACATGAACAATATACAAAATGTAATCTATGCTATTACATACTCCTTACTAAGAAACGTATTTCTAATGATACTTACTGTAAATTAATGTAAATACTTTAAATTAGAAGACTTCATCGAAGAGCATTTCACCTCTGCATCATAATACATTCTCTTGTAACACCAGAGTGTCCTGCACTTGAATTTCCTTTATACATTTTATCACTGCGATTCCGTTAACCCTCGATAATTCGTATTGAAAGATTGTATAAAAAATAAGAAATATTGTACAATATCAAAAGAAATATCTTTTCTTAATTCACTGTCATAAGTCAACTCTAGCAATCCGTTTAATTGCCAGGCATGCAAACGCATTAACCCATAACACTGTGGCAGAAGCTCAGTAGTAGGGGATGGGTATTGATTATTTCATCCCTCGTGCGCAGGGTGCATCATTTCCGTACAATTTTAGTCAAGTTCATTTATTCAAGTTTATTTTACAACGTGTCACTAGGTGGTAAACACTGTTTGTATAATATTACAAATAAAAAAAAAAAAGAAAAATTAACTTCAGCTTACAGTTTATTAAGTTACAAACAGAAGAGATATGTTTGTAATCTAAAAAACACAAACGTATTCCTTCTTCGCGTGCTACCCGTTACATCGTTAATGGTCCTATTGAAAATACTATAATCAATCCTGTCGTACTTGGGATCAGAAAATTCGACTGTTTTGAAACAATCAGTAACAATGAAGTTCTCAAGGTACGATAGAATTTAAAAGCCATGCCAGAAGGAGTAGCACTGCGAGTCAGTGGTAAATAGAAATTTCTTATAAATATTTCTCGTACAATTAAATTAAATCGGCCACGTTCATTGGCATCTCGTCAATCTGAGTCGAATAGTATTGCTCAATATCACGAAGAATTCTGATGTCGTCTACTTTAACGAAGTTTATGGAAACACCTTTACGACCGAAACGACCTGAGCGACCTATTCTATGGATGTACAACTCACGATTGTTTGGCAAGTCGTAGTTTATAACGAGGGAGACTTGCTGCACGTCAATTCCTCTTGCCCAGACGTCCGTTGTGATGAGTACTCGGCTGCGAAACGTAATACAAAATTACATTGTAATATGCAGGAGACAGAATAAAGTGCACTATAAGCAATAGTACAAGAGACTTTTAATGAAAATACCTTTGACCAGAGCGAAATTCTTTCATGATGTTATCTCTTTCCTTCTGTGGCATGTCTCCGTGCATAGAGCACACGGTGAAATTGGCTTCTCTCATTTTCTCCGTAAGCCAATCGACCTTGCGTTTCGTGTTGCAGAAAATGACTGCCTGGGTTATGGTGAGTGTGTCGTAAAGATCGCAGAGAGTGTCGAATTTCCATTCCTCGCGTTCCACAGCGACAAAGAATTGTTTTATTCCCTCGAGTGTCAACTCATCGCTGTGAGAAAGTATGACGGATTAATATTGCCGTTGGGATAAATAGTTATGAAGTGTTAAAAGTCCGAGGAAGAATTAATAAACTATGAAAATCTTATACGATAATCCTGGACTTACCGTTTTACAAGAATTCGAATTGGATCGGTCATGAATTTACTTGTCATTTCAAGAATTTCATGAGGTAACGTAGCAGATACAAGAACAACTTGAGTCGCGGGTGGTAAATAACGATAGACGTCATAAATTTGTTCCTTGAAACCTTTGTTAAGCATCTCGTCAGACTCATCGAGAACTAGCATTTTAATTGCTCTTGTTCGGAGTACTCTTCTTTTTATCATGTCTATAATAATTGTAGATATTAGTACCTTACCGCTTAATACTTTCATTTGCTTGGTTGCAAGAATAATGAATTTTAGATATTTACCAAATACTCTTCCAGGGGTTCCAGATACAACATGTTGGCCATAATCCAATTTTCTAATATCTTCTCCCAGATTTGTACCACCGATGCAGGCATGACATTGAACGTTCATAAAGTCGCCCAGAGCCAATATAACTTTTTGGATCTGTGTCGCAAGCTCACGAGTTGGAGACAGAACTAATACTTGTGTTTCGCGAACCTGTGTATCCAGTGACTGTAGTATAGCGATAGAAAAGGTTGCAGTCTTTCCTGTACCAGATTGGGCCTGAGCTATTACATCTCGGCCTTTCATAATCGGTTTTATAGATCGTTGCTGAATTGCTGACGGTTTCTCGAAACCTAAAACATATTGATTATTAATATTTGACCCAATGAAAAACAATTTGAATAGAAAATTTAGTTTTCTCCTCTCAAGTGAACATAAACACCAAGGTTATAGTCAGGTACGCCGTTAGTAGCACACTGCTCTCATAGTAGACAAACAAATTTGAAAATATATTTAATAGTGTGTGAGAAATCAGAAGAGAAGATAATCCGTACGTAATAACCGGCAATTGATACTCAGAAAAGCGAAGCCAATAACAGGACACGTACATCGTAGTAACATTGAGGTTAGTTTTCTTCAGAACAAAAAATATTATATTAATATTCACCGTAAGCGTAAATTCCTCGTAAAAGCTCATCGCGAAGACCCATATTATCGAACGTAGGGATAACTTCGACATCTTCGCTAGTTTCAAACTCCACATTTGATAAATCTTCAGTCTGTGCGACGCGGCGTGATTTTCCTTCAGCCATCTTGACAGTTACGTTTTTGACTACTGAACGCTTCGAGCTACTTCGAGCACTAATGAGCACTGCTCGCGTACTAACCAGACTAACTCAAGGGCGCCTTTTTCGTATATGGATCATACGTATATCCTTGATGACCTTTATTAACCCCGATGATCCGATTATAAAAAATAACTTATTTTAAGGATAACGAACCTTTAAATTAGGCCAAGCTTTTACAGGAATAATATTGCATTTAATTGTGTATTGGTGACAAAAAAAATATTAAATTTGAAAAGCAGGATAAAATGCTTGTTGAATGTATAGATATATCTTTCCATACAATCTATTCGGTTAAATATGTTAGTTTCTTGGAACGAGTCGAACTTCTCGTACTTTACGTATTTCAGTAATTTCATGTGTAATGAGCTTAGAAATTTTGTTACAAATAATATTTTATTTTCTGTAAAAAAAATACGCTCACGAAGTTATACGGTGTTGCATTTGGAAATAAAAAAACATTCAATGGTTGGCGTCCTCAGCTTCTAGGTTGGAAATAATTTCATAGTCGTACGACATCGTGAAGGAATTTTACAGTTAAGTGTCTATAAAACGATGTTATTAACGTCAAATAATTGCACAGTGTAATTACTACATACTTTTCTACTCAGTGTTACTGCAGCAGCAGGAATTTCGTGAAAAATGTATCCAAAAATAAGAAAGAGTGAAGTGGACGTATCCGTGAAATTGGAAGAACCATTAACCAGTGGTTCCTGTTCGAAACTAATAACTGAACTCATCAAGTATTTGTTATATCAAAAACAACAAATCCCATTTTCTTGTGAGTCTCTGACACATCTGCAAGCAAAGGCAAAACCAAATGATAGGAACTCTTGGTCCGTCAAGGCTGTTCTTAATTCTTTGAGAAATGTGTCTGATCAGTTAACCTCACAGTTACATCTTGAGCGTTGTAATGTCAAGGAAGTTTTAATAGCCATGGGTGCTACAGTGGTATCTCCAAAATTCTGTGTTCGAGTAGAGCTTCCTGCTGGTATCCTGAGTAGCCAGAACCATTTGGACTATCAACACCCACCTCGGAAGCCTCTCTTAACACTTATGAGGTATATATCTCTGAGGATAATATTTTTAACAGTATTACTTTGGTTAATTACTATAATTACTTGTATTTTTATTATTACCATTTTGCTACAGATCCATGTTTGAAGATACAGAATTTCAAGAAGCGATAAGTATACCATTGGCACCAACTAATACTTTTGTTCTTCTACAAAAAAAGGACTACAATATGGCATCTGAATTCTTTCTGCCAAAACCTCAATATGTGTTGCCTGAGCATATTGGTAATCGATTATGTATAAAGCTTGACCATAACAATGAAATAACGTCACATTGTAATTGCAATACATTGGTTAAAGTACACCATGATTCTTTCAATGACAATCATGTAGAAGATTCTATTAAGGATAATGTAACATTATCAAAAAATTGTACTGTGGACATTCCTTATCAATGGTACCAATCGAAAGAAGTAATCAAAGGTTTCAAATTTGTACGGTGACCTAAAACAAATCCTAGTGAGAATGAAAATTATTTAAAAATATTAAGGATATATTGAACCATTCCTTGCAATATGGTAATCTTACTTGGGCTTTTTGTGCGATATTATTTTAAAAAGGTTATAGAACTATAAGAAGAAGCCCACAGGTTATCAAAAACATCCCCATAATTGCAGATTGGAACGTGATATCATATTTGAATAACAATATTCCATGAAAAATACCAGTTATCGCGAGAAGCAAATAATTATAAGAGTATCAAAATTAGCATACGAAATAATTTCTTACATAACAGATGTCACTTGCAAAAAAGTCTCTCTGTGCCATATACACCACAGACTGTTTTATCGTGTTCTCAAACTGAATATTTTTAGATTTTATACTAATTGTTTATCATGTTTATGTATTAGATGCGAGAGGCATAAGAATGATAATTTTAAAACAGGAGTTATAAATGATGTTATACAATGTACTTAGATAGCTTTACATATCCTTCTTTTATATCCTTCGATATGTTGTGCAGTGACTGTAGATGATGTATTCTTTTGAAACAATTATACGTATAAATATTTGTTAATTATGATACAGATTAGCTCTCTATTGCCATACGTTAGTTTTTGAGAATATTTTGTCATTAAAAGCTTATCCGAACAACGACTGCAGAACTATAAATTATAAGACATCATGATTATTGACGATGGAGCAGCATTGCCATTAGTTTTAGATTGACTTACTTCTATATATGTAATAGTACAATTATATATGACAGTGTCTACAATAAAACAATTATACGTCAAATATGATTACTTCATAGTGATCTTGAGGTCAAGAGGTCATACATACCTAAAGAATTCCATCCGTTATCTCCTTGCCAATGTCATCTCCACAAAAATGTATTATTTAGCATTAAAGTTCGTAAAATCATAGTGGGGATTGAATTGATTTAGGATATTGAAACTTATCAGAATCTGGATCCTATTTCAGTATCCATTATTCCTCTCGACACAGAGTAAGCGACAGTCCTTCGAAAAATGGATAGATTAAAGTTTTTGACTCCTGAGCAGAAAGAATCCTGGATTAAAAATGGTTTCATAAAAGTTTCTGGCATCTACAGTCAAAAGGAATTCGATGAGTTAAACGTAGCATACAACGAGCTCTTCTACTGCAAGCAACGTGAGAATATCAAAGGACTAGAATCTGCCTGGGTAGGAAACGACATGAGAAAAGAAGCTGGTTACATCGACTATACCGAAAGCCAATACATAAAAAAGGTAATAAAATAATAAATGCAGAATAATAAAATTCGACCTGAAACTCTTTGCTACAGGTAAAGTCCATCCACAATTTGCAAATGCACAGTGCTGCCTTCACAAAAGCCATCTCGAATCCTAAATTCTTGGACGCCGTCGAGGACATCCTTGGTACCGAGGACATCTTGCTGCATCATACAAAGGCACACATTAAGCCACCAGAAAATGGTGTTCCGTATCTTGTACACCAGGACTACCCTTATTTCCCGTTCAAGAAGCACACGATGTTTGCTGCTTTTCTGCATATGGATGATGCCACTCGTGAAAATGGTGGCTTGGCTGTTTACCCAGGAAGTCACAAATTGGGCCCCTTGGAGGATTTTGGTGTTAAGGATGAAAAGGGTGAAACTTATCACTGGGTTGATCCTAAGAAATATCCTCTCTCCGGAGCCACCCCAGTACCTGCCAAACAGGGTGACATTGTATTTTTCTCTTACTTGCTACTAGATGGATCCTACTTGAATCTGTCTAAGAAAACTCGTCGCATGTATCTGGTTCAACTAAGAGTCGCTGATGATGAGCCTGTTGAACCCGTTCATCAGTCTCCTTGTCAAAATCTGGTACTGCGTGGAAAGAATATTCAGTGGACGGCAAACATGGCTACCAGATTCAACGCAAGTCTTACTATTGCTAGTAAATGAATACGCCTGTTGCTCATCAAGAATTCTTTAGCTAATGTAGCTTTCTTTGTTAATCGAATTTTTTTATCTTTATATTGTATGTTGTAAAAATTATAATAAATCATTGTCGTTATTAGAAAGTGTGCAATTGCTTTTTAGTGCAAACTTCAAGCATCATTTTGATGCTCAATTTATGTTTCTCTCGCGGTACCATTGTGATTCCAAGTTTTTGACTTCATGAAGTATATTATAGGTTTTTGAAATTCTTTATTTGATACTTTGGGATGGAGGATTTACAGAAAAGTAAGTGTCTCGGCGTATTGCGCTCTTCAATGATATAAAGTCTTTGTTATATTTCTAAAGGTCAAATTACGATGGCAGATGCAGATTCTCTTAAGTTGCTCAATGACATTGATAGCGGTAAGACGCAATAATTTTTATTTATATATTTCACAATGATACGATTGCCGGCAGATACGTTATCAATATAAAATAATAATTCAGTTAGCATATCGCTCTTAATAATAACTCGATTTTTCCGTAGGAAGAAATAAGGGGAATAAATTTGATTTTCCCGATGTTAATTTTATTATCAATAACTCCGAAGAAGAGGAACATCTTTATCACGGTCAGTTTATTCGCGATGAAATGTCCGAGCGAGACGATCAAAATTTTGATGTAAACGAACAAGAAGCAAATGATCTATTGAATAACGAAAAAGGAAGTAAAGAAATATTGGAGGCGATACAAGAAGCTGAAGAAGAGCAGGACGAGGAAGGCGTGGATGACAAACAAAAGCGTATAATTAAGGAAAGTGACGAATCGATAGAAATAATAAAGAAAGATTCCGTCGAGGATAAAATAATTATATCAAGATTATCAAAATTGGATGAAAGAATAACGACAATCGGTAGACTCAAGGAAGTAGCTGAAGAACGTAAGAATCTTCGAATGAAAAATGGTTTTCTGCATAAAAAATGTAGCGAATTTATACAAAAAACAAAGAAATACGACGGGTTAGAAAAAATATCCGAATCTCATTCGATAAATAATAGTGAAAGGTATATATTTAATATAATATAATTAATATATATACATGTATATTTAAGAAAATGCCTTTGGATTTTTCATGAATGTCAGTTATGAAGAAATTCTCCAGGAATACATGCAAATCAAAGTCGATGCAGAAAAGAGAATGCCAATTTACGAGAATGAAATTTCAAATATGAAGCAAGCGTACAAAAATCGCGCCGACGAATTCGACAAGAGATTTAAGGAGCTCTTGTCGCGTGAATTGGAAATTGGTAATAACGTAATAAATGGTAAAACCGGTAAGCCGTTTGGAGAACGCGAACTCAAAAGAATGATCGAGCGACAAAAGTCGCGGGCTCTTCAGTTAGCTGATACGAGGTTTACTTATTTGAAGCGACGAAACAGTCTGAACGATTTTTTGTCAAAGCTTTATGAACTTGACAATCTTGGAATTGGATACACGACAATGGATTACGAACAAATGTTATTGGAGCGACAAGCTGTCCTTGAGAAACTTGAGGATCGAGAAGAGGAAATTGGAAAGATACGAGAAAAGTGCTTTACGTATGTCGCAGTACGTTCTGACATGATTTTGTCATTTTTATTATGCGTTTCAAGAGTTCTTTGCTTTACGTTCGTATGAAATGATGTGATTCTGTAGGTCCTGAGTCACATTAAAGAATCTATTGACAGCACTGCCCGGGATATCGAGGATGCTTCTGTGGTGTCATCGAAGTATTCAGATATTCAAAATCATGGACGATACGTTACGATGAAACGGAAGTTGGAAAGAGACGTCGCACGCAAACGCAACATTCAATTGCGGGAAAGCGGTGGGCTACTTGCTCATCCGGATTTGCTCAGCAAAATGGAGACGGACATCCTACAGTTACAGTTTTTCAAGCAGAAGATAGAATGGCTGCGAGCTGAAGTTTATCTTCAGCATAAACAGACTGATATGATGAAAGCTTACTTAAAGAAGCAGAGAAACCACTTTCAGAACTCATTAGGCTCTTACTTATCTTAGCATTATAATAACTAATTGCAGCACGTTATACAATATACAATTATATATATTTTTTACTTATTAATCTTACAGTCTTCGACACGTATATTATACCTAATATATAACTTGTAATAAGGGTAAATATGCCGATTGATTAACAAATATTATTTTAATTATAATTTTGAAAATGCTGGTTTTCAGCATTGACAGGAGCGATTGACTATTCCTGATGTTTTGCGTGTCAAATTGACAATAGAATCAAGTACAGAAAAGCGTGAAGATTGATTCCAGTTGGATGAACTAAACAGCGGATATCCAGAGCAGAAAGTCAGCAACCCCATACCCTGAGGCTGAACGCCAATAATAAAACGTAATTAGATTTCTGAATGCAGAGTGTTGCCCCTATTCCTGATAACTCCATAAATTCAACTTGAGAATCTTCTATTGAGCCTTTATGTATATCGGATCGGAGCAGATTGGAGCGACCGTGGGAGTTGAACCAAGAAACATAGGAACGCGCGGACCGCGAACCGCCACAGTGTTGTCGACGAGAAGGCTACACGAAGGCGAGGATTTCTCGTTTTTTTACGTCGAGAGGTTGAAAATCACGAGGAAAAGGATGTTGAACGCGCGTATCGGAGAATTCTCGGCCGTGTGAGGCTGATCGAGGAGCTCGCGCGGGACTCTCGCGAATTGAACGAAACACATGTGTCGGCTGAGCCGTATTCTACATAGCGAAGTGCACTCCCGTGTTTGGTTGTCGAGGATCGCCTACTACGAGAGCTAGCTCATCCTCCGGGTACTGTCGCACGTAGCTGAACCTTCTGTTCAATCCTGAAAAAAGCTTAGAGCGATGTGCTGCCCTTTTAGAAAGATATAGGACTCGTTACGGAAGGCGGCAGTGCGTGGGTGGGTGGGTGTCTTGCTGGCGACTGCTTCACTCCTTCACACTGAATTCCTCTCAGGAATTTCATGCCAAATACTCCTGGAAATCTCATGGTACGATATTACTGAAGCATGGTTTTCTTTGATTTATTATTATGTATTAATGGCTTTTTTTTGGTAGGAGATCCATTACCCAAGAGAGCGAAGAATGCTGGTATTCACACTTTAATCTAGACTGCTACGATAGACTGAATTGCATTGGGAATAACTTACGTGGATGCAAATTGAACAAACAGAATGTTCTACTATTTCTAAGATTAATTTTAAAACCTTATGATTCTTGGACAACATTTTGGATCTGACACAGGATTAGTATTCGATCTGTTTTGATTGGAATATTATACTGGCTGCTGAACACAGATTATCGAAAGATTATTGGGCAAGTGTTTTGTGATACCCTTGTATATTCTTGGATTATTCTTATATTTTTTATTTCTTTTTATTAGATGGTTGTCGATGTTGAGTGATAGTCAAGACTGGATTAGCTAGAGTTTCGTTGCTCTGGTATTTCATACAGCCGCAAGAGTATACTCGAGGGACCTAGGACGGCCCTTCCATCAACGATTACCTTTGATAGCTGTAGTCTAAACTATGCAAGGTTAAACGGCGGAGAATGGGTCGCAGTAGGGTATCAGCATGCGTGAGAAGCCAGCAGAATGTCACACTCACGCGGGTCACGTGAGGGGCGCGGCAGACATGTGCTCGCGTGATCCTCCAGCCCTGCACCCAGCGCTTGCCAAGGCCAATGGTAAAAATTTGAGTCCTCAACCGACCCATCACGCTGAAGCACGAATCGACAACAACGTTCTCCCAACACCCGGGGGGCGACTGAAATTCTTCAAGGATGGAAAGTTCATCTTGGAACTGTCGCACCGCAGAGATGGTGAACGTACCACGTGGTTTCCTGTTCCAAAGAAAACGTTTTGGCCGCCTGCTAGTACTACCCCTAACAGGCAAGAGAGTTCCACCTCTCTCAGTGGTAAGTAACTTACTAAAAGTGTCTTAATAAAAGTCTTCCTTATCCTTCGACGTAACGTAATTTCATGATAACCGAAGGTGAACCTTTGTTTCTTTCAGTTTCCGACGACAACTCATCCGTTCAATCGAGTCCATGGCAGAGGGATCACTGCTGGAAACAGGCGAATCCCAGACGCAGCGTTTGCACAGAATTCAACTTTTACTACCGTAGAAATCCGCAGAATCGTCTGTGTGCGCATCCGCGCTTAGTATCACGAAAACGTAGACGGCCGTTGGATCCGATGCCTCTACTCCTGGTATCAGACTCGAATATTGGGATAAGTACAGGCACGGGCTTTGCAAGAGTCCATCGTAAAGCAAACGGAGTCCCAACAGGCAAGACCCTGGGTCTCATCGTCGAGAAGTTGGCTCGACTTTTGGATCCTAATGTGGTGTCGCCCCGCAAACGTATCATGCGTGAATTAGAGAGAGTCACACTAGAGGATCAGGCATCAAAGAGACGTGCTACTCCACAGCCGACCAACACGACGACCAGTGCTCCCGCACCTTCGCCGAAGCAGCTATCCTCTTACAGTATAACCAGCATCTTGGGCGAGGACAAACCGAGTCCGGAGCCAGGCTTCCTGAGGAACTTGCTAAAGCCGGAGGACAGGCCACCCATTAAATACTCATCAAGTCATCCTTATCCAAGAGCACGAATCGAGCCGTACGTTACACCAGCTAACACGTCTATTCATCATCCGCTTTATGGGGTCCCGATGCTACCACCTGGACCATACAGGGCTCCACTTTGGATGCACTATCCTCCGCCCGTCCATTATCCACCACCGATGCCGCTCTACGCCCCGGCGCCACCTCATCCGCCATCTCCTCCCGTTCACCATTACAAAGACTACAGGGAACAAACTCTCACACCTCCTTCAGGTATGTCTCTTTCGTGAGGTCTATCTATATTTATCGCATGCATTGCCTGTCAAAGAATTCTCAAGCTAGTCTGACCCACAAAAACAAACCACTGACTATATAAAAAAACAGATAAATCTTCGATCTGTGATCTATGATCTGTCTCTGCGTGTGTTCTAGATATGCCTCTGAATCTGTCGAAGCATGCGGGTTGAATCTCAGGATCCCAAAAGTTGGTGCCTTATCGATGGACAAAACTATGTGAACACTGCCCGTGCAACGACAATGCGATATATTAGTATTTTTTTATCCATAAACAACAGTAACGTAGTAGATAGGGATTCACAGTCGGATCATTCACACAATCGGCTGACTATATACTTGTACATACGAATGCATAAGCTGTCAACCTCGATGATAGGTATTTTATATTATTATCTATTAATTGGTTAACGAATAGTATTAATGCGGATCCGGTTGAAGGTAAAGTGCCATATTGGATAGTTTGTCTGACGTAAAACTTCCTTATTGCGACTCATCGCGGAACAGATCCTCCACTGTTTCGTAAATCGCTACGCTTCCGAGGAATTCAGTACACTTCGGAACAATGTCAAAGTCAAAAGTAAAAGTAACAAGACAAAATACGAAATTAAATAGAGAAAAGAAAAAGATGACTCATATCGTGCAATCGTCCCAATCAAGTTTTGCGACAAACACTCGAGTATTCGTGTCACTTTATCTGCAACTACAGCCGCGTACTCTACGTTGCAAGGTACGGTAGAGAGAAGTTAAAAGGAAGAGGAAGACAAGAAGAACAAAAAAAAATAAAGAAACATGGAAGACATGCTGATTAGGCGAAGAAAAGGATTTTAAGACGCGTCTCGTTTTCATCCCTGTGCATCTCATTTACGCATTAACTTGTTATTAATTCTTATTAATGTTACTGTCATTATTATCATTATTAAACGGTATGACTATACCCACATTAGAGGTATCGTAAGAAAGACATAGGATTATGTACAGAGCAGATATTACCTACACTTAGGATATTAATTATTATTATTATTATTATTATTATTATTATTATTATTATTATTATTATCATCATCAAATCGTAAAGCAACGGTTAATTTAGATTAAAGGTATCTATTCTATCTAGGTATCTATTAATAACGGACAAACTATCTTTATTTATACGATATCAGCGAAGACAGCAAAATTAACCGGTAAAGAGCGTGGAGTGTGCCTTAAAAATAGTTTTCTAAAGTTCATCAAACAAAATTGTACACATCCCTTGTCGAGACATTATTATTATTATTATTATTATTATAATTATAATATTATTATTATATGTACATATACATGGACGTAATAACGCGTATCTGTACACTGAGAGGAATCACACGCGCATACGTATACATTCGTCACTCTATTTATTGTTAATGTGATACACCGAGAGACATTTGAAGAGAAAGGCAAGTTCACTCGAGCTCTAACAAGTAGCAGATAATCTTAATTATTCATTTATATAAAATTTCATGAATTCAAAAGGTGATTCTTGAACGTGCGACCGAGCACGAACAATTGTATAGAAAGACTAATTTCATAAATATAAATATTTCGTATACTATAATTGACTTTTAGTGTTGACTACCACGTTACCGGTCATTCATTATTGGTTCAAGAGATTATCGATGACTCGCATAATTCTTTATCTTTCTAATAACTCACGTACAGCCAGTACACAATTATTTTGCATAAGCGATACGAGATTTTTGCGGGTAAATAAATGTTTTGTCTCGACTGAATCGCGCGATACGAAATCATCATCTTCTATTAATAAAATATTGAATTTCTGTAGAGGATCATAGCTCTGGATTGTCTCGTGTATCCTTCGAATCCACCAGTAACCGTTTCTCCCGCACTTTTTTTTGAAAAACGTGCCGCCATCTTGAAACTCATTGACGCTGCGCCATCATTAACCTCGACCATAAGTTAGTCGCTGTCGAGAACTCGGAGTCGTTACATGCAAAAGCGTTTGAGTCCATCCTTCTTTCAGTTCAATTCCTGTAATTTAAGCTCAATTATCAAAGGTGTTTAATCGCATTAAGCTTTCTGTGAAAAAACAAGTGAACGTTCAGTGTAATCCTTTGAACGGAGTGACAAACGATCGTAGAAAATAACCAGTGGCTTTATCGTTGTACCAATCGGTACCCGCGTGTTATTCAAAGTAGTTAACGTGCGGAGCCACTGAACTTTTCCCAGGAAAGGCCGGCAGCCCGGCACGCCGTGCGTAACGTTGCCTCAAGTCGCCTCGTGCGATGCGTAAAGCGTAAAGCGTGATGCGTGATGCCTCCGTCTTTAAAGTAACTCTCCCGAGCTACGAGTCTCCGAAAATTGTGGTGACCGTCGCGACCTTCTGAAAGAGAGGAAGGGACCGGAGTACCAAGTCTCCGGGAGATAGAAGTCGAGTAATGCGTTCGTCGAGGAAGTGATTCAAATACGTCGGCCATCTTGCTCGTGTTCGGAAGTCGAATTCGGCAATAGTCGGAGGATACATCGGCATCGGCATCGGCATCGGCATCGGCAGCGGCGGCTTCGCGTACGTTTCTTGTACCCTCTCGCCCCCCTCCTCGCCCCTCTCTCTTGATCACACTCGCTCCATTACTCGGTCTCATTCGCTCTTTCTCACTTTTTTCCCCCGTGTCCCCTCCACTCCGGTTACGGTAGTGAGCGCAGTTGCGTCCGAGAACGCGCAGTCGCTGCTCTTGGCAGTAGAAGATCCGTGGTCTTGTTTTGTGATATCCGTTGGCCGGGTGGTCGGTTTTGCGCGCGTTTTCCAAGGTAAAATCGGTGGTAGTCGGTGGTGAGTGATAGGCGAGAGTGCACAGAGCGCGAGTGTACATCATTGGACGCAGTGATAATAGGGATTTTTTGAATGCCCGCGAGTGCGAGCGAAACAGCGAGCGATCACTCCGGTGGTGGGGATCCTCTCCAGCCGCCTGCCTGCTCGTGCCTCCGCTTGCCAAAATGAAAATGGCGGTGTTCTGTTGAACGGAGCGACGGCCACTGACGATGCTCGTTATTTTAACGGACACGTGAACCGTCTGTGTGCGCGAGAATCGGATCCCGTGTGCTGATAGACGCGTGCTGCCGAGACTGGACTGGAAGGAGAGAGAGGTAGCGGCCCCGTGGCTTAGGGACACTGGACGACGGCCAAACAAACACGATGAAGTGACACGGGTGAAGTGTTGACTCCGCGCGCTCTCTCTCTCTTTCTCTCTTTCTGTCTGTCTCTCTCTTTCTCTCTATCTCCTCTCCTATCCCGTTCGTCCGTCCCTCTCGGCTCCCTTCTCGCGCGTTCTCTCTTTCACACGGAGTGCCGAGAAGTGGAGAAGTGTCGCCGATACGCATTGCGAGGGAGGTGGACGAGCCTTCATGCCGATGCCGGCCGAATACCACGAGAGCCACGGTAACCACGAGAACGCCAATTTCGGGCTCGCGGCCACACAGGACGCCAGCAACATGACGGCCAATATGTACCGGGTGGGAGGTAAAGTATCCAATGTTACAAAGGCGACACCGATCGCCACGGCGGATCGCGTCGCGTCCCGAGCGCAGCTTTAATTAGCCCAAGAAATTAATGTTTGCAAATGGCATCACGATGGCGTCCCCTGTCCCCATTCTCTGCCTTCTCCATCAGCAGCAGTAGCGGCATCGCCACCGCTGCCTTGTCCTCCTCTTACTCCTCCACCTTTTCCTATACTTTTGCCCCTGTCTCTGTCCCTGTCCTCTACCTCCTCTCTCTCTCGTCACCTCCTCCTCCTCCTCTTCTTCTTCTATCTCGATCTCCCCTTGTCCTCCCCGTGCTCACCCTGGTGTCCCCGTACGTCTGGCCCCCTGTCCAGGTCATGCTAATTCCTCGCCCGATGAATCCACCGATTAACGTTAGGTCCTCTTTGTAGTTTTTGACCGTTTATTGCGTACCCTTCACTCTCGCGACCTCATGGATTTCATTACTGTCGTCCAGGTCCTACACCTTCAGGCACCGCTTTTATTACTACAAATTATTTATTCGATTCTTTCCTCGCTTACCTACCCGACCTTATTTATCCACCTAGTATAAACTCAGCTACATTATTTGGTATCTCACTGCGCTAGTACCTGCTCGCAGGCTGCCAACGTACGTCACCAAGGTTTATTATCTCTATTTGAGTTCATAGGACTCTATTCAGATCAAGAATCCCATAGGTTTTCTTATTCCCATAAGCAAAACCAACTTTTCTATACGTTTATTTCACGTTTCTCAGCTCATTGTTATAGCCTTATTTTGCACAAGGGTTTTTTTTCCCTACCCTTAGAGATACAACATTTTCAGTAACACTTTTGGCGCGATAGCCAAGTCTTCGTTACGCTCACGTTCTCATTCGTTCTCTTTCTCCTTATATTTCTTATCGCTTACCGCTTCTCTAGCTAATTACTCTCATCGTTAGTATACATATTCGTGAATTCATTGTAACGACCTTAGTCGACGAAATACCGCTATCGGAATGTGTACTAGGTAACCTCGAAGTTCTCGGACATTAAAATATATCACTCGGTTATATCTGTCCTTTCGATCGTTATGATCACCTTTATCAAGGGAAATCGAAGATAATTAGATTCTGTAAAAATACCCGGTAACGTCGCGACGCTACGTTTTTATTGAAATGACGTCAAAAAAATCGTCGCATGTATCTCGCGCATGTCCCAATGTCCTAATGCTTATAAATTTGTCGTGCATTCGTGTAATATAGGTACATGGAATGACGCTCGGTTGCGTTATGTTGAAAATAATGGATGCTTCTAGGCAGGGTGAAAATCCTATAGGCACGAAACCTTCTGTCCCCCCACCTGGACCTGTTTTTCTCCCCTCCAGGAATGTTCTGCACATTTGTACCCCTCATCCCTCTGCCACTTCATCCTCGTACACGTCCTTGTCCTCAGCACTCAGCCAGCACCGAAACCCTGAATCCCTGAATCTCTTCCACCCGTAGTAAAACCATTAGCAGCATATATTTCCCTTGGACGCATCCCGATAGAGGAAAACTCTTTGATAATATGATATTTTTCTGTGATCGAAACTTCCCGAAGAGGATCTTTCGTAATTATTCGATTGGTTCCTGATGATTAATGAGTTTTTTTTTCTTTTTTTTTTTCAGATTATGTCTACTTCGAGACATCTTCGACGTCGCCTTATCAGATACGAAGAATAGAGGAATTACATAAGGTTAAATTTCAGCATTTTTTTTTCTTTTTTCCAATTAGCGTACAGCGCTTTCTCTGATGATTATTCAAATTCATGGAATTCTGTAGAATTTCGTCGGGGCTGAGGGAATTACGTGTATTATCAAGTGTAACGTTAACATATCGATCTCAACGTCTGTACGGTTATGAGTCCATAATATTTCTGTAAATATGGCTTTGTGCAAATACATTTTTAATGTTATCCATTTTAAATGTCTCGACGAATTCGTACACTTGTTTTTTGAGAATGAAATAGAATTTAATTTCGTCAGAGACGCATGTACGGTGTACTTCATTTTTTAATTGAATTTCACTTTTTTTTTCTCTCTTTTTTTTTAGACGGCTAACGGGAGCGTAGAAGCCAAGGTGATGTGCTTCTTCAGGCGAAGGGATTTGCCTTCCACCCTGATTATGCTCGCGGATAAGCACCAGTGTGAGTACACTTGTATATATATTTTGACATATGATGTATAAATCTATTATTTACCAGAATCCAATAATGAGAGTCCCGATGTCATTAGTAATCGTTCATCCGGTATATGTCTGTACCTTCGAGTCAAAGGAGAAACGTAACACACTAGTCTTTGAGTAATGTTTTTATTGAATAAAAAATTGCTACTAATCGTAAATACGTTTGGAATTACTTATTAATCAGATATGGAAGAAACGAAATTTTTGTTTAACGTTAATCCAAAGTATCGTTCTTACAGGTATGAAATACGTAAAAGTACAATTTCTAAATATATATATATGAAGAAATACACGTTAGTCGCATTCAAGGAATACTCAGGCTCTCGTATGCATTTCTAACAACTTCGAAAATACGCTGCCCGCATTTGTCTCAACGCACTCATAAGTGTGGACCAATCCGGTTCTGGAAGCAAGATAAGAAAGTAAGAAAACGCTTCGCACATGTCTTACATGATCCGTGAAGGAAAGCAATGCCTGCCGGCGCAACCGAAATGGCGTCGCCCCAACGCCGAAGTAGAGAAGTTCTTTTTTTTTTGGGGAAATTTCACGAAAAATCAGAAGCTTGCGGAAAATCGAAGCTTCGCTTCGTATCAGCACAGACGCTGGAAAGGCAATGGAGGAGGAGTCTTATTGTTGAAATCTTGAATCTCCCCCGAGGGTTTAGGAGGTGAAAAGGACCTTTTCGTACTCATTCCTACAGAGGGAAATCCACTCGCCGCTCATTTTAGGCATCGCGCGATGCTCCTCGCGCAACAGAGTCGACTAAGGTGGTACCCATCCGGGTCGACAGGTCGTGAGGTTGTCAGTATAGTTGACCCTGGTACAAGCGAGCATTAGGCCACCCCGTGAGACAGACAAAGCCGATGAAAGGGTGGTATAAGATTTTCTGGAAATTTGTTCGTTGCAATGGTAAAAAAATAATGAGACGCGAGGATTTGGGTTGGGGGTTGGGCTGTCCGGGAGGGCCACAGGGTGAAAAGTGGGTGGGTGGGTGGGAGGGATGGGAATGTATAATAAGTAAAGTTGGGGGGTGGTAGCGGGAGGATGGGGGTTGTATCGATCTGCTAGGGGTGGGATGGGGGTTCGACTCTCTCGCCCACACAGGCCCCTTTTCCAACCTCCATGCCCACCCCCACATCCCCTACAACTCCCTCTTTGCCACCCCATGCTCGCCCCCCCATACGACTCTCCCTACACCCTCAACTAAATGAATGACTGACGCAGGGCTTGCTTGGGTATGGGTTATACACGTACATACCTAGAAACGTACGGACGCGAAAGTTCCCTACACAGCCCACCCATCCACCCACCCTCCCTCCGCCCCCTCATTCTATACGTACACTTTCCTCCACCTATACTCATGTACTCTTCACGTATATATACGTACACGCACGGGAAAATGGTGGGACTCGCTAGCCATCTTCATTTTAAGCATCCGTTCCCCTTCAGCCTCTGTTTCTCTGCGCGTTCGCGACGCCGCCGCCGCCGCCGCTGGTATTTGGCCGCAATCGGACCTCCTTCCAGCGGCAAACATTCACGCTGCTTTTTCTCAAAAAGCGTATTCTGCTTTTGCCTGGTTGTCTGGGCGATGCTGATACACCACGGGCAACCCCTTCAACATTACACGACAGACCCCTCACGTCCTGTACACGTTGAATGCGTCCGGGAACGACTGGATGAGATCCAGCGGGATCTGGCCTTCCAATGCTCCTCACTCAAGTACAGACGCCATTTTGATAAGAGTCCCAGAATATCATGCATTCTTTAGCTTCCTCGCAATCTAGTTTTACCTGAATACACTTGCCTCTTCTTTGCGAGAGACCATTTACGTTGCCAGGATATCATTACGACATCGAAATGCATACGGTGCTTGAGGATTACTTGGCTTGGTTTTTTTTTTTACTTTCAAGAATCCTTAGTTTACTCGAGAACTTCGTTAGCTCTGTACGTAGACATATGTATTTCCTGAGTGTAACTGTACCGATGATTCTCACGAGTTCACTTGAAACGGACAACGATGTATTTTTGGCATATATGTATTTTTGTGTAATATAACGTCATGTTCCTTTCAGGCTACTTCGTAATGAGCGACAAATATAACATTGGTTGCCAGTTCGAAATTCATCGTTTGGAATTGTCTGACACGAATCGGTAGAATCCATCAGGTGTACAGGAGTACCTCTCGAAAGAAAACGGGATAAAACAAAGAAAGAAAGAAAGGAAAAAAAAAGAATTTAAATATTTTTCAAGATTATGCCGTATCGACATAGCCAAATATTTTGTCTCTTATTCGAACTGGAAACCATCGTCCTATATCTCGTCGAATCTTTGAACAAAGAAAAGAAAAAGAAAAGCGTAACTCATGCTAATCCGCTGAATTGAAATGGAACCTCGTCGGCGGATACGAATTTTCGAACGAGTCCTTCCGGATCGATGAGTCCGTTGCGCTAGTACAGGACCAGAATAGAACGGTAAAATTGTTTTATTGGTTGATCTCCCGTTGTGTCGTTAATGGTGGTCAGCCAGCGCGGTTCCATGTAAATTCAGCGAAATAAGGGAAACCCGTTCTGTAGCATTTGAAAATCTCCTTTGACCCAGTCTTAATGCACATAAAGACATACAGAGTACATACGCACAATTTGTCGATTTGCGAGTAAATAGAAACGCGGTTGGAATTGGCTGACAGAATCAAAATTTCTATGAATATTTAAAAAAGAAAATTAACATAAATGCTCGTTCGGTCCTCTGACCAAGATAAATGTTCTTATCTGTCTTTTACTCTGCCTCGTTCTGGTATTACTAGTTTCAAGTCGTCTCGTCGCTTGACTCTTGTATTTACGGCAATTAAATATCTCGTCGACGTCCGCCATGTTGAAAAAAAAATATATATAAAATATCAATGCTCCTGATACACGCCTAAACCTTTAAATATTTATCACGAAAGTTCAATGTTTTCTTAATATCTCTTTGTCAGTATCTCAATCTTATACTACCTCTTTCTCTCTCTCTCTATCTGTATCTATCTATCTCCATCTTTCTCTCTCTCTCTCTCTTTCTCTTATATGTACATCTATTCTCTGATTGACTTTTCAATGGTGAAAATGAATACGAAAAAAACAGCAATAGTAGAGTTTGGGTTTTTTGTCATGAAAATTACAGTGGCAAGCGCGGAGCAGCAGAGGTCCGAATCCCCTGCGAGCACGCAGAGTCTGAAACTCGAGAATCCGGACTCGACTAAGGATATGACTAGTAAAGATGGGATCGGGCCCAAAGTGATGAGCAAAGGGGGCGGTAAGGGGGGCTGGCTGAAGGCCCCACTCTCGGAGGCCCAAGAGCCCCACGGTGAGTGAGCTATTGATCGAATCTGATCGAATCATGATCAAATGGTGACCATTGCGGACAAATTTGTATTTACAATCAAGCTGCGGTATTGATCGGTATTGGTTGTCGATCGCGGTTGGTATTTACTTTCTGTCGAGTAATTATACTCTGATTAAACTTGTCTCTTTACGCACGTCGATCAAACGATCGAACGCGAGATCTTTAAGTGCTTACGTATGGAGAATTAATCTATAAAAAAATATTATTGCTTTCAATGAAAATTTTGTACCGAGTAACTTCTATCGATTACGTTTAAAGAAAAAAAAAATTATTTTCATAATTTATTTATTTTTTTGTTTCTTTCTCGTCAACGTCATTTTTTTTTCCTATTTTGCCGATCGCACCGATCCTTACTTTCGGTAGAGACGTTGGAATGCAAGTTGTTTATGTCGTTAGATAATTTTTTGTATTACAGATTGACTTATCTCTTTTTTATGTTCCTTTATTATTAATTTGTTTGATAAAAAAGAATTACGTTTTCCTTCTCCGTCTTATCCACGTGCAAAATTCGTGTCTCTTGTACCGAGTAGCTGTTCAAAATCTGTCATGAAATCTCGAGCGCTGTTGCGTAACGTGTTCTCCTATAAGAGAATGTACATACGATTGATAAAAAAAAAAGCAACAATTGTACGGCTTGGATAATGACTTCCATACGGGTTTTGGATTATTTTTTTTTTTTTTATTTATTATTACGAAAGCGAGAAGAGAGCGGTTGTACTTTTAACTTGAACGATTCTCTAGGCCTATCCGATCCTGATTTTCTAGTCTCGTTCTATTGCGACCGCGAATAGGTGATACGTAATATCCGTGATGGACTACGTAGCGGCTCGCGATTCCTAGAATATCATTGTGGGATGGAAGCCAGTGATGATACGAGGCTACAGATTCGGCGGCGGGATTACGCGTTGAACTTCTTTGTAATCTTGGTGATCGCCATTAGTACTGGTTGAATTCACTGTAAGGCCAAAGAGACAATAAAGCGGGCAAGAATTTGCGACCCCTTCCTTTCAGTCATAAGCCTGGGGTCTTGGCAACTACCTACTCCTTTGTAAAGAAATACACTATTTCTACACACACGGAGGATCCCGTACAGCCTTTTTTTTTTCTTTCTTAAATCGCTTAATTCACTTTTTAGTCATTTTAACAATTAATCTTCTTGCCGAATTTTAACGTACAGTGGGAACGAGGGTTTTCAACACTGTAGATTTTGCATTGGGTTTTGATTCAGCTGCCCACCGAATTCCTTACCTTTTACAGAATTCTACTGTCTGTGGTAAACTTCTTGAATATCGCTTCGTTCGATTGGAAGAAAATTGATTGTTTTTATTTTTTTTTTCAAAATAAACATTTTTTGTTTTAATAATAATCCCGCCGCATACAATGACGATTCTTTAGTAATCTGAGGCTTCGCGTAAATCCATTTCGCATTTTGATACTGATTTCTTTGTTTGTACAGAGAAACTTGGAGTCATTAGAATTTTGCAAATTTGGTTGCTTTTTTATTTGCTCGTTATACAATGTAGTTGTTGTTATTATTATTCATTTGATATAGTGAGTTTTGATTGTTTCTGCCATCTACCTGCGTTTCGCTTACGGATCACTGTTATATTTTCTTACTCGTTGTAAATGCACAAATTAGACACACATATTCGACCAGTCCATATAGTCACCAATAATTATGTAATTTTAATATTTAACTTTCGATTAGTCCTTCCCTGAGATCGTTAAGAGGATACAGGACTCTATTTACCTTTTGTCTTTTATATTTATTGATCACACAAACGTACTGCACGTCTACGCGTTCTTTACGAATATAAATTTACGTAGTTCAATTTACGTTTGAAAATCTTTGTTGCTCTTCGTTTGTGGACGCATCCTATACTGCACGAATCAGAAAATAAAAGTATTAAACTGTTATTCCTAAATACTTTTATTTGGAAAAGTAGTGCATCTTAAGTGTAGCCTTGTGACGTATCTTTTAGCGTGTCAGTAACGTATCCTGTTCGTTGTCATCGAAATCCTTGATATTAATACGTTCAACTTTGAACGCAGGTATGGAGGAAGGAGTTGGCGGTGGAGGCGTTGCGGAATTAAGTACGAAACAACGTCACCAAATGAAGCACAGAGAGTTGTTTCTCTCGCGGCAAACGGAAACAATTGCTGCCACCCTAATAAGAGGAAAGTGCTGCGTTACCTTGCTGAACGAGACGGAGTCCCTACTGAGTTACCTTAACAAGGAGGACTCCTTTTTCTATTGCCTGGTTTTTGATCCAACACAACGGACCTTGCTCGCTGACAAAGGTAAGCTGGTTATTAAATGGCAGAAAAAGAGGAGAGAGAGAGAGAGAGAAAAGAAAACATTCGATTTTGACGTTGAAAATTGTATTTTACAGGTGAGATCAGAGTTGGCAGTAGATATCAGGCTGATAGTATCGCACCGGCGCCTTTGACTGCTGCTGAAAGAGAATCGGATCCTCGTAGATTACAGGATCTAGAAACCTTAGTGTGGACTCCACGTCACTCCTTAACCGATCGACAGATCGATCAGTTTCTTGTTGTCAGTCGATCGGTCGGTACTTTCGCCAGGGCTCTCGATTGCTCATCCTCCGTCAAGCAACCATCCCTGCACATGTCGGCAGCTGCTGCGTCTAGAGATATTACCCTCGTGAGTGGAAACTTGTTAATTGATTATTATATATATTAATCAACTAGTTCGTTCTTAATGTATCTCAAATGTGTATTCAGTTTCACGCGATGGATACTCTGCATCGGCACTCTTATGACGTAGCCAAAGCCATGTCCTCCCTGGTACCCAGTTCGGGTCCTGTACTCTGCAGAGACGAAATGGAAGAGTGGAGTGCTTCTGAGGCTAATTTATTCGAGGAAGCCCTCAATAAGTATGGAAAGGATTTCTCTGACATTCGTCAAGACTTTGTAAGTACCTGTTACGTTGATTAAATTTGTCTATAGTCAGCGTTACTGCTCTTCGTGCATTAAAGGTCTATTGGTCTTTTTGCAGTTACCCTGGAAAACCCTGAAGAACGTCATTGAGTACTATTATATGTGGAAGACGACAGATCGTTACGTACAACAAAAGAGGGTAAAAGCTGTTGAAGCTGAGAGCAAATTGAAACAAGTCTATATACCAAACTACAACAAAGCACCGTCTTCGTCAACCGTACCTACTGCAGCCACTATTGTGCCAATGGGCAACAGTAACAGCAGCAACGGGAAGACCGCCAATATTCTGAATGGTAGTAGCAATGGCAATATCACAGGCGATACTAGTGGAATGCTGGTTGTTGGCGTTGGCGGGAAACCTTGTGAAAGTTGTCAAATGTCACAAAGTCCTCAGTGGTACGCTTGGGGTCCGTCGCATATGCAGTGTCGACTCTGTCAATCTTGTTGGCTATATTGGAAGAAGTATGGAGGGCTCAAGGTATGCTGTCACAAATCATTGTCAGCCGTTGAGAATTCAAAAAATTCATAATTTCATTTTTCGTATCAGTTCCAATCAATTCACGCCACGTTACAGGTGCCTTCGCGCATCGACGACGTAGACTCGGACCGCAAGAGAGGCGGTGCAGGGTCTGACGATGAAGGAAAAGGAATAGGCGGTGCTCATCGACCACACAGATGCAGCATCCCGTCCTGTGGCAAAGAATTCAAGCTCAAGGCTCATCTGAGTCGTCATTACGCTAGCGCGCACGGTGTGGATTTGCGCGGAAGTGGTACTGGCGGGGGTGGCGGCGGTGGTTCACCAAGACCTGTCATGAAAACACGATCAGCCTTTTACCTACGTACCTCGGCATTGGCGCGTGCGGCCCGCAGACTTTGTGCAGCTCAATTGCGCACGCGTCACGCAGCACGTGCACCGCATCAACCTGTGAACGCTGCACCTCTACGTCACCTTTGTGCTTCACCTCAGCTCACATCCAAGAGTCCTGCCGAACTTCGGCTTCTGGCACGAGCTGTTCGACCTCGACCCCGTCCTCGTGTCACCGATATCGCCACTCGTCTAGGCGATCATCCATCACCTCGGCAACCTGGAGATTGGGACTGGCTGGCTCTTACAGCGCCGGCTCAACGGAAACAACCTGATCGTGTTTCGTTTCCACGACCACCCAAGGCACCTGGTACGCGATGAATTCATTCGTATTAACTCCAAATATTTCAGCAAACTTTTTAACCTTCGTTTATCATAATTTACTGCTGACGTCTCTATATTCTCTTTTCTTGTATAGATGGCAGTCTTCTGTACGAGAGAGTACCAAACAAACCGGAAGTAGACAGGCTGCCGTTAACTCCACCCCAACCTCAACCTGCTATGCAGGCACAACAGACTATTTTAAAACGCACAAGGCCGCCCTTCGACGAGATCAATGGCTCTGATGGTAAGTTACAGAAAACAATTGTTTCCACTATTTTGGGGTAGCATTGAACCCCCCGTACTGAATGCTGTCTCTGTTTATTGGCTTCTACTCGGATGTGGATTGGGATGAAGGTAAAGAATAAATTATGCATACGCACTTTACATGCACCTCTCATACGAATGAAGCCACATCACTTTTATTTCGAGTCATTAAGACTTTACGATTGAGCTATACAATCCTACGCAAAGTCAGTTGACGAGAGTCTTTCTTATTATCTTTCGCAGGTATCGCCCTGAACGCAGGGCTTCCGTGTGGACCACCAGCTAAAAGGGCCCATCATTCCCAGCAGTTGCATACAAAGCATGCTCTGGAACACGTAGCCCCTAGCGTACTTCCTTTAGCACCACCACTTAACGGTAGAGCCGCTCATCCTCATTCTCTTCCTCACGGACCACCTCTCTCCAGAAGCAACGCACGGAAGCAGGTGATTTCATGGATGGATGCACCCGATGATGTATACTTCCGGGCCTCCGATCAGACCAAGTGAGTAGATTCTGTTCGTGGAGAGTCATTGGTAGAAGATAAAATAATATGACAATGATTAACGCATCACCTGATCTTCTTCCTTCAGGAGACTCAGAAGGACACTCTCGTCGGTGGAACTACGGAGAGCTGCGCGCAAACCTTGGCGCAGATTACCGGCTCCTCTGCATCCTCCTCATCCACAAAGGGCGTCACGGGGTGACGACATGGTGGTCATTCTCGACTGAACAACTAATACAATCCGTTAGGCAAACTAATAATATGAATCAGTCAATCACAGAGGAATTATGATCTAACTGTAATCCTAATACCACAGTGCTCGGAACCACTGTTCTGATTTATATTCTGTGATGGACAGCTCGTCGATTTCGCTCCGCGAAGATCGATGGCTGCTCTAAAATTTCTCAGTGCCCTTTGGTGTAGGGTTGTTTGCTTCGAGTGAATTGAGTTGGCTGCTGGATACAGCAGATGAAGTAGGGTGAGTTGGGTGGGTGGGTGGAAGGATGGTAAGGCGGTTCGGAAAGGGTCTCGTTGAAATGGGAAAGGGTAAGGAGAGCGAAGAGGTGATGGAAGGGCGGAGAAGAGTGGAGGGAACTATGTGAACTGGCAGTGGTGTACGGTCGATCGAGACGAATCCGGAAAGCTCACTCTTTGCCGTGTCGCGCGCACCGGCGGTCCCGGCATGCTCTTAAAAGAAAGAAAAAAAAAAAGGAATAAACGGCAAACAAACGAACATGATAAAGATATACATGTACGTACGGCCGGGAGAGAATTTCTCTGAAATTAATGTTGATTGAACTTAACGAATCGAGTCATTCGCCGTGAATCACGATTTTCTATTCGTATTAATTAATTATTGTTGTTATTAATAATAATTATTATTATTAACTGAATGTACATATACATACATACCACACACATTCATACACGCATAGCCAGGCTAATAATGTCCAGGTATGTGGAAACGACTTTAAAGTTGATAGAATTTGGCCACGTGCGCGCGCAACGGCTACTACACGCGCACGTTGCGCTCGCTCCGCGTGTCAGATGGTAAATGAATGCGTAAAATGATCATGATGATGATAATGATGATGATGACGATGATGATGAAGGTGAGGATGATTATCATAATGATAAAGGTAACGATTACGATTACGTGGAAAGCTGATGATGCTGACGATGCATAACGATAACAGTGTGAGGACGTAAATAGGAAGAGTGCGTGAGGATGAGCGAACGTCTTAAGAGAATGAAAGGTGATTTAAAAGGCAAAGCGAAAGAGTGAAGTGCGTAGAGTGTGCGTGTTGTGTCGCCAATTGAATGTGCGGATGCTGCGTGTATCGGTGAGCGCGTCAGAGCCGGAGAGAACGAGGTTGCGCGCGCGAGATACAGCTAGAGAGCGTGAGAGAAAGAATGCTCATTGTGAATATTTTTATTAAATTTTCAAGTTTGATGACATCCGTCGCAACAATTAATAAATAAACATAAGCATGAGTAAGTGGGAAAATATCTGTATTCATCCTCTTTCCGGTTATTCCATCCTCGCGGGAAAACATTGCCCGTCTCTCTCTCTCTCTCTCACACATGACTATTACGTCGAAGTTTCTTTATTTATTTAGTTTAGTTATTTTTCTTTTAATTATCACGACACGATAAGTTCTCTCTCTCACTCGACGATAAGGATACAGCTGGTGGTTGCCACTGACGTATTCGATATGTACGGTTTCATTTTTCTTATAATTATCATCATGTTTCCTTAACATATGTACCCAACACGTATGGTTCGTGACTGATACTTTTATATGGATAATATCGATGTTGTCCTGGACTTTACGAAATCCGATGTGTCTTGATTATGTCCTTGCGTTTTGAGGTATTTCTCACTATCCTTAAAAAAAGAAAAAAAGAAAGAGAAACTTAACGCCACTCGAATCTACATAATTTATTGTACATTATTTATTAATTACTGCACCCATCGTGAAATGTGCGATCATGCTCCAGCGCACACTAACAGTACAACTTTTTCTCACGAAAAAAGAAATCACGAACTTCAATAAAGTATACTCAAGTGTATAAAGATTTCTAAACATGGCGTACCATTTGCAATTATTAGCGATACGCGTTTATCGCAGTAACCTCGGATTTTATTGGATAATCAATATCATCGCAGAACTCTTGGAAAAGTTTTTGGTAATCTTTATTTAAACAATTTTTATTGCTTTTTACACTAAGTGCTCCTTCTCTGGAATTGAGCTTGATCTTTTGAGATTAATCGTAACAAGAGGTTGAGACAGGTGATACAAGAGCAACAATAAGCAGGGTAATGTAATGGCGATGGTGAAACGACTAATGGCACTGCCAATATCGAGCCAACTGCCCTGAGAAGTGACGCCATACATTAACGGCAGTGCTAAGCAATCTCCTAATAAAAGTACAGCTAAGAAAGTCGAGTATGATACTAAAGTGCGGCTTACGCAACCGACGAGTAAAAGGGGTGTACTTAGTTTTAATAAAATCAAAGCAGCCATGGTGTACGGTGAGAAAAGAGTAACAAAGTGACGAGTCCATGAAGGATCGAATGAACTTATGCTGGCCATGTTGCCTGTACCGAAGAAGCACAATAAAGTATATTGCATCTGTGGAGTGCATTAAGGATTTCTTTATAGATTAATTTGGGCTAAATTAATATTCATTGATTCATTATTGCATTAAAAGGATACGAGAAATACTGCTCTGGCGAGATCTTGTATGTTGAGACGAACCTCTCCGGTCAGCCTGTTTGAAGTTGGCGAACGCAGTGGCCAACACAGTAAATGTGCTGTTAGTGCCAGGAAGAAGATTGGTTCGTAGGAAGCTGACAATAGTGCCAGTGGACACAGAAAGCCATGAGCTACACCTACTATTCTTTCTTTTGGATTATCAGAATGTATCCAAATGCTAAATGGTGTTAGAATTAGGATTATCCATGATAGCCATCCACGGCCATCTATGTAATTTGCACATATTGACATGGTAGTCACTAAACGTAAAGCCTCTATGAGTTTCAAGGGTTTGCTCATTGATCTGTTAAACAGCAACGTTGTTGCTGCCACTGCCAGACTTACTAGACTGTGGATTAATATTTATGAATCATTGACATTTCGTAAATACGTAGAATCAATAAGATTTCATCATCAATTCCAAACTCACACTATGTATATACGTGGCTGTGGTTCGACAACAGGCAATAATGGAAATAGAGCAAGACTTATGGCTGTCCATGAGAGCATCGGATGGCTGTCCTTCAATAAAATTCTTTGCATAGCTGCTGCGAAGAGCATTCCAATTCCAAAAATCCAACGGTATATTAATCCAGCTGACATTGTCGCTGTTAGGACTATTATTACAACGATTCCAGCCCATGGATGTTTTTCATTGCGTAGCTCCAATTTTGGCACCAGTTGTATACCACTTCGTACTGCCAACCACAAAGAAACCAACGCTGTCGTCCCATAACAGGGTAATCTCCAGCCGCGAGATCCTGAAACTGTACAAGATTGTTTAATATTTACAGCTGATACTTACTCAAATACTAGTAGTAAATTTAACAATGACAAACCTTTGTGCTCAATAAGTAGCAAAACAACTGCACATGCGAATCCAATATTGGCTAATAATAATTGGTTTGGTTTCTCCTTGTGGTGAGATACTCCAGTTACTCTTATAAAGAGCAACGCTATCCAGCTCAGCCAAATTACAGTCAAATATAGCATTAGACGATTTCTTTGATATTGACGGAAATACAGTAAAGATGTCTTTGCCAATTTTATAGTTTTTTCACCTTGTTTTACAGCATTCATGAATTTCTTTTCAGCAAGAAGTTTTTCTATATTAGAAATGTTTTTTTCTAATTCTTCTTCCTTTTTGTGCTTTCTTGTACTAACACCTCCCCTCTGTATACGATTAGCTTTTACTTGGGCAGCAAGCTGTTTTATATTGCTCAGCAGTGCACGTGCACCATATTCCTTTTGTCCAGATCTCAAAAATTGCTTCGGCAAGACACCCTGGAATCAAATTAATTGACACAATCAGATTTCCTGCGATTGGTATGACCGATTGATTAGATTGTGACCTTACTTCGTTATTTACGGGAATGGGTATCCCTAGTAGTGATGATATTAATGGAGTTATGTCAGCTTGCTCAAGGTTTTGACGGGATTTCAATTTTGCGACCCCTGCACCCCAGACTACCAGAGGAGTTTCAGTCTCATCCTTTGAGCCACTTCCGTGGGATCCCCAATCGGTCATACCATGATCAGCAGTAAAGACATAAGCAGTGCCATTATCTCCAAAGAAAGCTTCCGTCTTGCTTACAACCTCCTTTATCTGCTCGTCGACGTATTTCATATTATCCAGGTACTCACTGTATCCAAATTTTATTGAAAGGTAGAGGAATGATGTCTGCGATAAAGAAACTACTATGTATGCTTCCATATGTGACAGCACGGGGCATGTCATTTCGCGGAATACATTAGATTACCTGGAGTGTGGTTTGCTGGCATGTCCTGCAGTGTCACATCCCAATAAATGAAAAAACAATATGATTTTATCTTGATCCTTCACAGTTAATGCATCAGTTTCGAGCCAATTTGAGAATCGCTCAAAGACCCAGGCATCTAATCGGATTGTTGATCCATCAAAATCCTCCCACTCCGCAGGATAACTCTCACCATGTACCTTGCTCTTAGAATTTTTTGTGAACATAGGAACAATGTCTGGGCTACCCCATGCCCACGTCTTATAACTTTGATTAAAGACCGAATCAAAGTCCACTGGGTTCTCTTTCCAACCTGTAAAAATTGCAGTGGGATCTTCGTAGAGACCTGCAGCTATGGCTACATTTCCAGGTCGTGATTCTGTGGGTACTCTGGTGTGCGAAACTCCCCAAGCACCATGATTATCCATAACGTTTCTGTTAAAAAGAAAGTGTTAGTTTGAAAGAAAATTAGAGTAACTCTTTGTAATAAATCAAAAGTGTAATTACTTGAGATATGGCGGTGGGTTCTCTATAAACGTTCGAAAGCGCAAACCATCTGCTACGAAGAGGAAAAGTCTCTTTGCTGGAGCACCACTTTGCGGTGTTATTATTGGTAAATCTTTAATTATCGGAGAATGAAAGTTTGCATCTAAGACACCCCACAGGATCACCAAGTGCATCCCTAGACCCCATATTCCAAATAGGTAACTGCTAGCAAAACTGCTATACGTTTTATTTCCCATAATGTTGATGAAGCACCTGTCCACGGTGGAACAACCAACTATATGATTAGTTACCTGAAAACTGTATATGAAGTTTAATCTTATCATAAATTAAATACATATGTCAATTAGATAATCTTAATATTTACACTGTGATTACCGTAGTTGTATCAATGTCTTGCAGATGTGGCATTCTTTATATATCTACAAATACAACATTTTCCAATATCATGCCTTACTTATTTCTTCTTATATTTAAGCCTATATTACTAGAAAATATACAATTTTTCAAGAATCAAGATCAATCGTCACACTCTAAACTATGCAACATGGTTATACATTCAGCATCAGCTGACAGGTGACAGGACGCGGTTTACTTTATTTGAAAGAAAAAAGGGAGCAATTTGAATTAAATAAGATGTTACATGAAATTCTTTTGTCGCTATCAGGCTGGTCAACCGGCATCTTACAGTTTGCAGAATCAGATGTAAGAATAATTACTGATATTGGTATGAAATAATTTAATGAATTTTAACCTTTACAATAGAATAAGCTTAGGTGCTGCATCAGATCTATACACTTTATCATGAGCCTTAAGTCTAATTGCATGTATATTACATTGTTAAGACTCATATTCACCCTCTTACATTATTTGTACAATGATTTTGTTAGTAAAAGTCTTTGTTATTTTAAGAATCCAGATTTGGATAAAGTTCTTCATCCCGGAGAAAGATTATTGATAAAAGAGATTTCTACTATAGCTGATGAATTAAATGTGATAAGAAACTTTGTGAAGCAACACAGATTAATTCACAATAAAGCAGGCGATGCAAATGGTATGTAAATAGGAATGCTTATGCATAGATATTTGTATCTTTTAATATTTGTTTTTTTTTAAAGTAGATCTTCATAACGATGCTTTAAATTTATTAGATGCTGAATATCTAAGACCAGGGCTATATCTTCGTGCATTATGCAATGGTATGGATCAGGCACTGGAGCCGTTTAATAAAAATATTGTAGATCTGGAGCAAATTATTTTAAACGATGCACATACACCACTATCGTTAATTCTCTGTCATGTACAAAAGTATATCCCTTTAATCTCTGTTCTTAATTCTATAATACGTGAGGTACGAAACTATTATCATCTAAGTACTTTATACAACTTGAAAAAAACAATGCACTTGCTATATTTGTTTGCTCTTTAGATTATCACTCAAAAGACACATGGATGTAAATTACTGCAATGTTTACATCGTCACATGCACACTGGTATCCTGGATGTCAAGGTGGCTCTTGAAAAGTAAAAATCGATTAGTACATAGACATTTAAACAATGGTTTCAGTATATTTTATTTTTATGCTATAAACAATATTTACAGAATGGTACACTGCTGTCACATAATATTCTATAAGCAACTAACAAGTTGGCTCTTGTACGGACACCTGGAAGATATGTACCAAGAATTTTTCATTCAAAAAATACCAGATATCAAAAATAATGTAGCACTTATCAACGACAAAGATAGTTCCGGCATTACTGAAGAACAAAACTCTGGGAAATCTCTTACGGATATGTGGGATTATGACATACAGGTTGATACGTTGCCTTCTTACATCAGAGCATCTCTAGCAGCCAAAATTCTGACTATCGGTCAAACTATCATTATGTTTGGCAATGACCCGCGACAAAAGAAAGGCAAATTTCAATAATTGGATATTTCACTATACTGTTATATGTAATTAATATATTTCAGATTGTTATACATACTTTGATTAGATTTCAGTATATTCACTAAAGCGGAAAATTCAATATGGGGCGAAAAGGAATACGAATACTTTCACAAACTTCAGAATCTCCAAACGAAACTGACTTTCAATGTTATTGAATTCGAGCGTACTGTCGACGAATTGAAGAGATGCGTTACTGAACATCTTTGGCGAGTCGCAGTCGAAGAGGCTCAACTTATGCAGCAACTCAAACTGATAAAAGAATTCTATCTGTTTGGGCGCGGCGATTTGTTTTTGGAATTTATTGGTCTCACTGCTCATATCCTTAAGAAGATACCCACCAGTCATACGTCGCGGGATATAAATCTAGCGTTTCAGATGGCTTTAAGAAAGATGCATCTTAATGATGAAAGCGCTGTGGAAAGTTTCAGCTTTGTCGTTCCAGTTCCCGAAGTGGAAACTGAAACGAATGATAATGCTGAGATAAAGGACAGCGCTGGGATCTCTGAAAAAGAACGTCAAGATCCCATTGGTATATATTATATAAATTATACAGCGGCATCTTTAACTGTTTAAATAGTTTGAGTTATTCGACATTTAATAATATTTCAGAAAAGCGAGGCTGGGGCCTGATTATCCTAAAATACAAAGTTGTGTGGCCATTGCATTTATTGTTCAGCCCAACAGCATTAAACGATTATAATACTGTATTCAGATTTCTATTACGAGTTAAAAAGACTCAAATTAACTTGAGAAATCTTTGGAGCGAACATATGAGAGCAAAGAATGTGTAAGTTCAAAGGCAACCTGTAAAATGATTTTTTTTTTCTAAGGAAAATGAAGGTGATATATTTATTTTACAGTGACATAGGTGTCACCCAATTGAGAAACAATTTGATCTTTGCCGTTGACAATTTGCAATATTATTTGCAAGTGGATGTTCTGGAGAGCCAGTATACTATAATGGAGAACAGTATGAAGAATACAAGAAACTTTGAAGACGTACAGAATGCACACTCAATCTTTCTGGCTAACATAATGTCCCAGACATTTTTATCAGGATCCACTACGGGAAGAGGAAATCCGGTAAGCTGATTAGGAATTATTATAAATCTTTATTCAATTCCTAATAGAAGAAAAGCTTTCAGGCTTCGTAACATACACTCAGATGACTTTGTCTTACTTTGCAGGTAAATAAATTGATACGTCTTCTCTTGCGACTCTGTGATGATTTCATTCTACAAACGTCTATGTGGGAAGTCGATAATTTACTTCCGACCGAGAAAGAAGAAGTGAAAAATCTTTCAGAAGCTTTGGATGGTCTGATGGATTGGTTAACTAAAACCTTAAACAAAGTTCGTGCACAGCCCTGTGGGGAACATCTGGCACAGTTACTTTTAAGATTAGATTTTAACAGATGGTTTAGCAGGAAAGTTTAGCTTATCCTAACTAGTACGAATAAATAAATAAGGAAGAAGAAGAAAATTTTAAGCTGCTGTGGAACCTCTAATGTGCCATGTATGACTGGACATTGATGAATATTGGTGAGCTTCAAGGATTATTCCTTATTCATCCTTAATTTATTGGCAATTATGTTTTCATGCCATCCTAGGAAGAAGTCTTTAATAGACAGTCAAATATTTTTCTCTACGTGCATGATTTAGGTACTTAGGTCTGCTGAATTAGAATTTATAACATTAACTTGCTGTAATAGTATTTATTTAGCACATTTTAATAATGAAATATCTTGCAGAATACTCTGGCAGTCAAGATTAAATGTATAAAATTATGTCATAGATTATACATTACATACGTGCACTGATTTTTGTATTAAAGAACAAGTAATACTCAAAAACTTGTTACATCGATGCTTTATCATAATACCCTGATTCTTTTTAGTTCTGAGATCTTTGTTAAAAGAAGGCATTGTTTAATGTATTTTAATTGAGCCTTCAGTAGACAATTTATACTTCTGAGATCTTTATACTTTTAAATATATGCAACTGTGGGAAATTGTACATGTCTCTCCGAAGAAATATCTCAGTATCCCAAGATCTTCTCTATTGGAACAAAATACTCAATCACTTTCATCCTCATAATCATCATCTCCATATCCATAAGTCCTGGCCTCTTGTCTCTGACTCATTTGTATAGCATTCTTAATCGAAGTTTCACAGGCTAGATCCTCTGGCAATAACCCTTCATTGTTTGCAAGAGTAACGTCGGTTCCAGCCTCCAATAATAAGTTGGTGACTTCCAAGTGTCCATGATTCGCAGCAGCATGCAGTGGTGTATCACCCATTCTGTTCTGTATTCAATACAAGATTTCAGTTTGGGTAACCTCTTTTTAATGATTGACATTTAGTTTTTACCTGTGCATTGACTGCTGGATTTGGCAACTGTAAGAGTTCTTTTACACAGTCAACGTGACCAGCACGTGCAGCCCAATACAATGGTGTATTTCCAGCTGAATCTAATCCTGTTCCCGAAACACCTCCATTCAGACATTCCTTTAAGAAGGATAAGTTTCCACGCCTTGCAGCTTCGTGTAATGGTAACTCCACTTCTTGCATCTGCTCCTCGACTAAATATTAAGAAAGAATTAATATCGTAAAAATATATTGGGATGGTTATTAATTCTTTGTATAGTGCTAACCATAATTGGCAGGTATGAGTCCTTGTTTATTACCACAACGAGCCTTCCACCAGTTAGGATCCTCATCTCGGTCGTATACATACAGAAGTTCACCTTCTTCGAAGGACAGCTCATCTGTCTGTTATAAATATACCAAAAAAAAAATTATATTTTTATCATATTTATACTATATTCTAACAGAGGTTTAATCTAACAGTGCAATAGTTTTCAAATTACTTACATGCTGGGCTGTGTACTTGTACAGGGCTCGCACTACTTTCACCCTGCCTTGAAATCACAAGAAATCTTGAAAGGCAAACACTGCTTTTCCGACAGTGCGTTAATGTCGAAAAAAAGTAATAAAATAATGTCGCAGTATCATGTATTCGTGCTAGGAAGTTAAAGTTGTGTGCTCTCGCAACATGCAATACTCAGTTCCAAGTTACATTCCAGTAGAAAGACAAAATTGTATAAGTTTAAGATATAACAGCAGCTTGTACAATAATAATTGTAAAATCCTAATTTATTCATTTAATTCTTACATTCGTACAGAAATTATAGGAACTCTAAACTGAAAATAGTTCTTGGTAACAAAGTATATTATTATTAATCTCATAGTGCAGAAGACATGAGGTGGAATAAAAGCACATAAAACACTTTCCCTTTTGGGGGAATATATTGTTATATGTTACAAAAACATTGACACAAGTATTATTAAATACACTGTACCGCAATCAATAATAATTACCAGGTTTTGGAGTAGGTTTAGGTGGTATAGACGGTTTGACAGATGCGTTCACTGTGGCGGCCATTCTTATCATAATAATAGTAAACGGACATACTTGAATGATAAAACATATGTATAGCCAGAGTCACAGTGGTAGGCGCATGCCACACCCGTATACTTATTTTACAGATTTCTCTTGTCTAATGAAAATTTATTTATAATCATACATTTATTTATGATCCCTTGGTCGTAATAAATATTTTCATAAAACCTTTTTCTTTGCCACTTTCATAAACAATACCATGTCTGAAAGAAAAATAAGTTTTAGAATAAAATGATATACTTTTTGGACTCTTATCAGAGACTGTATTATACTTACTGAAAAATATTACAAGTACCAATGCCACCATCAACCATACCCAACACCTCCAGTTTGACTTGGTGTGTTCTTCCAGTTTTAGAGATTCTGTTTTCAATTTAGCTGCGTTAACATCCGTTAATTTATCAGATTGTTCTAATGAATTAATATCTTTTTTAATTATAGCACTTGCAGTCAATGCATGTTCCTTCATATTACTCGTCATCATGAGCATATTCTCTGCAATCTTTTCTTGAATGTTTCTGTTGTATTTCATCAGTGCGTCTAAATCCTCATCTTGCGTAGGAGAATTCAAAGACCTTTGTCGTAGGCCATCATTGGTAAATCCTAGAGACACGCAAGGAAATAATGTTTTCGATTTACAAATGTAACACTACACAAAGTATTAATTTACTGTCTATTAGAATTTAGCATACAGCGTAATGTAATAATAAAATATTATTTATCGATTTTCATTGTTTTTTAAGCTTCGAATTACCCTTATCACTGCTAAATAAATCAGCACGTAATTCGCAGTTATACTTTGCAGTTATTTTTTGATGGATCTGCGTTGTTATATTTGGTCCAGTAGAATCTGTTGTTGTTATTGGACTCTTGGATAATAATTGAGCAGCAGTTACACGTTCAACAGGATTAGACAGTTTTGCTGTTCCGACTAATCCTTTCAAGAAATCAATGCGCCTTATGTACTCCGTTATTGTATCTCTCGATGGTTTACTGAAACATATGTTCATATCTATAGTCCATTTTTACCTAGATACGATATGAAATATTATGAGATTGATGAAACCTCTAATTCTCATAATCATAAATTCAGTTATATCGATAAAAACAAATATTTTATGTCTAATATTAAAGACTTTATTTATAATTACTTAGGCAATGTCTGCAATTCCTTGACCATATCTTCTACGTGGTATATAAACTGTAATGATTAAAATAGAAATTAGTCACTATATTATTCATTAAATAAAATTCTTTACTGTTTATTAGATTATTAAGTACCCTTTCGAGTCTCCAATCATTTTGTGGATCTTCTGTAGCCATAAGTTCACAACGATTTAAGAGTCGTCTAACATTTATTTCTAGCCTAGACATTTGAGTCATTGTTAGACTTAATTGTTTAATTAAATTTATTTATAATGAATGTCAAATTAATAAAAGTAAGTCTCTCTTTGAATCAGTACAGTATTTGGCAACTGACAGTTCAGAAATGTTTCATGTGAATTGGCCTATATTTTATTTATTTATTTCTCTTATAAGGATTAAACCACTCTTCTAGATTTTATTTATCATTCGATTAAATTGCAATTATCTTCCTTTCTACTGTGCGTTCTCTTTGTCAGATACAAAGTCCCGTAAGTCAAGTTTCAGAACAGATTTTCTTAATTTCTCTACAGATTTACCCCTCACGACTCTTCATACCGAATACAACAACTTGATGGTGTTTTTGAAACCTAGCTTGTTCTGAAATTAGAGAAGACCTAGCTTGACATTAATCTTGTACTGTCTTCTACCGACATCAACCGACATCACCGACATGCGAATTTTACAATGGCGATGAATAATGAAGATACTTAAAGATATGAATTTACCTATAATTATCTATAATTTTGTATAATAATATAATATCTCAAGATGGATGAAATTGAATACAAATTAAAAACAAATAATGCTGTACTTATATCTAATGTAAGTATATACATATATGTTATAAATGTAAGTTCATTGAATATGCAAACAAATTAATTTAAATATTTATTGTTTTATTAGGCTATTTCTAAACTTTTGGATATAATCAACCAAAAGAGCAAGGACACGGACAGTGGGGATTTATCAAAGGTATGACATTTATTTGTTCTTATTCTATAAGTTTTATATTTCCTTTAGAGACTTACTTTGTTCACTTTGCAGGCACCTGAGTTAAAGCTGCTGTTGTCCAAATGTGAAAATGAAAATACAATCGTAAGCGTGACAGCATGTCAAGCACTGGTCACTTTGGTAGAAACTGGTGTCTTGCCTGTGGCAAGTACGCTGTCAAATTTTATAGCTTCTCTTGGTACTACAAAGTAAGTAATACAATTAGGTAGTGATATAATTTATTTAACAACTGTATCATAAAATATAAATGTTTTCTTTATCAGAAACTATTCAGCTGTTGCTGTTGCTATAAGTAATTTATTGTTACTTGACGTAAGAGCTCGTGCAGATCAGAATGAATATCTATGTCCATTTACTCTTAAAGCTCCTCAACATCCATTAATCACTGTACTCAACCAGAAAAAGGATGTTTGGAGAGACGTACTAACTCAAATGCAGTTCATCACGAATCATCATCAAAATGAGTAAGTTTGATATATGCATTGCCAATTTCAAGCTACTTGAGCATACATTTGTGTCTTTCAGAATAGGATGTCACAGTGTCGAGCTTCTGCGACCAGTTTACTTGTACATTTTATGCAATCCCTCATTGTCCCTCTCAGAAAGTTGCCGACACCAAACTTGGCATCTCTTAATTAAATCAAAAATCACAATGCGTTTGCAAATTGAAGCTTTACAATGGATGCAAGTAAAAGATGCTAATATGTGTCTGGGAACTAACTACAGACTTCTCGAACTAGCAGAAGTAATATTGGCTAATAAAGACGAGCAATATTGCGTAGCTTTGATGCCATTCGTTGTCAGCATGACTATAAAACTTCTGGAATTTAATTGCGATCCGAGGCCTAACTTTGATATAGTGTCACTTATGATTGAGTGTAGCAACAACGACTCATGCAGTATTACTATTGCTCTGCTGGCTGAAGTAATTTCAATATGCCCAAGCATTTACTTATTCAGCGTTGTTCAACTCTGTAAGTACCTTGAAGATAATTTAATAAAATCCAAAAGTTCCAAATAGTTAACATTATAAGAAACATTTTGATTTTAGGTAAGAAAATAATAGAAAAGTTACAGTGCAGTGCAATAGTTGCTTATGCATTGGTAGCATCCTTACTACAATGGATGGCATACCCTTCATATTTTTCCTCCGATGCATTAGAAGTGGCAAGACAGCTTATAAGCTCGATAACTGATAAAACTGCATGGTCTTGCAATACTGCTAGACTTCTATCGAACCAGACATTCATGGCATTGAAACACAGCGATGCTAATATTCAGTTTTACACTGAAATTTGTCATTGCATGGATTCCTGCTCTGACAGTACTACTCTGAACTGGTTAAGGAAAATGGCAGATGCACCGAATGATATGAAATATAGATGCAAGCTACTTCTGAGTGGATTATTCCTACGCAGTGATAAACCTGCTGTCACTATAAAGACTTGCGAGATTCTCGTACGGATTGTAAAGGAGAACAAAAATTTTGCGTCACACCTGCTACCTCTGATTTTATACAAATTGACTACATCACGCGATTACGAAGAAATCAAGGCTCTTCTCTTTGCACTGCCGGAGTTAGCTGTGGTCAAGGAAAATATACCCTTAATTATTCAGACGCTAGAGACATTCTTAACGTCTAAGAATTCCCTTAAGTATTTGGCAATCGAGTTATACTTAATAGCTTGGGAGAACGACACCAGGTGCCATCGATATCTTCAGGCAGCGCTCGTGGATGCAAGTAAAACAGACAAATCTTGGAAAAGTAATATCACTTGTGCAAAAGCCATGAAATATATTTGCGAAAATCATCCTCAGCATGGTGTCGAATTAGTACCATTATTGTCACAGACTCTAAACAGTTGTGGTGACATTACTGGTAGCGCAGCCACCGCACTTGCTCTCGAAGGGATTTCAGCGCTCTGTGAGTCGGGACTTATAGACATTTGTTCTACTTGGAAGATACTGGCGCCGAAGATGAACAAAGATAAACGAACGATTGTCTTAGTAAGCTTGTGTAAGCTTTTCGGAAGAATACCATCCTACCCAAGTCACCCTGGTGACAAGTTTGACAAATTGGTCTTTGAAGTTATCACAAAGCTTTGGACATTTGTGTCTACGTGGGACCACGTGGATGTTATTAAAGCTTCGTTCCAGGCACTGTCGCAATATAAATTAGAGAATATATCACTGAAATCCTTGCCAGAGGAATATAGAAAGGATATTACGTTGCCACCTCAGT
Source organism: Hartigia nigra (assembly GCA_031001745.1). NCBI lineage: Eukaryota > Metazoa > Arthropoda > Insecta > Hymenoptera > Cephidae > Hartigia > Hartigia nigra. Next base: position 705,414 of record JARPRG010000274.1, read on the forward strand.
ATGCAAAGACTCCCATGGAAGCAGCTAGAAAGCCAGAAGATGTTTTACCGTACATCCCAAGTGAATGTTGGATTCAGATGCTGGACAAAATGAATAGTTCATTACTAAATTCAGCAGGAAATCTTTTAATTGCTTTTATCAAAGAAGAAATCAATGCTTATTCCCAAAGCATATATATTTGTGGACAGCGAGAGCATAATTCATTTAATTATTTACCAGCGTCAAGTGTCGTTAGAGCCGTAGGCGATTATCTGCGTACTTTTGCGTCCACCTCGAGTAAACACAAAGAAAGTACTGTCGTAGAATGTCTTAGAGTATTCGCGGAAAAGTATCCGAAACCATTGCCACCAGGAAAATGTTCGTTTTTGGAAAATACAATAAGTATCTCAGAGACAGCAAAACATTACAGTATTGTAATTGCCTGTCATCAAGCTATGATATCATCATCTGCAAGAACGATCATTGAGAATCATTTAGCAACGTTAGCTACGGAATCCAAACTTGAATCCACTTCGCTGTTCAAAGAATATTTAACTCTGTACACGAATCTGGAGGATCTGTGCCGTGGCATACCTCCAAATTCATTAAGACCATTTTTGAAAACCACTCTCAATTATACTTTGGAGAAAGCAGTTCACGATAGCGAAAATGCTGCTGAAACTTTCGGGGAGATAATGCACTGTTATTCTCGTACTCTTAAGGATGAGACTATACACGACGCTAACAGAACTTTATTATCAATAATATTAGAAGGTCTTTCGGAGAGAATTGACATTGAGTCAAAGCTCTTTGATTTTTTTGTCATCGCAGCCATAGAACTTTCCACAAAACACATAGAAAGAATGACTTCGCCAAGTGTCTGGTGGGAAGTGACGCCGCAGAAGCTGCGAATGGCTGCAATGATCAGATCAGAATTAACGTTAAGGAAAAAAGTAGAATCTCCATTGAGCTGGATGAATGAGATCATTCAGGCTGCTGCTCCTATTCCTGGGTAAGTAATGTATTTTTTTTTGTTTATTAATCATTAGTAAGATTTTATTTTTTTTTTCCTTAGAGTTCAGATTAATCTTTTGAAGATAATGCAGAAAGTTGCACTTGGACTGGGAACGGAAACTTCAAGCGCTGAATGGACTCTGGATTTTATGGGACGTATTAATAAAACTTTATTGGACGCTTCTCAAGAAGATTCTAGTAAAATTGTTACATTTCTCTGTGACGTTTTATTGATCACTACTATCTGTCTTTCCGGTACGAATTGCTTCTTGGTCAATGATGAATCCTTAGCCACGTTGCGAGACGTCAAAACTAATTTATTTCCTCAAGCCATGGCGATTCTTAGCCAAAAGTCTTCTTGGAAAGAATATATCGGACAAGTACTACGTTTTCTAAAATTTACATTCCCTTAAGTTGAATTTCTCGAATGTTATTAATCTTTTTATATTAATATTATTTATAGATTATGGAATGGCTGCATCATATTCGAACAAGCTCTATGCCGGAGTCATACAAAAATACTTTCCATAATGCACTTGTTTCCTTGAAGCACGAACGATACTTCGACACTGCATGGGCTAAGTTTTTGTCCACGAAATCCAATCTGAATCGTTTGAGAAATATTTGAATAATTGACAAGTACTGTACATAATATTTAATAAAGAATTTCAAGAAACTTGAACGAATCAATTATATCCCCTGGAATCCCATGTATCTACGAGTAAATGTGGAGTAGAATAAACTACAATGAATTATCATTTATTCTGCACTAAATATCATTCATTCTTGTTGAATGATGTCTCATTCTTTTTTACATATACAATTCATTACCGCGAAGAGTACTCTTCTTTATTAGAAGATTCTTCGTATCGGTATCTGTTTTTAATCTTAGAATTTCTCAAATAGAATAGAACTGAGTGGCTGCTGACGACTGCATCTCTATTTGACCCATCTTGAACTGTAACCTGTGTAGCCATCTTAACAATACGGCATTGGCTTCTTGACGATTAGAAAGAAATTGCTCGGAAACATTGCTGGGTGGGAAGTTTCGACAATTCTGTAAACGCATCTGCAGATGTCCAGGTAACTAAAAAAAAAAACACATCTAAATAATCTCCAAATGTGAATAAAAGTTTTTATTTGATCACGTATCTGTTACCTGAATATGATGAGAAAAAAGAATTGGACTCCAAAGTGGCAAAAGCTTACTAAGTAAAGTCGATCGACACTCTAGTAACGCTTCCAATAAAGTCAAGAAATGAAGATTCACTCGTTCGGCAAGCTTCAAATAATCAGATATCAGTGAATTCAGAAAACGAAAACAAAAAACAGTCGTAGCAGTGACTTACCACTTTGGAATGTGAAACCAGTTGCAATATACAAGGTGTTACTTTTCCCCAAAACTCAAGAACAATATTCATGGTGACATTGTGACTCTCTGTATTCGATGAATTGTTCTTTGACATTTCCTCCAGATAAACCGTCCACAACTACAAGCATCATATAAAATTGTCTCAGGCAATTCATTGCATTCACGTTCTCTTGAATCAATAAGGCATTACCTGACACAGAATGAACGCATGAAAGAGGGAAGACATATTTTGTGCGGACGCCTTGGACTGTTCAGGAAATCCAGAAAGGATAACTTGAACGTGATCTGCAACGTGACAAGAAACTTCTTGTGGAATTGGCTGTGCAGTTGGAATTGGTGGACCATGAGTATGAGCACAACTGCCAGCATACATTGCAGTATGTGTAAGGGAACCTAGTAAGAGCCAAGAAAGTAGCCTTAAGTGGCTTATGCAATCAACGTATTCGCGGGCTCTGAAAGCAAATTGGTTGTAGAAACCGTTAATTGTGTAACTTAACAAATTCCGTTTCTATACTCGTATAATAGCTTAGCGCAGTCACACTCACCCTTGTTGTAAAGTAGATGGTGCACTGTAAAGCCATGGCAAATAGCGAACAACAGCTCTGTTGTCTCTATTGTTGCCTCTGGTGATTTCTAATGCGACATATTGAGCGAGACCACATTTTAACATCCCACCCAGTGTATCTTCGTTTAGACCAACCTGCATGCCTTTGCTGTAGCTCTAGAATGATATATGGAATAGAAGCACTGACTTGACTTTGAATTTATATTTTTGTTTATAATACATATGATTTTTTTGGTGACTTCACCTTGACCTTGCTTAAAGTGTGGAAGTCTGCCAGAAAATCTAAAACGTCGGAAATTTGACTTCGCAATGATTCAGAAGCGTTTGTGTTGTATATCGGTGAGAAATCAGTTCGAATGTTTCCCATTGCTATGTTTGTAGGCAACATGCCGCCGATGTCCTGTTGAAAATCAAATGCTCTTGTACCATTAAAGATATTCTATAAACGTGGAGATTTCTGAAAAATATTTGGAGAATCTTACCTGAAGCACGAAATGGAGTAAAATTAGAAAGTTCGAGTCCGGAATGGTAGTTTTGAATTTAATGGCTTGAACCAATTCGAAAACGATGGTTCTGCCTAAGAAATGTTTATCACGTTCCCGTGTGAAACTACGATGGCACAGATAACATAAATCTGTCAGGTAACTGTATTTTAGTGTGGAATTTTGAATGGCGTAGCTCAACACTTTGGAGAATGGATCTAACATGCCCTGAAAGTAAAAGCGTCTCGTGTGTTATGGTAACAGGTAACTATCGATCCACATTAATGTTACATTGTAGCATAAAATTAAATATTTAAAATTACTGATACTTTGGCATACCTTAAATTGCTGAATTCCTGGGACCTTCAAAACGGAAATTATGATACGAAGCAGAGGCGTGATATCCTCTATAGACGAGAGAAGTAAAATAAGTCGACGAAACAGTCCATCGACTTGTACCAATAATCCACCCCAAGTAGCAGCGCCAGGCCCTAAACCAGCTTCCAAGGGTAAACAATCCAAGTAGCAGGCAATATTATGCAATATTATTGGCAATCGTTCCAAAGGCAACGACTTTTTAGCATTTAATGTCTGCAATCATATGAATATATTTAAAACCTTATTTCTTCCTGTAGTAACGCATAAAAGCATTCGAAATAACATTGATCGTACCTCCAATAATAATTGTAAAGGCGCAATTGGATTTAATTCATTGAAATCCACGAGGGCCTGTGCCACGCTTTTAAAAAATTGCATTCTCGTCGATTCTGAAAGAATAACAACATGAGCAACTCTGTTATTTAAAATGTTCTTATAATAAATCATCGTCTCACCGTTTATGTGCGTCTGAAACATTTGCACGAAAACGCCATTGGGTGCCAACTGGTGCAAAACGCATCTTAGAAACTGGTGAGCAACACTCACTGCGCCGCCTGGTAAATGCATGTTTGTTTCACTTTGCCAAGGATACATTGCGTTCAAAGCCACTCTGCGATTATTAAAAAAATTAGTATCGGTACCCCATTAACTTTGATAAAACTTCGAATTATATTATTACGTTCGTTACTCACTTGGTAACGACGTTCAAAATCTCTGGAAGTAACGGAGCTGCCAATGATGGTTCACGATGAATGAAAGTTCCCAGAGTAATGATGCAAAGTCCAAGTTCCTCGTCGGAATACTCCTCCTTGATAGTACCGCACTCGGAGCACCTATATAATAATAGAGAAGGATGAGAATCATTGTGCTCTTACGAAGATGATCTTGCCTGAGTGATTTCCAAAATACGTGTCATGTTACCTATCGTAAATACAATCATCTCCGATGCGAAACAAACTTGGTTTTAAATTAAAATCAGCGTGACATGCTTGTTGCGTCACAAAATCTAAATTCGGCTGCATTTGAGGCCCAGACCTAGAGGTAAATTAACCCATGGCATTGTCTTCACACTTTAAGCTTGTCTTTAAATAAGTCACATTCAGTATGAAAAAAGAGAAGAAAAATATTCAGTACCAAGAATCCGCTCGTCGAGTTGATCCTATGGTGTGTTGAGTCCCGGTTGGAGTTTTTCGTATTCTGTCTCTCTGCGTGCGAATTTGATCTTTCATTTTAAGCCGGCGATCTTGATCCGATATTCGTGAAGTGAAATCTTCTGGTTCCATTGCCGGTGGTGGCGATTCCAGGGCGACTTGCTTGATCAATCTTCTTGGACTAGCTGATCTGCTCGAATGTACTTCGTGGGACGTTGGTACCAGAGACGCTGACTAAAAATGAACAAAATGAAATAAAAAGTGCTTTGATGAATATTAACTTCTAATTAGGTATATACATATATTTAGGATCACTTTTTTACCAGATTTTCAGAATTAACGCTGTCTTGTTTTAAAGGAATTTCTGAGGTCTTTCCTTCTCCAGCTGCATCGCAAGATGCGCTCTTTGGATCTATAACGTTTGAATGAAGTCATTCTTTCGGCTTTATTTTAGAAAATAAGTGTGTACCTTCGTTATCGGGTACACCTAGAACTTGGCGTACTCGTTCTACAAGTTCAGTGACGAAATCTCTTTGTGGACCAACTGGTAGCAAGCGCTCTGGCATTGGAAATTCTAGTTGGGATATACTTCTGGGACTGGTTATATCACTGGACATACAAGTCTCACTGTCTTGATCGAATGATGAGCCTGAAGATATAATTAGATCTACATTTTATTACGAACGATTAATGACGATATTTGATATTTATAATAGGACAGGCTTCTAAAATCTCAATGTAAAATTAAATGATATTCCAAATACTTTTGTACTTACTGACAGTCAAAATGTCCATCTTTGAAAGTGGTGATTCCGGAGATCCGTATGTATCTTCGCACTTGAGTATCCGTTGAGTTGTCCTCTGACCAGAAGCTGCATGATGAGTATTACAGATTAGATAAATTGATTACAGGCAGTTATTAAGATTGCACAAAATAGACACCAAGAATTTCCATGCTTACTCGAAGGTCGCGTTACTGTTCCAATTGGTAGAAGACGCTCTACAATTGGAGCAGTCATTGCTTGTTGAAGAGTTCCAGTCAACCAACAAAACTGTTGACCATTGTCAGTATTTGTCATTGGCGATGACATAGAACTGATAGCTGGCGAACTAGACCTGTCACTGCCAATGACTGTGACGGTCTGAGGAGAAACTGGAGATGCCAATGGAGTCGTCTGGTCCACGTGTTTCTGACGACCCAATTGCTTAGGACCTGGTGAATCTGAGTTACCAGTCCGAATCGGAAGTACCTTCTCCTTAGAAGACGAAGAAGGTTCTGATCTAGAAAATGATCTAAATTTCATCATCAATAACCAAATTGAAATATACTAAAAAAAATCTAAGACTCCAATAATGTTCCAAGCACATATTATTGACTTAGTACAATTGTGTACCTTTGTATATTAGATATACCAGCAGCAACAGCAATAGCGCCTGACAATCCAGTTGGCTTTAGAGGTGGACTGTCAGTATTAGCTGCATGAACAGCAACAGTCGCTTTTACCGACGAAGGAAAACGAAGTTGTTCACGTTGCCCAGATAAAAGTGAACTGGTGACCATCATTTTGACACCTTCGTGAACACTCCATTTTTTCTGACCAGCACCATTCAGCTATCAAACAATCGAATAGAGTTATAAGCAGCTCCGAAACGTAAAAGTACATTTCTAATGATGATCAATATGCCTGTACAAGCACCTGGTGCGTTTCCTCTTCGCTGCCCAAGAACCAAATTGGTCTATTAATTGTTTCTTGCTTAGGTCGATGCATATTATTCGTATCAGTCTTCCCGGCGCAATCTATCACCGCGGTCGTCTTCCCAACGACGACGGACGCACTGCGCCTGACGACGGCTGCACTGTCCTCGATTTCACCAAGCGATCCTCCGCTGCTTCCATGTAGAGTGCTGTCGGATTTTGGACTCTCTGGTATTGCAGCCAGCTCGGACTCCGTATCGTCCGCATTGATCGAGTAGCTTTGCAAAGCATTCACAATGGCGAAAATTGTAACAAGCAGCTACAAACGAAAACTCAAGCGTATTTGATAAGCTACTGCTTTCTAATAGTATAGCTACTTTAGATAAAAGCATGACAAAAAGAAAAAAACAAAAACAACCACCTCGTAGAGTTACATGTATACAGTTATTTTTTTTTTATTTCCAGCTTAGTGCAAATATTCATTTATCAACGACTACTTTGCATACCTTGTTATAAGTGCAATAGTTATAAGTTATAAAAAATGTGATCTAGAGGCAATAGATCATAGAAATTGATTAAAAAGATTAGAAGTGCTGTTAAGGATTGAAGATTAAAAGGATATGGAATCAGCTGATTGAAGGTCTCTAGTAAAATTTACAGGGATCTCGTGATTTACTACGTTCTGCCATTAATTGTTAGAGCTTTAAAAATTTGATATACTCTAATACTCGCTAAGTTTCTAAACTGTGATACGGTGGTGCAGCGAAATTGTACAATTTCATGAAAAGCGACCTTGAATGCTTATTTGGATAGAGACATGCAGGTACGATCTCTTCCCAGTGCGTCTCCATTGCGTGCGGCTGCGAATGACTTGGTCCAGGACTACGCTGATGTATCGATACTATAGGTGTCCGCATCGGTGGAGTTTCGCTATCCACATCACCTGGAGCGCATGACGCAAAATCATGATCTGCACCAAGTGATGGCTGCGAGACATCTATTAGAAAAAATGTTTAGAAAAATAACTCTAATATTTTAGATTCTAATATGGGATCTAACTTAGTTCCAATTTCTCACCACGAGATCTGGAAGGTGGTCCAGCCATTACGACTGTCGCTGGTATCCTTTTGCACTGATGATGCTGAGTATCAAGCGTATTCAAAACTATCTTGACTAATGACTGAAGTTGACTACACCAGGGCTGCTGACCGTATTGGCACTAAATTTTAATTTTTATTAATGTCAATTCTTATCTTCTTTTTCAGATTCTTGTAACAGTTACCTTGTAAAGTATTACAAGAAGAGACATGAGCCAGGAACGTCTCGCGTGTGGTTCCAGATACCAGAGACTGTAGGTAGGTGGTTGATGATCCATAGGAGGAACACCCTGAGGTGGACAAGGGCAATGTTGAAGAATTGCCAAAATTGGTGGAATCATCAGCCAGCTCATTACATGATTTTGGTCCAATAGTTGAGGTAGGTTCGCTATGAATACGTTGAATACTGGGGATAATCTAAAATAAGAATGAAATAGTACATTGAGCGAATGATCATTTGTTCATATCTAAAAATCATAAGATCCTAATGAAAAATTCAAACCTTAGACGCTGCGGTGATGTATGGAAAGTTCTTTCGTTCTGATTGTATCCCAACAAAAGGTACAGATGTCTCAAAACTATGCCTTGAGTTTTGGATAATAACTTCTCATCCGTAGGATATGCCTATGAAAATAATTTAAGTAGATGATTCGACACTATGAGAAATAACGATTAACATTGCTAATCAAATATTGCATACTTGATCGGATCTTGATAAAAATTGCATAAGTAGAAAGACAAGCAGGTGCATCGTTTCCTTGTCAGATTCTTCAACGTCAATAATTTTATGCGTAAATCCTGGAAGATTTCCACCGTCCTCAGGCATATTCAGAGAATGCACATGACCGTCTGAAAAAAAAACAACATAAGTTTATTAACGATAAGAATTCCATAAACATGCACGAAGCAACAAAATATTACTATAACCGTAATTTTAGAAAAATTTAATTTACCTGTAACCATCGTATTACTGTATAAAATTATAATACACGCACTTAAATATACGATATGCCGCATTAATGCTTTCGAAGTAATAATAATAAAAAATATATATATCATCAAAAATATGAAATATCATCGAATGTAAAACTACGATAAATACAAAATGTATGAATACAAAATAAAAATGTTTTTGGAGCAACGAGTCAAAAATTGTAATTAGTCACTTCCGTAATTATAATATTCCTTAATTAAGGTATTGCTACAACCTACCGTTAAGTACATAACAAATAGCATTGCTTAAGAAGATAATTAAGCAAAGCAATACGAATCTGTAGTTACACGTGCTATTATATAATCGAACGTGCACAAGCTACGAGATAAAAGTGTTTTTCTATGCCTGCAGCACAAGAGTGTATAATGTATTACGGAGTAATTGAATATTTAAATGAGTATAATGAATCTGACTGGAAATTGGAATTCTTCGGGAACTTACCGATCGACCTGTAATGAAATTTTTCACTATTTCCTGTGTATCCTCGGTAGATTTCGCGAACAATGTTTAGTACAAAGAAACATTTATGCGTACACATACGCTATAAAAACAGCTAAGCTATGCAGACACACTACGCTACCTGGTATACTGTTATTAGGCGGGGTGGACCCCAGCAACTGACCCAATCCAAATCTGGAGCTCTTGCGCTTCAGAATGGGTGCAGAGTATTGTCGGCTGTAGACCTTTTCCTTTTCTATAGGTAAAAGATGAGAAAAAAATAATATTTAATTAGCTATATCATTATTTATCTATAATTAAAATCCTAGATGCTTTGATTGGACGTTATCACTGTGTCCTATTATGATTATCAGAGAACACAATTACTTTTTGATTACACACTTACAATTTTGACCTATAAATAATTTGGATTTAATCTTTAATCAAGGAATTCAATTTGACAATTTATTGGTTTAGTTTTCTTTATTTATTGTATACGGGAATACCTTGTTTGGTGTCTTGACGAGGTATCATCGAAGCTGGTGCAGACATTGTACGTTTGTACGGCCATTTTGTGCCAAAACTTGCACTGAGTGTCTTGACAGAGCTGGTGCCACTTCCGTCTGATTGCGTAAGAGCTTCGTGAGCCCTGTGCAATTTTCTTACAAACGTTTCGCTATTGGAATCTGTATTCCTTAGGTCTGTCAGGCATTATATATTTATTAGTAATTTAAAATACAAGATAAAAATACTTTGACCAACTTACCACGTAAGTAAGGTATGTCGCCGGATTTCTCTAAATTGATTTGGGCTTCTAGGAACAGTGCATCGAAACGATTGAGAAAAAATTCCCAGGTAAGGATGCGTCGATCGCTCAAACTGTTATGAAGCTGATACAGTGACTGTAATACCATTGGTCTGTCTACTATCACCGAATCAAACTGGGTCTCCAGACATAAGATGAGTGACTGTTGAATCGATAATAAAATATATTAATCATAATTCAATTGATTTTCATATCACAACCATTGACGTACCCTAACTGCAGTGTCATGGATTGTACCAAGATAAAGAGTTGCACGCTGAGCAACGTAAACGTTACTGTCATCCATACTGGTTATCAAGTAACAAAATGCATTTGCCAAAGCAGCTTGAAGGCTCAGGACATTTCGCAATGGCGTCGAATCCATGAATCTTGCGATGAGTGTCACTCTTTCAACTAAGAATTAGACTCTTTTGCATTAATGTTTCGTTTATAATGTACAAGAGGAATAGAAGATAATATAAATTATAAACGAACCTGCAATAAATCTGACACGCCAGTCAGAATTATGAAACTCTTCTTGTACGAGTCGCCAAAAAGTATCTGTACCACAGGGCAAGGTAATACAGTGCAACAAAAGTGGCACTGTCACTTGTGCTATATGCGAATGTTCTGCATTGAGCAATTCCCACAAACTAAAATATCATTAAAATTCAATGTAATCAGCAGTAGCAAAACTTTGTTGCAACTAAACGAAGATTTACCTTTTAATCAATAAATTCTCTTGGCACCATATAAAAAATCCTTGATGATCTTTAACTGCTGTACTAAACGCATCCCCATGGAGACACATAACGTTTAAGCATTGCAGCATGTAATACAGTATATCAGGTTTATCAACACTCATAATTTCCTAAAAAGAAAAAAATTAACATAATTGCATATGACACCTGCGTTCAGTATCATCAAATTCAACAGTACCTTTAACAACTTATGAATGTATTGCAACTGCTCAGGTAGATCATCGATGACAAACCGAAATTTCCCAACGGACGTGTACCAGAAGTCATCCAGTTCATTTTCCGGGCTAAGATTAACCGGTTGATCGTTCTCTCCAATGAGGTGAGGCTTCTCCACGTTGACTGTTGCTGTTGCTAAAAAAAAGTAAACCGACCATAACTTTCTGTATGTCATAGAGTACATATAATTGTATTGTTTTGTAATCAGACTGACCTACATCCGTTTCGGATAATGTAACAGCCCTTGCTACTGCGGACATGGCCTTCTCAGGTGGCATTATAGCTGTGAGATCCAATTGCTCCGAAACTGTCTCTACTGTGGCTGTCATAATCTGTTCGAAGAACTAATATAAACGATCAAAATATCCATCCTTAAATCTTGAATTAGCCTACCGTTTCGTGAGCACGTGCCATTTTGGTGGATGAGACACAGATTAGACACACGACATTGGGTGTAACGTGGTTTTCAGTGTCGTGCAACATAGCGCGTGTTTGTGTATATGATTGTACATTTATATAAACGTATATAACCAGTGCACATACTGTTAGATAAATAGAAAAAACGTACGTGTGGCATATGAACTAAGACACCGCCGACAGAATGCATTTCCGGTACTGGCATGTTGATCACAACATCCGGCTTGGATTCAGACTTCTTCGTCGTTTCCGGTGGTGTTTTACGGCCTGAATCGTCGGCTGATTCATCGATTATTAGCTAAAATTATTTTTGTATTTTACTCCTCGTCTTATATGCCTATCAAACAGTTGGAACATGCAGTTGGTATCGTGATTGTACATCAGGTGGATGTGCTGGTTCTTCAGGAGCCATATATGTCACCAGCTGTAAACACAGTTGGTGCCAAATTACTCTTGATTCGCAGTACGTGCACTCGCTGTCTACTTTGCAAATGTGACTGCCACTCCAGGTTGCTGCTACCATAGATTTCATTAAATGACAAGCGTTGCTGCACACCCAGGAATTTATTCCTGTGTGCTTGTCGACATCTTGTAAAGCCATCTTCAGGAAAATAAAACAGATATTATAAAATACTGTCTTGAAAAGCTCTCCAAGCAATTATCATGTATGGATTACATACCTGCTTTAATAATATATCCAGCATCAGGATGCAGCATGAAAGATTGAGTTCAGCATCTGTCGTAAACTCCATGTGTCTTGGTGTAGGTATTATGTCATCAGATAACGGAGTAGATTTACCAGATTCGTCGTCCATGACAGGAGCTTTGAGAGTTAAGAATAAAATTTTCAAATACCCAAGAAAACGTTATTAACAATTTACCAGTGATTTACTAACATATAGAACTCCTTTCTTCGGCATCTGTATTATTTTTATTGGAAGCAAATCCTTTCTCGCTGGGATCGGTCGGATGATTCGTTGCTCTCATCACTGCGACGCCATCGCTGAACATGGAAAATAGTTGATCCAGGGATATCATAATTTCCAACATGGTCAATATCTGAAGCCAATTAAGTGCCTGCTCTTGAACCTTTGAACTGGTATTAACAAAGCGCTTTGCCACAAAGTTGTACATTTTCTTTGCATCGAAGCCCAAAGGACTTAGATCAGGATCCAATATTTTGCTGAAACAACAAATCCACATACATAACACCTAATACTCATTGTTTACTGTATCGTAGTAATTTAAAGATCGAAGAATCTGTCTTATTAATAATTAACCAAGACCTTACCAAAGTATTATCTTTAATTCGTGCAACTCGTGTTCGGGCACGTCATTCACCATAGCTTCCATCCAGTGGGGCATGACATAGTCCCAAATCTCAGAAGTGATCACTTCATAAGGAACCAAACAGAAAAGACGATTTAGTCCATCCTTCAGATGAGAAGTTCTCGAAGCCAAAGTTTCCCTATAAGATTTCAAAGATTGAGTATTTCTAATTTCTAAAAAAAATCTCTACAAAATTTCTTACCAATGACCACCAACTCTGACGTAATCAGCAGGATGTGGCAAGAGACAGGAAATAAAGACATGATAGTGGCTCTTCATTACATCAGACAACCAGCCACGAACATAATCCGTCTTAAGCTTCTCAAGAGTACTATCCGCTTGACCTAAGACGAGAATGATCGATAATTAAGAATCAATAAAAATTATAAATATCCGTACGAGAAATATATTATTAATATATTCATCGTATCATTTTCTATGTATCTTCTAGCCTGTCCTCTATGTACTCGATCATAATATGTTAGAATACAATTTGAATGAATTAACAGACGATACTTTCGACTATAAGTCACTTCTGTCTTAATGAATTCCAATGACAGCTCACAGATTAAAATTCTCAATACATTTGGAATGCACGCGTTTGCCTCTTGACGAGTAAGAATAATTGAATACAGCAAGCTTAACACACGTAGTGTCCTTCACGCACGCAATTAGAGAATTGCACGGTACCAGTCTTACTCAATAATTAATGCCAAATTAAATTGGCCTACAATGGCGTCGATGCGCAGAACGTTACACGTTAAATGTATTGATTGACCAATATCTTTTTTTTCCTTTTTTTTTTTCTTTTTTTTTCTGTCAATTCTTATCATCAACAATTCTATACATCGAACGCTTCAATTAAATCGCCGCAACGTAGGCGCACTCTTCTCAATGCATTAGGCATACGAATAAACATAAATTTTAACGCAATCTAAGCAGCCATTTTAACACAGCGTTTCTTAGTGTGGTACAATTGTGACATGGACTTGTGTACAAACATGCAGTAGTTTGAACATACGAGTATTATAAACGTAGCGTAGCGCATAGGCCCCCGACCAGATTGAACAGTAGATGTGACAACGTAGAATGTGCCTACGATCACGGCTCTATTATCGCTACCTACTTCCTACTTCTACTTCAATAGTGTATGCGAAGTGTTAAATTACCAACAGAAAAGATAAGGTGCATAAGGCTTTTTTTAGTACCATCGAAAGAGTAGGCAGTGACATGAAACCAATGAAATAGCATTGACAATAAACGTCCAAGTAATTGAACAGGAGTATCCTGGTTCGGGGTACAAAGTCCGACGAGAAGCCAAACTCCATAGCGACCAAGTAGCTGACGTTCCTCCAGGGTCGATGGATCGTATTGCCCTAAACGTCCACCGGCTGTTCCACCGCCGCCACATATTCCACCACCACCTCCTCCTGGGAATCCTGTGCTGCCCTTATTAGTACTTATTTCCGAGATGTCTCTGTTACTATCCATACTTAGCGGTTCGGCCTCCTTGAGCAGGCTGCAAATACATAAAGGATCTGATGATCATCTTGTAAAAATTACGATCTCACGTTGCGCCTGATTCTCTTTGATACTTGAACTCATTATTTATATTTAAGTTTACTTGGTTTTACACGCGTCACTCGTGGTCGACATTTTCTTTTTTTTCTTTACCTAGTTTAGAATTAATGAACTTTACATTTTATTTGTCACTGATAACGATTGATCGTGATTAATTTTATTTTCTATTCAATTTTTCTTTAATTACTACTCAACTCGTCTACAATCCTGAACTAGGTGAACAAACTGTACCGAACATCGAAGAATCGCAGCTTCCACGTTCAGTAAGAGGGATTAACACATTATTAAGATTTCCGTATAAAAATATCGACGACGAGTGATTAAATATTCGTAATGAATTTTCAATTAAAATAAAAACAGATACATATGACAAGTATCGAAGAATTAATCGCTCCAATCTCGATAGCACAAACGCAGCCTGAGATCGTCGAGTGTATTGATCATACGATTTCGAATTTTCGGAGTGCCAATCGATACTAATTATCACTTCTAGATTACAGTGACGCAAAGTATAGTGAGTAGTGATGCTAGATAGAATTTTTCAAATTTTTTCTTCATACTATTACTAAGTATCCGAATAGAACTGCATGCGGTTCGTTTTAAACTGTAGAATCTCCTGAGCATAGATATTTCAATACGTAACGCAATCGTCGAAGCGATTTACATGCGATAACGAAAATATAAATAATTCTGTAAAATCAATGTCAAAATAGTAGCACTAATTTCTATGTAAAAATTATTAACTATATTACCAACGTGGCATAACGGTGTAACGCATCTACGTATACCGTGAGAGTGACGAGTAGCATGATGAATGTATGTAATAAGTGCTGTGCTACATCAGATCGATTCTTGTTCTTGTCCTTGTGTCGTTGTACCAGACGTGTACTACATGTGCAGTGTCCACCGTAGAGGATAATACAGTTATCAAGTGCAGTCACCTAATGCTACACTATACGAGTAAATACCTCCTTGTAAAACAACCTAATACAACACATGATAATAGCAAAGAGGTATTTACCAGAAACGTGAGAACGGGATTTCTGTTTAATTCAAATATTTCAAAAGAAACAGGAAATTTTTCTAAAAAGATACACAGCATCCCGTACCTCTACGTTACAGCTAGGGAAGAAATTTATAGCATTTTTTTTTATTAGCCACATCCGACAAGAATTTTTGGTATTAAAAAAAAGAAAACATTGTGTTACTTAACAAAGTCAAAGATTTTGCATTTTTTTGGAGTCTTTCCGGACGTGACGTAGGGTTGTGTCTTACCAAGCGGGTTGGACCAGCATTGACAAACACGCAAAGCAACAAAGATCCTGCGATAATTGATTAGTACTTCGATATTCGATTTCTTGTACTCTTGTACGATCAATCGATTAATGTTGTTATATATATAATATTACAACGCACAATCATGCCGTAAGTTCAATACTGATGTTGATATGTAACGCGTAATGTGTTTGGACTATTGTCTTTTGAATTTTTAAGTTATAAAGGAGACACGAAAACAGCTGGGATGAAACAGCTTTCGTGTAACATCTTGCATAATGTTGGAGAAGATTATCCACCCTTGGTTTGCAATCATGGACAATCGTACGCGGTCCATGCATCGTGCAATTGCTGGACACGACTCTTATTCCTTATTGCGTAATAGCCACCGCGAATCGTGTATATTACGCGTACGTTATTGATGAAATTTAAAAAAGTTTATACCTGACTATCGCTTGGACCATGTAAGTCTGCATTTGAGCGTCCATCTGCGATACGTGAGGCAATGCTGTGTGATAAACATGATCACCACCGCGTCGATTATTGTGACGAATGTTGTGACATTGTTGACAATAGCGAATTGGATGATTTCCATTGTAACTTGCACATTCGGTTGAGAAACAGACGCTGATCGCTGATTTATCTGTCGCTCTGCAATTCTGTGTTAATTTAATAGGAACTAATTAATTGAGTAATAAAATTATGCATGCTGCTGCTTTGTCTAGGGTCGAAACTATGGTCCACCTTGTTCTCGCAGATCATTGAGACTTGTTGCATGGGATGTAGAATGTCGTAGAACATTTGATTTGGATGCTCCCGATGAATTTCATTGGCGCATTCGATACAAAGATACAGTGGTGGTGGAGATTCTGTGGCGAAGGTGATGGAGATGCAGTGATCGTAACAGACTTTTCCAGCTTCGGCATTTCCTGCGTTTGGACAAGAGTCCCTTTGACAGACAAATGGCGTTAGGTCATCTGCAAGAAAGAATTCGCAATGCGATGATGCATCAGACTTAAATATTAATGACAGACCAATTGTCTATTGTTTATTGTATGGTGCAAAGAAGATTTTGTACGTACTCGCAAATTTAACTAGGACCGCACGACGATCAAATAAATTTGGATTAAAGGTAGGCCAGTAATAGAAGAGTAATTTTGCAGCAGATGCACGTGCAGGTGCAGTACCATAGGCAACGACACAGAGAATGTCTTTAACGACTCCTGGTTTCAAAGCCATCAAGCATTCCAGTAGCTGACAGTGATGGGCTGTAAATGATTTGGAATTAATTATCCTATCGTCATTCGATCTTAATTAATTGAATGGGAACGAAGAATTACCAGGATTACTGGAATACTGGAACACCATCATAATTACAGCAGATATAGACTGGCTTGCGTAATTCTCGCCTCCGTCTTCTATCTTGCGTGCTGAAATTATACGAGCAGAATGCCTTTCAAATGTTCATCTGATGATTCCTTCGCGAGAGGGAGAGACAAAGAGAGCGAGAGAGAATACGAAAGTAGGAAGAATGAACATACTGATCGTGAAAGGGAGTATGTAGAAGCAGAGATAGTTGACGATCTCCTGATGCAGCTCGATGGGAAGAACGGATATCGCACTGGCGGTCAAGTAAGGCAAATTGTCGATGAGATCTTGTTCCAGGAAGGGAAGAAGACAGGCCAGGCATTGTAGTATAGCTTCTCCGAAAGCTGCCAATCAGATGATTACATTAATTTAGATAAATACAATTCTACGGATTAGAAGAAAGTCGTTTGATCGAAAACGTTTATGCGGATACGTTTTAAATAACTGTTTCTTCGAATAATGTAAGAAACGCCTGAACTACTGCTACTTTGATACTCAAACGCATAGAGAGTTATCTAACAATGATAGACTAGTAGGGAATTATTTATTCCACATGAAAAAGAATCCCTAAATTATATTTCAATTTCTCATCTGAACTAAATCCTAATATTTTGTCAAGACTGACCGTGTAAACCAACGTGCACCAATGGTACAACATCCATAAGTTGCATAAGAGCATTGTACAGTTGTTTGTAATCCAAATTTGGATAAAGAGCCATTCGCTGTGCATCAAATTCCTGTGACTTAAGCATATCCAATGGTGAACCTGGTACATCTTTAAAAAGTGCTAAAACAAAAAAAAAAGAGTGAAAGATACTTGAAAAAGCGTAAAAAAATTATATGAAAGATTATTTTAAAAATTCAAAGTTCATCTTACAGAGGAGAGTCTGTGAGAAATATTTGACCGTATTGGCCATATCCAATCCCGAAGGTATAGGTTGGCTGCCATGAAGAAGCCGTTGATAATAATCGTGCAGGCTGGTAAGCTTGAGTGTATCTATTGGATTAATAAATTGCATTAATACACGTAATAATGCCTTAGAAGTAAAATTGAATCGCGACGAGTCAGAGTCGTGAGTAATGTCCAATATTTACAGGAGGCAAATCTGGTACCCATTGTGATATCGATGCCTCGATTAGTCACCGAGTGAATCGTTACTTGCTCGTTAGGAGAAATGATTGCATCAGATCGTCGATCGACCTCAGTGACAACTTCGTTGTCACGTAAGGTCTCTCTTACTTTTTTATTGGAATATTTATCACTGTTGTACTTCCTTGTCCTGCGCTTCTTATTAAATCCGCACTCCAGTTAAGGCGCTGCTCTACGCCTTCCATAATCATTTAAATATCTCAGCATGATGATATATCTTAAATTAATAAAAAATATTACAGCAACGTTATCACACGGTAATATCAGGTACTACGTAAATCGTAATAACATCTAACACCCTTTACATGCTTAAGATATGTAATACATATTACGCATTAAATCATTCGCACGTCGATAACGTATATTATTTATTTCTTCATAATTATTAATAATACATTGTAACAATAAAGTTGTATAATACGTACTTTCTTTATAAGTGTTTAGATGATTTATTTGTCATTCTGCTGACAGTCTGTTATTCATTTTCTATTGTTTGGTGTCGTGCAAAGTGTGCTAAGACCATGAAGCTTATCACCGACACTCTTCCTTATTTTTCAATCGTACAATCTGGAGGATAATATATGTTGTTGTTTTTTTTTTATAAGAGCACGCTTTCTGGATGACGATAACCTGACACGTCACGAGCGGTCCATGCCGAATAATTTCCAGAGGGTGAATGAGCGCGCACGCTGTATCGACCCTTGCGGATAAGTTGAGTTGCCTAACGGGAGCTGCGCCGTTGGCTTCATCGAAATTGGGATAAATCTAAAGAACGTCTTGGTACAGAAGCTGCTTTAGTTCTTCATTTATATTTTTTGGTGATATTAGTAACGCGATACGTTTAAAAGAAAACAGGATCTATCGATTAACGATACCTGCAAGATATAACGTTTGGTTTTGATTATCTAAGGAAGTCAATATGGTGAAAAAGAAAAATAATATGACAGAAGATACGTTTAAAAATTAACTAAAGTGTATAAGATTCCCAAATTCTTCTTTAACACTAAGGTGGGGATAGCACGAGCCTCCTCATCAAAGTGTGTCATGAGGGGTCGATTGTAGGTCGACCTATGACGTATCATGCTGATCGATATAATCTAAATAGGGAGTATGCATATATATACTCATCAGTGATGAAGTCATTTATAAGAATACAATTCTGATACCACCTGAAATTCCCTAAACAATTGCACCATTTCATAAGTCATTATGACCACGATGAATCACGACAGCTCGATCATTCAATTGTATCAAGAATCAAATCAAATCATGCAAGTAAATTATGTTATTTAAATAGAAATCCCTACCAGACTTCATCATTACTGGTCACAATCATTTTGAATCTCTTGCAAAGAGTCGTCCTAATCTAAGAATTTAAGAACGCCCCTATGGAACGATCTTCTCTCGGTTTCTTTAGTCGTAGCAATGAATATCATTGTAGAATAAAATATCCTCTCTTATCTTGATCAAATTCCCAAGGATGCACAGGCGGAAGAATAAAGAAAAAAGACACGTTGAGAGACTCTGCCTAAAGGCAGGCAGGTAAGTGGATCGATTCGATTCGTATAGCATCAGGACGAGCACGCGAAGCAACATGGAGGTTATATCTAGATGGAGGATGTAGAGTATTGTGCGCACGACTGGTACGCATACGAAGAAGAGAGAGAAGTCGTTGCCTAGGACACGACGTCGCGACGCTAGGACGTCACTATGCAGCAGACGACGTTTTAACGGAAGCCCCAGAGTCCATAGAAATAACGTTACATTGGTGGTAGCTTGTAGGAGTAATAGTAGTAATAGTGGCAGTAGTAATAGTAGTAGTAATGATCCTGGCCATTTCCACGTCGACGTAGACGACGTCTGACGTTGTGACGACTCGAACTTTTACGTAGAAAAGTGCTCAGTGCTTCGTCGCGATGCCGACTATTCGGATCTAATCTTCGCTTGTTATTTCTGCCGTTGCACGGGACGACCTTTTGACATCCTTCCCGACGTTCCAATAAGTTCCCACGGTAGGATCGTCTTCCAGGTACTATCTGCAATATTGGATATTCATCTATAATTGGAAATTTCGTAACTATTCTCTATGGAAACGGCTATGAGTACTTGGCTGATCCTTATTACGTTCAAAGATTGTAATTCGTTATTCCGATTGAATCGTCATGCATATGGTACATTTTTGTTTATTTTGCTTTTGATTTGCTGATGGATTTTCTTATATTTTTATGCATTCCTTTCGTGTACATTTTACTATTCTAAATTGAGTATTCATTTGTACGAGTTTATTTACACTTATTTCTAGTAATTTATCAAAAACTCCATTTTTCTCAGTGGTGCGTGACTATTTTATTATTAAAAAAAAAAATGAAACCCCTTTCGTTAGGATTCTACGTGTCTAATGGACACGACAATAGAAAAGTTACATGTATCGGCAGACCGCGAGTGTTTACGATTTTTCTACATTCTAAAATCTAATAAAATAGTGTAAAATGATTTTCATCATAAAACAATAGTAAACCGTGTACCAACCGTTAATAATATTTAAAATAAATAATCAGTAACTCCTAAGAAAAATGTGTCAACTTTCTTACAAACTGCAATGGAAATAATACAGAAAGCCAAGTAGCGTGTTGCGCAATTCTAAAAGTAGTACGATCGATGTGCCCAGTAAGGTAGATATATCGGCATCCATTGTCCCCCGACTTTGCCCTATAAATACATGCTATTTATACAAGTGAACAATACAAATTTCCAAGATAAAATATTTAGCCTTTCCAAGTAAAAATTCCTCTTGTCTCCACCCAGAATATAGGAGTATCTCTGTCATCGGTATAGTCGGCACCATTATAAATATCCCATCCATGGAATACTCAAGTGTCTGACTCATAAATAAACCTTAGAGGATCGAAAATTCGGTAGCCACCCTCGCCATTTAGGATAAAAAGCAGCTCAGAGCAGCCAACCCCATAAATTGATTGGTGACAGACAAGCATCCCCCCCTATACGTCATAGGATAGGGAAAGCATTGGCTAGTCGGGAGATAATAAAAAGCAAACAGATGAATCAACTCTAGTACATGTGCCAATAGGTACTATATATATAAGACATAGGTCGTCCGATCCTAGGGGTTGTTCAACCCCCCAGTAGTATGTCGACGCGTGGTGCTGCTAACTGGAAAGGGGACTCCGTGTGATTTGATTACGTTGGTAACACGCTCCGTATGTCACCCTAATTGTTGCGGCATACCTATTTCACCCTGCTGACGATCATCCCCAGGAGCCTGAGATCCAATTTCTAAAATTGAAAATCATTCTTAATTACACAGAGAAAATGTTTACAGAACTTCGTTACGTTGGTACTAATTAATTCTTACTCTTCCGGCAGACAGAGAGAGAGAGAGAGAGAGAGAGTATTGCGCAGCATCCCGACCTATTGCAAGATTTACTTTGACTCTGAATACTTTCACTGTTGTTCACCAGAGTCATTATGCCAGAGCGGCTCCTAGGAAAAGGATCAAAACAGTCAGTACTCGATGATTCATGCAACTCGAATGAATCTACAGTCTGTGAATCGTTCGTCCTTTTTGTTTAGAGTTAGTAGACCAGTGGAGAAAAATAGAATTAGAAATTTCTTGTATAATCAAGTCCCATCTGGTGTATGTAGATTAAATTGATATACAAGGTGTATTAATGTAAATCCCTTTGAATTATGTTTATACATCTTGGTAACCCAGGTGTTTTGATACTGCAATGTGCATTTAGTATTAACCCTTTAATTATAATATTATACCCGACATGAATTCCCCTAGGTCCCACAGAGATAGGAGTAACGCCCTTGGATTAAGCCTTGTACGGGTAAGGATTGATCGTGTAGGGAGGAATGGGGTAGTTTTAACTATTTAAATCTGAAAGAGCTCTTTAGCATTAATGCATAGAGAGAAGAGGGATGAGACTCTTGAGTCCCTTTATCCTCATGAAGTTTCTCTTTGTGGTAAGTAATTTTTTTAATGACAACAAAGGCTATACCAAATATACTTGCACATGTATCCATGAATAAATGTCTAAAGCTGGCATTAAGATCTCATATATATTTAATATGAAAAACAGGACTCTTGGATCACTGAGATAATTAATAGCCAGGCGATGAAACTGCCCGAGCACGAAACGCAATGCTACGTTACTAACGTACTTGAAGAATGGTCGATACCATAATTAAACCATATAAGGTATCCGGATAGAGGAAGGAAGGAGAGTGCTGGTCTTGTTGGATTTATTAAATATATATACATACAAGAATATTGAGAACCTGGTATTAAATTGTATTTGTAACTATATAAGTATATACAATTTCTATAATGTTTACAGTCTAATAGTAGTGCGAGACCATATCTAATGGCAATAGGCAATAGTAAAAGCAACAGTAGTTGTAGCAATGGCAGTATAGTAGTTGTGCGGATAGACTAGTAACAGTCATTCGATATACATACAACGTTAAAGCTGCAGAGTCCTTGTCGCAGCCTTGCGTTTTCTCCTTGCGGCTGAATTCTATTCAAATGTATATCGTCCAGTGATCCGCAATCTGGCCGAGTCATAGCACTCTGAGTATTTCTTTAGCGTTTTTTAAATCTCTCTCTCTCTCTCCATTCTTTTTTTTAACCGCCTCCTGGATAACCTGTATCACAGACATAGGATTGTAACTGTACGTGACAATAATTCAGATGTCGTTACGTACTTGTTCGAAGTAGGTATACACGTTCTATTTAATGTTGTCGTTCAGTGGTAAAACTTGTTTATTATACGTTTAAAGACGGTCACTGTGTACAATGACACACGCTCGTTTTGATTTTGTTATTTGGATAGTATATTAGCAAATAAGATTATAGCTACGTATCAATCCGTGAGTAAGGATTTACGGTTTTTCAGATATCAAAAGATATTAGTAATTGCTGGCTTGTAGGTAGGACAAAGAATGAAGAATTCCGGCTTGCCTTGGCGTGGCAGTCAGTTCCTGTTCCCTTCTCAAGGTGCTCGATCTGCGATCCCGAACGTATGAGTCAAGAAGTCAACGTGCCAGGCCTATTCATCCGTATTTTTTTTTTATACTTGCTTCCTCTCCTTTGTTTTATTCTCGTATTTTTTTAATGTTTAGAGAGACACTAGATTTTCTACAAGCTCGTTGCTTGTGTGAAATTACGATCGAAAATTGGTCCCGTTTATGACTCATGTATTTGTTTTTCGAAAGGGTTAGTGCGTTACAGTGCGCATGCGCGAATTACAAATGGCTGTCATTAGAACGAAGTAGAGAATATTGATAATTTTGAGAAATTTTCAAGCACGACGTGCACGTAAACGTTACCGTGATATGTATTACGCACGCAGGACTAATTTTTACGACGCGTCAGTCTCTGATAAAATATAAGTAATCACCAGATGACTTTTCATCGAAGCGCAATCATTTGCCCATAACCTATACCAAAGTCAGAATAGTGACAGCGCTTAATTAAAAATAGTACAATAACCTCCTTCTTGGTTATTCTTGAATTATTCATCATAGGAATGAATCGCTGTCTACCCAGAATGAAACACGTCTTCCAAGTAATAACGTCACTGTAATAAATAATATTCGCGTATCCATCTCAATGAAGTAAAATAAAATCACAAAAGGACGATCAATCACAGCTTTATAAAATCGTACTTGAATACAAGAGAAATAAATCCTCCATTACACGACTACTGTAATCTATTGATCGTCCCACACGATACGACTCGGACCTAACCGTGGTAAATTACCCACGGGATACGGAACTTGGTAAAAAAGAAATAATCCTAGAAAGAAAAGTTCATAGATTTCACAATGGAGGTTATGACTCTTTCAAGATGAGTGACAAGTGAGTCAGTGATGTCAAATGAATGTCTCAAAGTTTAAAACCATTATCGACCTTCCTCATGTGTTATTGAAACGGGTCCATAGCCTCGGCCTCCTAGTGGTGACTCGTAGGGAAAGTAATGTTAAACTAAAATAATAAAAAAGCAGGGTTAACAGGAAATATTCTCTTTCTTTAATTTAAGACTCAGGGCTGATACACCCGATATGGAGATTCCAATGGCAAACCGGTGTATCGCTGAATCCATTCCGAAAGAGAAGAACACGAGCACAGCAGCAGCTTGACCTTCCGTGCGTTACTTCCGAGTCCGTGAGTCAGGAAGGCCTTCTACGAAGATGAGTGCAAAGATATCGCTCGTGGCTCCAAACTGTCCAAGCGGCACTCAGTCAACAGTGAACCGTCGTCGTCGCGCTCAACCACCGACGCTCCTCGTTCCACGACAGCCGAGCAAGAGACGTGAGTCTTTTAATAAAAGTATAATTGTAGGCGTCGGACTTCTAATATAGTTTTACACAGCTACGCTACTTCGAGAAGTGTGCTTATATACGTACAGTTACTACGCTTTTATGTTTATTTACATACGTCCACGTGCGTGCAACTTCTGTCAAGACAAGATTGAAATTAATGACGTACATTTTATCTCAATATGGAAAAGCACTTCCGGTACAGTAATGGATCATGGGGCTTTCTTCTTCCCATAACAAAAATATCAATTATTTTTCTTCATTTTTTTCCTCCTATTTTCTTCCATCATTACCGCAAACAATTCCCTTGCACTTGCTTCGAATATTTTCATGCTGACTATCAGGCATTTTAATTCATGCAAAACGTCTCCTCCTTCTTCCCCATACTTGCTCGTGGAAAACTCCGACTACCGAATAGGAACGCTGTCTGCTGCGCTTTACAAAACATTCATCCGATACATTCTGACTTTGCAATGCGATACGGTCTACTATATATATATATCCACCGAGCTAATCAAACTCAATCGCAAATGCGTTTGTTGCGCTTTAACGTCGTATTCTGCACCGAGGAATGTGAGCAGGAGTAATGTTCAGTGTAGGTAGATCTACTTCTTGCACGATACCCTACTCGGTAGCAACGACCTTCGAGAAACTCGAAGGAATAAAAAGAAAAGAAAAGAATGTGCGGTCGTCGTGCGTGACAGAAGTAAACCACGAAATACTAGGTCGAAGAGCGCCATTAAAAACACTTTATGCGCAAACAGTAAATTTGTCTTTTTATCAATCCTCCACGGTGCCTTATTTATTGCATGAAAATGTCCTCCGAGCAACCTGTTTCGCAAAGTAACTACGCGCAATGCGGTGGCAACATACGTGTTCGCGAAAAATTTCGCAATTCGCATACTAAACAAATGACACATCGTCATGACGTAGGCATCTAGCTCATTCGTCTATATACATAATACAACGCGTGTATAACAGTAACAATATACCCATTAACCATATGCATTAATTTCCATTCATTCGTTAGCCGCAGAGTCGATCGACGTCGAAGAAGAGGTGGCTGCGAAGCGTATAGTCGTTCCTCAATTAGAAGTGACTTCGACGGAGTCAACGTCATCGGGATCCTCGTCTTCGAAGTCAACCTGCAACAAGAAGGAATACGAGATGCCTGCACTAATACGCGCCTGCACCAGTGCAACTCTGCCACGAATAAAACGTTTGAATTTTCGACCTCTCAAAGGTAAGCCATTTACTCATTCTATCGAGTAGCACAAAGTTTTTTTTTTCTTTTTTTCAAATTTAAAGAAAAAATAACTGTTTTGCTACGAAGTAAAAAGACGGTATAAGCCGTATACGAGTAAGAGCTTTTAAAGGGGTCATCTTCTTATATCTTTTAAGGTAATCTTGTCCCCTGCACAGAATCTTTTATTCGTGGTACTAACCTACTGCATAGTCAAACTTATATACAGTATGGTTAAATCTACTTGACAGTCGTTATAGGTTAAGGTAACCGAAGAAATTATAACTTTCTACGTATACACGGCGAATTACGCTGGGAACAAAAGTAGAGACTTTACATACCTCTGTTTAAATTACGAAGCGTATCAATGACGGTCGTTACTATAGAGTCACTCGGTATAATACATATAAAAACATTACTTTGTACTTCGCCTGAGTTCTGCGTTCTAAGAGACTCATAACTCCCTAGTGTCTTTTAACTATAGTCTGTCGTGTCGTACGTGTAAGAAGTCTGTGCAAAAAGTCAAGGTACAGTGCGTGTATATATAGATATACACACGTAGCTGTCTATTGACTTTTGAGGTTATACACCAATCATGCTATATAAAAAGATCAAATCACAAGGTAATAACGTCGAATTCACGAAATTCAAATTGCAAAACTTTAGGCGTTAGTTAAATCGTGAAGCGAATTGGTGAGTCAAGTTCTGTGACGCCACTTTGTGACTCGAGTCGACTTTCTACCATCCGTTTGAGCCCAGTACGTCCGTTACGTTACGTTCCTTTGGTATTTCGAACGACTGTTCGTCTGCTGCGCTTACATTTTATTCAAAGATCTCTCGCGGTTTTTATTGTCAGATTTTTTTTTTTAACACAGAGTTGAAAATCTTACGCGACCATTGTTTTCTGTGACTGGTCGACAAGGTCGAGGTCGTTGAGATAACGAATTAAAATGAAAATCGAAAGTACGTGCGTAGGTGGAAACAAAAAATTGTCCAGACACAGATTCAAATTAATACTGAAAATTTTGAATTTTAACTGACTCTTGGGTACAAATAATAACAATGTATTTTTTTTTACTTAAAAAAAACCATCAGTCCTCCACGACAGAATTTTTACATTGAAATCAACAATGTTAATGTATCGAAATACGTGTACTCGGGGAATCGTATGTAATCACGAGTATTCTTATCAGCCACCGTGACGTCACGCCACTACAGTATCAATATGTTTACGTCTTTATGCAGAGAAAAGCGCGAAGCTATCGATTCAGCTGAATAATCAGGAGTTCAACGGATACTCGAAATCTTTCAAATCCTGTTAAACTCTCAACAAAGTCAACAGCGACTTTTTGACGCGCGACGTCACTTTTCGAGCAACTGGCAAATTTATCGAGGTACGCGATAACGTCTTATCGCTCGTATACCACTTATATCTGTATAAAAACTAGTATGGCTTTGTATACCATATATTCTCCAGCAGCATATACGCTATATATATATATATATATATTTACTACAATTGTATCTACCGTATCAAGATGCTCTTTCCTTATTCTAAGAAAAGCCTGGCATCGCTCGTTCATTTCGCTAACTCAATTGAGACAGTTTCTAATGCACATTGTAAAATCCTTGTTCGTCCAATGGCTCCGTGTAAGTGCTATACGTGATGTATCGGGCATATCTGTTTACGTGGCTGTGAAATGCGTGTATGTTTATCGCATGTTCAACTCGGACGATGCTTATGTGTATGATGTCAGCATCTATCTTTGGCTCAAAGTATATGACCACGCAAGAAGACGTATATAGATACCTATGTATATCTGTTTATACGTATGGCTAGTATACTGTATATCTATATATACAGCTATACTTCGAAAGGTAGCAACTTGTGGATATATCGACGTTAATAGGCTTCCTCGCTGAATACATGTGCTACTCGCATACATTTAGTAGTGTGAACCAAAAGAATGGTTGATAACTTCCATATGCATGTGTATTTTAATTTTCAATAGGTTTCGATAGGATTTTTTAGCTTTTCGTTGAATTTGAAAAATTGTAAAAATTTCTTTTGGGTTGAGCATGACGTCCTGCATTTTACATAATGTGTATATATATATATATATATGTATCTATAGTGAAGCGGGTTACTGTACTTGGAGGCGATTTGTCGTAAATTATTCCATTGCTGTCGTACGTTTTATATACGTTCTATTCGTTCTGCAGCATCACTCGTATGACAATGCACTTTGTTTATTTTTTTTATTGTTCCTTGTTGGTTTATTTATTTTTCCTTCTCCTTATCAAAGTTTCGTACTGTTTATGAACTGCTCACGTAATCGGTGAAGTGACGCGGATTTTTGATATGTCAAAGTACATTTATTTTACTGAAATTCTTGCCTTTAGTGCAACTGAAACTTTTTGTGGAATGAACGTGCCAATTATTGGACTTTTTTTTATACTTGGGTATAATGTATTTGATATATATATAAGGCATCTGTCACCTGTGCATACAGCAGCAAGTACTTGTAAGTTTGACGTATTTTTTTTTTATTTATTAAACGTCGAACGACAATCTATCACTTACAGGATGATCGAAGTATCGGAGATCAAACAAAGTGACTGCTGCTTCTCGTGGCGGCAGCCATTTTATGCGAATTACTTAAATTTCATCCAACAGCGATATGTCGTATGGTAATGATAGAAGGTTACGTCAATGTCAAGCACGATCTTGTTTATTTATTTCTTTTTTTTGTCCTACTTCAATAACTTTCCCCATTCTTCAATGAAATCTTATGGGATTCTTACTTTCCTTGTTTCTCGTTATTTCTATCTTCCTTTCTCTCTCTCTCTCTCTCTCTCTCTCTCAATTTCTTTCCGTCTCTCTCGTATGACTTCGCATCCCTAACACGCGCTTCCAGTGTTTCCGTCTTTCTCCCGAAAAATGGAAGCGACCCCCTTATCGCTTCAGTCGATAAGCCCTGTCCGCGTCTTGCACTACGTGAATGATCGTAGAGCTCTGACGTGCGAACTGTCGAGCGAGAGAAGGTCGGAAAGAATCGTAAGATAAGTATAACGATTAGACCATTACAAAAAGAATGAGAAAACATTGAAAAAAGTCGAAAAATTTAATATCTGACAAATAAATTAACGCGAACGGGTTAAATCTGCTTCAAATGTTGCATTGTGGAAAAAAGCAATTCTGACAGTTACGTCGTATCATTTCTAGTTTTATTCGAATAAAACTTTCGTTAAACCGTTCCTTTGACTGCACGAAAATTCAAAATCTTCAGCAGTGTAGCCAACGCTGTAATACGGTATTACGTTGTGTCTGTCGATATTAGTAATATTTTTTTTTATATCGTCACGTTGCATGCGAAGGAGCACGTATGATTTTCTCCTGCCTCTTAGACGTTCGTATTAAAAAGAATTGAAACAGAAAAAAAAATTTTACTCCAATGGAAAATTACACGCACTTCTTATAGCGCTTCGCGTTAAACTTTTGTTTTGGGAAGCAGTCAAGAGATACTTGTTTCCTTTTTTTTTTTTGAACGCCGTTAACGATTATTTAAACGCCATGCATCTTTCGTCATCTGTTTCTCTTATCAGTTACACGTAGCGCCAGTACTTGTTATCGCTGATTTAATGATTTCTCAGGTATCAGTCGACTGTTAGTGTATTTTATTATGTTCTCTACGGTAAACACCGATTGCGCTTTGTTTACTCGTACCTGTCAATTGCCTTTCTATTTCTTTTTTGACACACATTTCTACCTTTATTACTCGTCAGTATTATTTCTTTCAATATGGAAAGTCGAAGATTGTCAAATTGAAATTGACGATCGATACCCACTGATAATATCGTTGGACAAATTTAAATAACTGCCTTGTTACGTGAAAACTATTAATTATCGTCAGAACGTTATTATTCATTTGTATGTCAGCCTTATCTGACATATATATATATATATATATATATATATATATATATATATATATATATATATATATGTATGCATTGATCAATATGAATCTAGTCACTCAATCAATTCCAAATATGGCTTATCGAAGTGGCAACTTGATACGGTATAAATAAAATTTATATAGATATTATTAAACAAAATGATAATAATAATAACAGCGCAAAAGTTAAATTCAGCCTTAAATCAAGAAACGATCTTTAACGAGTCCTTGAAAGCTTTTATTTTCTTAGTTAAGAATTTCTTTTTTTTTTTGAGCGTTAACAAATAGGTCGAGTGGGGGGGAAGTTAGGACAAAGAAATAATCTACGTAATCGTAATTATCTTGTAACGAATGCCATGCAACGTGCATATACGGGACAATAGGATACGATGCGTTGTATACGTTCTTGAAGAAAAAGAATTGACGTCATCGACGTAAGAATGAAAAAAAAAAAAATTTCTTTATCGACAAAATAATAGCATATTGATATATTCTAATTATCATTAGTCAGTTATCATTTTCAATTTAATTGTTCGCTTATGAAATCGATAATACACGATTTTCAAGGGAGATTACGTACATGCTGCGTATCATCCCTTTTATCGTGTTAAACCACCGCTGGTAACCCCCACCCCTCTCCAGATGCCCCCCATATCTATCGGGTAGAAACCACCCTAATTTTCAGGCAGCTTTCACGACCTCGGCACCCCATAAATTGTATCCCGGCCGACGAACCATTAACGGGAATCACAATCATGTACGGAAAGGACGGATCCCCCCTACATACATACAACCCCCCCCTCCTCCTCCACACCCCTGCAAAAGGGGTTTTGCAAATCCGTGACTAATGCAAGCTGATAAAAAGAAGTTTCTAATGGACTCTACCAGACTTCGCTGCTACCCCCTTTTATATACGTTGCAATCTTTCATCCCTGTACCAAACAGTTCGTAATAACCGTTCGATGCGTCATCGCGCACCGTGTTATTCGTTCCTTGTGTCGCGAAAAGAAATAGATCATTTATGAACTAGATGTACGACTTGGCAGAAAACGTTCTCACGGATAAAATATAAAAATTATTATTGACAGGTTGGAGAGACAACGAATAGCGTAAGCATCGAATTATTATTTTTTTTTTTTTCGAAAATACAATGCAGCTACATTTTTGTTCGGGGGTATTAAGATCGTATCTATTGGATTCGTCCTTAAAGGAAGCCTTGCATTAGACAGTGGGTCTTCCGATAGTACCGCGCCTCGCGGAACATGCACGAGCTGAATGACTCATGCGGCTCTCTGTGTGTTCCTGGTCTGGTTTGCTGGCGCGCGTAACTAACACGGGTATACTGGCAAACACAGAGACGTATAGTAGGAGAGAGAGAGAGAGAGAGAGAGAGAGAGAGAGAGAGAGGAGAGTTAGTAAAAGAGAGAGAGTAAACACAACGTACATTGGTAGGACAATGAGGAGAGTGCGGCAAGAGAAGTATAGATATAGAAGAACGGACGTTTAGAGGGTGTTGAGGTTATGGCTGGTTGGTATAGAAGCAATCATACTCGTCCGGACTACCTAGTGTGCGTATAAAAAGTACTCGATGCTGGTTGGATCGTCGAGTGAGTCCCCCAACAGTCCCCCCAGTCCCCCCCGCCATCATACGTAGTCTGGTTGATGCCGCGTTCCAACATTCAGACCGAAAGTCCTAGCCAGTCTTTACTCAGCAGCCGATGAGGACGGGTCTTACGTCTCTCGCTCGGCCTCGACTTCCGGTTGCTTTTCGTATTTCTCAAACGTGAGACGTGCCGCACTTCCGGCACTTCCGGGTCGAAGGTCAACCACGACACAGTACGAATGGTCATGTTCGCCCACCGGGATCGCCGCAGGTCACGACGTCGACCTCGCAGGCCCGCGTTATCCTGAACTCACGACGATTGTCGTTCCTTGATCTTATCTCGCTGTATATCGAGACGCTGAGTTCGTCAAGAGATCACACTGGTCCAGATCCCTTCGTTACTTGGAAAGTTGGACGCCCTGTCTGACTTTTTTGGTTACGACCTTGTTACCTTCACGATCCTCTTCTGTTCCTTCGTACGTTTCTTCCTTTCTTTTTCTCTTTACGTGTCTATACTGCATTCTTTGGTGATCCGTGATTGTTGTCTTCTTCGATGCGATCGCACGTGGATTACCCACTTTTAGAATCGAGTGTCCGCGCGAGTGACTCAGACCTGCCGGTTGTGCTGCTGGTGCGTCACTCGACGGGGATCGTATCGTGAGGCCACACGAACCGGTTCACCTCATCGGGAAAGGTAGGTGTATGTGCCGACCCGATGCGACATTTCTTTTAACCTAGGTGAAGCGACGGCCTAGTGCTCGACTATTAGATTATTTACATTAGAAAGTTGACACCTAGTATCTTCGAACTCGTAGTATACGCTTGTTAGGTACTTTTATGTAACTTCTCAATAACTGTCATTGCTCATCCGATATCCAGTGGTGCACGTGTTTATTTTTGAAATTTAAATTGACCGCGTATTTTTACTGCACGGACAGATCTTTCGGATACTAGGATGACGCGTTCATTGAGAATTGTCGTAACGTCCTTGAAGCGTATCAAAGGTAAACTCGATTCTATTTATTATCGTAATTGGAATCGTGGATAATTTCATGAGTAAATAAAAAATAAAAAAACAGAGGATATCGGGTAGAACCCAATTAAATTCTATGTAGGTAGATGCGGTTAGGTTGATTGGTAGGGGAAAATACATTAGGCCATTGCCCATGAAACAGCATCATTCTTCTAGTGAGTCTATAGTATCTCCTTATGGCAGCTTCGACAGTTCAGTGTACCAGTAGAAGCCAGCAAGCAGCAGCAGGTGCTGTGGCGCTACACCTGTCCTCAGGCTGAAAATCCAGCCAGGTTGGGTTGCGTTCCATTGAATTCCAGAAGGTTCACTCACTTGAGAGAACGAAGAAGTCCAGGAGTCTGAGAGAGTGAGAGAGAGAGAGAGAGAGAGAGAGAGAGAGAGAGAGAGAGAGAGAGAGAGAGAGAGAGAGAGAGAGAG
>JARPRG010000274.1:744203-762978 GCA_031001745.1 Hartigia nigra
AGTTCCAGGTGAACTTATTGTCTGAAAGAAAAATTCTTTGAGGTGAGTAATTTATATGCTTAAAACTACAGCGCGGAACTTTGTCAGGAAATTCTGAACTAAAGATTTTTAGTTTCACACGAAGGAAACTGTTTCATACATTTTTCAGGAAACAAATTATTTTTAATAATATTTTTTTAGCATTTACGATCATGCAATCTCCTTAAGGAAATTCCATGTACTAAAAAAAGGCGTTCTACAAATTCAGTTAAAATTTCAAGTAAAAATCCACAGTGTTCCAAAATTTAGTTTTGAGATAATCGGCTTTAAAGATCGTAGAACTTTTTACTCGAATATATAACTTGAATAATTTTCGAACCTCTTTTATGCGATTCCTGGTCCATATAGGGCCTGAAGTGAACAATACAGTGCAACAAAAGGGGCTGGGACTCATAAGTACTTGCGCCTACACAGTAGGATCACTCGGAAAAACTATCACTCGTCTGCGCACTTGACAATCCGAGAGTTGAGTGATCGTGAATTTCGGAATCGGTACCGCTTATCCAAGGACTGCGTCCATTTCGTCGTTGGTTTGGTGCAAGAGAGGTTAGAGTCTCAAACGGGCCGTGTGAGTGACATTTCCATAAAAGTGCCTTAAAAGCGATCTCTAATCGCTTTTAAATACAGGACGTATAAAAGCGATCATAAAAGAGAGGTGAGAGTACGGGCCTTAGTGTTAAGCCTTATAACTTCCGTAATTTTTGGAATTTTGCCATAAACTTTTTTTTTAAATATTCGTAAAATAAAACTGAATCGATGATAAAAAAAATGGATTTTTCGAAATTTCGACAGGTTTATACTCCCTCAAAATGATCGTGGTATATCCTAGTTCAAAACTCTACCGTTTCGAGGCGCTATTGAAAGTGCGAAGCCCTTCCCCCAATCCTATCGACGACCCAGCAAGTGTCAGCTGTTTGTGCTATTAGCTTGGTTATGTTATGTCACACGCGTTCAACGCATTTTCCTGAAGTTTAAGCGAATCTCATATAAAATATGGCATCTAAACAGAAAAGAATGAGCTTGGCTGATAAAATAAGTAATTTAATAACAGCTGCCCCAACGAATTTTGGTTCCGACGATGAAGTCGAAGATACTAAAGCAAAAGTTGTAGAACAATTTGAAGACAGTGAAAACTCGGATGGTGATTTTCAAGATTCTAGTATAAGGAAACGGAATATTGATCTTTTGGATCAGATCGATGAAAGGTACAGTACATATATCATTATTCTATCTGTTTAAATATGTAATATTTAACTTGGCTAAAATTGATTATTTTTTGTATCAGATATAAAGGCAAAAAAGTATCAAGGAAGGATATTTACGACGAGGAAGTAGAAGTCAATTCTATTGAGTCCGAAGAGGATCTGTCGGGAAATAATTCTAGTGATGCCGATGATATGCAAGATTCTGATACTGACGAGCAGAATAGTAATATTGAAGATGATAGCGACGACGATGATGATGCTGTTGCTTTAGAAAAGGATGAAGCGTATTCGGATAATGAACAAGAATCCGATGGGGACAGTAACGAATCAAATTCAGATAACGAAGCAGATTCTGAAATTGATGAGGATAATCCGTTACGCAGAAAAACTAAGTCAGATCTTAACTTCCAGCACATGTCAGCTACGAATGTACGTTCAGAAATAGAAAAGGGAAATTCTGTGAGAAATCAATTAAAGGTGTGGGAAAATCTTTTGGAAATGCGAATAAAATTGCAAAAGTGCTTAATTACAAGTAATAAAATGCCACAATATGACAAATATAAAGAACTTAAAAAAGATAATACATTCGTAACAACTACGAACGATGCAAAGAATAAATTAACACATCTTTTGGATAGTATGTTAAAGTTACAATCGACACTCCTGAAAAATTATCCTGAAACAAGGAATCTAAATACACCAGGAATAAAAAGGAAGACAGACAGTGACGAAAATCAGAAAGAAGACGACGATGGAAAGGATAATCCATTCGACGAAGAAATCCCATCGGACACAGAAGATGAAAATGAGGAAAACGAAGATGCATCGGATTCGAAAATGGAAAATAAAGAGGAAGAAAATATCGAACAACCACCTAAAAAGAAATTAAAACTCGTTGACTACGAAAAGATTCTTGCAGAAAATCATAAATCTTATACAGCCTATAGAAATAGTGTAATACAAAAATGGAACGACAAAACCCGGATCGCTACTGGAAACTTAACTAAAGGAACAAATCAACCAGTCGTCAAGCAGATCGAATACATCCTCAATGATAAAACGAAGTTATTAAAAAGGACACAATTAAAACGCTCCGAGTACGAGATAGTCGGAAAAACAATAGAGGAAGATCAAGATGGCCGAAGAGTGCAGGAACACGATACAGAAATTTATGATGATGATGATTTTTATCATCAGTTATTGAGGGAGTTGATCGAATATAAATCTTCAGACGTAACCGATCCCATACAATTGAGTAAACAATGGATACAGCTACAAAATATGAGGAGTAAAATGAAACGAAAAATTGATACAAGAGCAACAAAAGGAAGAAGGATACGATACAACGTTCATACGAAGCTAGTCAATTTCATGGCTCCAATTACGGTTAACGATACATGGACAGAATTGGCAAAAAACGAGCTGTACAGTTCGTTATTTGGAAAAATAAAACCAGTACCAAACGAGGTGGCAAATTAGTATATGCAATTATTCTTTAAATAATACTGTCTTAAATAATACTTGTAATTATAATGAAATTTCACAAATGTACATAATACTTTATTTTTCTTCGATAAAAATGTCATGCCGCAATTTAAAGCCCATTTATTCCAAAGCGTATTTTTTATAACGTAAATGTAATTACGTCAATCATTTTCAGAATGTAATTCAGAATCAAGTATGTTACCAGAAACGAAACTATCTTCTTTTCAATTTTATGTAACAGGATTATTATTGAATTGGCAATCCGCGTATATAAATTTTCTCATTATACTTTCGTTTCGTATTACAGAGTTAAGCAAATTAACGTTTTCGCTTGAAAAATATGTACACTCGCTGGTCAAATGTCCCAGCGTTCTGCAAAATCATGCTGCATGCTGGATAAGTTATTTCAAACCTGATTATTAGTAGACAAGTAACCAATTTATAGCATAACGATCCTCATCCATGTCATTAATATTCCTTATATATATATATATTCTAAAATTGAATAATCTATTGCATAGAAATATTGGTCGAACTCCTCGCAGCATCTATGAATGATGCTGAATTTTGCAGCTGAATGATCCACGATGATATGCAATGCAATTGAAACGGTATTTTGCACTTTACCATTACATTTTCTTTTCTACTTCCTCATATTCTTTTGTCTGTACACTACTTTGTAACATAATTTATTGAGATAAGCAACTCATTAATTAAAATACTGTCGTATAGAGAAGAGTAAGGTCTCTGTTATCTCAAAACAGCTTGTTTGCGCGTAGAAACTTCGCGTTTAGCACGAGGAAGATTCGTGCATTATAGAATATAACTTTAAACGAAGTTTCGAATTTATCCGAAGTCATTAAAATCTTGTGTGGCCTGATAAAAAAGAATTCTGTTATGAATCAGTCAGATAGATATGTATGTACAGATATATATACATATA
This sequence comes from Hartigia nigra, assembly GCA_031001745.1. Lineage (NCBI taxonomy): Eukaryota > Metazoa > Arthropoda > Insecta > Hymenoptera > Cephidae > Hartigia > Hartigia nigra. The sequence goes on from JARPRG010000274.1 coordinate 747,876, forward strand.
CTATTACGTTAGTGCATGTCTCCCAAATTGGTACAAGATTCCTAGATAGTCATGAACTTAACAAGATTTTATTGATCCAGGAAATATCGAAATTCTTTCACTACCATATTCAACGTTGTCCTTTTATTCGATTCATTATTTTTAATTTAATTTATTTTGCACAGACGGATGCGCGATTGTAATATTACTTGAGCATCCTATGGTTTTTATACTCGTTTGTAGAAATTATACTGGCTACTACACGTTAATCACAATATGAACAATGTGTTTTTTTTCACACGGTAACTAAAAATCATTGACTCCGTATAAAATGAGATTTCACTTTTACTTCTATCAGATTAAATCGACCGTCCTTGTCTGCTCTTTGCTCCGCTATGTTTTTAATGTTAGTCAAAGCGATGATGAACCTGCCACTACATACTCTCTCTGTATTCCAGGGCGTTACGGGTTATCACGGATACGAACAACTTTGCCGTTCCGAAATCACTTATTTATCAAGTATACATAGCATAAAAGATCGTTCGAATTATCCCCATGAAGAATGCTAGTGCATGATGGGAATTTAAAAAATCACCATAATCTGTCACGCCTGACAAATAGAAATTTATGCATTTCAGTCTAGTAGATTTATGACAATAAATTGGTATTTATTCATTGATAAAAATTTCTCCAACTACTATAATCTATCCGATTTTTGTTATCAGCAGAGAATTTATTGCGGTTATGATTTCTCGTTAAATTAACTATAGCGATCTTGGCAAAAAATGTATATCTTACAGAAAATCAAATCATACTTCACGCAAGAAATTCAATCTTATTGCCCGAAGAAATCAACGTACTCGAACTGCCGATCACTGTGTATAAATTACTTAACGAATCAAGCGTAATAAATAGTGTAAATATCACAGCGACATCAATTCTCTGACGCAGCTTCCACAGATTGTCAATATCAAAAGTATCAATCTTCATAGTTTCTCCTAGTAATTAGTTGTACCTAATAATTTTCATCGTGCTTTACAATTATATATAGTTATCACTCAGTAAGGTTTGGTTAAATATTTTTAGGCTTTTTAATACTCACAATGTGTCTCGGACCATAAAAAGATCGATTATGCTTTAATCGCTTGTAATATAACTATAGCTGGGTTTATTGAACGTTACTTTAAGTAGGCGTCAGTCAGTGGGGTTGTATTTCTTTCCTCGTGAGACTTATTATGTATAAATATATCTATATGTGAATGGTTATATATATTGACACTTAGGTCAACCAGTAAATATGTAAAGATATCAGAGACCATTTGACACTTGACCTATGAAGCTGGCCTAAGTGTCCGCCGGCGTGTAATAGCTTGACTGGAGAGGAATCTGCAGTTGCGTACCGATCTTTGTCCACTTAATTGACTCCTAATATATAGTGCCGGATTCTAAGTCAAGCTAGCCAAGTAATATAGTCCAAAATAATTCTTGTTTTAATGTATAAAAAAAGAATATATAATATTTGAAAAACGATCACGCGACTCTCGTAGCCTATTGTGGCAAGTGACTTTGCTTGGGGATTGATAGGACTTGGAAAATGGATTGACGCTTGTTTTTCGTAAACAAGTCGACAGCATTGGGCTGGCGCTCGTACAATGTTTGTGAGGGCAGAAATCATAATACTGTATTTGCGAAAATTCCTTAAAATGAAAGTGTTTCCATGTTAACACGCATATACAGGATACAGTTGGACTGCAATTAATTGATTTTTGAAGAAATTAATACTCAACAAAAGTCGCGTACTTGAATTAATGCATTAATAGATTTTTCTGTGGATACTGCAAAGAGGATTTAGTAAGAGCGAACACTAAGAAGGATTTGGATGATACAGATGTGAGTACAAAGTTTAGTATTTATGAACTTTCTCCTGAAGTTTCGACATTCGAAGAACATAGGGTAGTAAGTCAAATGACAAATGACGATTCATCGATTCTGAGATGTAATTTCGGGTTGCGTGCCACATGGAATTTTCTATTCCACATGACTAATACATACAGTAGCGTTCAAAAACTTGGGGTTAGCGATGCTTTTATTTTACGTTTTATACAAGTTAACGTTTCATTTGACTTAATTTTTGTGAAGGACAGTGGTAGACTTTACCGAACAGAAGTTTTTGAACGCAAATGTATTTTCAGTCTTATTCAGGAAACTTTTCTTCTTCTTCCTTATAATGCCCAATACTAAAATCATTAGTATATTCGAAAACTTTGAACTTATATAAAAGTTTTTGCTCATATAACGATTCGTGACTTACGCCGGTATTAACAAAGTTGTTCGAGTGAAAAAGAAAAAAAAAAAATGAGTTAAAAGAAGTAAAGAAGAGGATCGTACGTATTTGGTTCGTTAATTTATTCTCGAACAAATTTGAGGAATCAACAAATTTTACTTTTTCTTTTTTTTATAGGCCAAAAGTATACGACGATTAACGTTTGATAAATTTGTGTCTGCTTCTTTTTTTTATTCTTTCACCCTTAAACTCTATCCGTATTTCAGTAATCGCATGAAAACTCAATCCCTGGGATGTCTCACGTTCCTGAGTAAGCTTTCGAGAGTTAAATACGTAACAGACAACACTTTTCACAATGATCTAGCGTACGAAAATATCTGATCTTGAAATGAAAAAAAAAAAATGAAAAGAAGAACGATACAAAGATCGTATATCAATAATTCAAATGTCGTAGTTAATGTTGAGGTGCTCGAATTCTCGACTATTCCGCATTAACTTGCCCTCTGTCAATAAATAAGGGTGGACAATCTGAGAATTTTCCTGTCGTTATTGACAGCGGTGCTAACAAGGTGATTCCCAACGGAGATACTGTATCCAAGTCATCATTCAGTGTCCGGTATACTTACTGCTGATCTTACATGCGTCTTGTGTCATTGGGAGCACTATAATATTTCAACATGCCAAGCACGAAACTATTTGATACATTGCAATGAAAACTTGAAATTGCTGAAATATAAAATTAGTCAAATTTATTGGATAAGCATTGGGAATTAAGTATCGCGACGTTTCATTAAAAACTAACCTTTGATAATGTAAAATACGATTTCATTAAAATAATGACAAGTCATCGATCCTTGATCAATGAAAATTGCATTTATTCGATATATCGGAAGCTAAATTCATTTTTTTTTAATGGGAATTCAATTTTTTATTGAACTCGAAACTGCAGCGGATGCTGTGTCAGTTCATTGTACATCATATGACAGGAAAGTACGAAGAATATCGAGAGGATGTCTTGGCGTTTTCAATCTTGTTAAAGAAAATTATTTTTAGAAAAAAATGAAAAAAAATGTCTTCTTGTGTACTACAATGATTTAGTATTGAAATCTATGAAATAGATGTGCCACTTTTTGGGATAACGATAAACTCCAAGTAAGAGAAACAGTGGATGATGGTAGGGGGGTGATAATTTCAAGGCTAGACGATAACGAGGATCGTGATAAGGGACGATGGGCGATTATCGAGATTGAAAAAAAAAGCGTGAAAAACACAACGTATATCATCGCCCATGTTATGTATTATTCCTTTTTTAATAATATTTCGGGGTTGTCACACGTGCATCAGAATTGAAAATTTGTGGGGATCATTTTTATTTTGAATATTTTGAGGGGGCGGCGCTGAGGGGTGCAGGGGAGGATGAATGTATTTATTCTTTATGACTACATTTGTAGTTCGCCCGAACTTCATGCCCTCGGGTATTCCTGCTTCTCCCATATCTATTCAAAAGAGCCTTTTGGCAGTAGGACGTTCAAAATGGTTTGATATTTTTTATAAAACGAAAAATCCTTAATACAAATTTGCCAGCAACGGAGAAAGCTTTGATTCGAATGAGAAATAAATGATTTATAACGTGTTATCGGAACCTCTTTAAATTTGATATACGATAAGTTAATCATTGAAAAATTTCAAGCAAAATAAATACACGTTAGACGTTGCATTCACTGTGGAGTAAGCAAATATTATTTTAAATAGTTTTATAATGATCAAAGATTATCAAAATATTTTTTATGTCTACTACGCGTCATGCTCGAATACTTGTTTGACTTATGAATCGGCCATTAAAATTGATGACCTGATTGAGTTACGTCGCGCGCAAGATCAACTAATTTTGATCCCTTTGAACGAATTAGATGTTCTTCTATGACCAAAGAAAAACAAGAAGCCAAGAGATACAAAGAAGAGGAGCAAGAAGTATAATGCTGTCAGAAAATCACGCGCCAGCCGTTCTCCATTAATAACCATCGAACTGACATCAAGGTCGAATCTTAGTTATCAAATCTTTGCATAATGCAAAAGTTTATATGTATCTAGTGAAAATAGACAGTGCATAGACAGTCTGAAGATTAATTGAAATTTTATATTTTTAACCATATTTTTAATGCATTCTTGGTAATTCACCGGATTGATATACAAGATACTTAGAATTTCATCGTTCTTATTAATTATTCTCTTTCGCAGTGCTTAGTGCGTAGACTAAAACATGTTATTAATGTAATATGGATACACGTGGTTAAATTTATGACAGATGGAATATTATACTGCCTTTGAATCTTTTAGAGATAGCTTTGCGCTTTAACTCAATACTGGAAACTAAATAGGAATTTGAAAATTGTATAATCGTAATTCCTTTAATAATTTTTATAAAAATCGGAAAAACATTGACAAAACAAAAACAACGTGAATTTGTCAAATTATATTAATGAGAGAAAGATGAATATTTTTATTCGCAAAAATCTTTATTATTTATATCGATTGTTTAAAAATTACATATACTGCCATACAGTTTATCATACGATTGCAAATTATAAAGTTTTCGAATTATAAGCTTAGATCTTATATATTATTGTATATATATGGATATATGTAAAATATATATATATATCTATATATTATATATCCGGAATATATACTTATACGTGCATTTTACTTACACCCATGATCTTCTAAGTCGACATTTACCCTGTGCGCTGGCGCCGTTCGTAACCCTGAATCCTAGCGCGAAAATGTTTCAGTATCGTCTCGCACCCCAATGCGTGAAGGTTCTATGTGAAAATTTGACCTAAGTATCGAGTGTCATTGAAAGTCATTAAGTTGTATAATAGAACTATGCAGAAGATGAATCAAAGAATCGTAATTATATTTTATCAAATTCCACGTTACTTTTCCCATTGTATTTTTAGTGGTTAAACAAAATTTTGATAATTCCGTGAAAGATACAAGTGATATATATTTTTATTGAACTATCATCGAATTGACAACAGAAACTTTCCCCTGGGTGACTTTTGGGATAGTTGCAAGCAATTATTACATTTAAAGGTTGAAGAAATTTGATCGCAGTTTTCAACAGTCGTTGTAAGTAACTACTGAAAAAAATACTTGCATAAATATTTATTACAAATGTTTAGACTAAAAATTGTTGATGTACGGTAACGAAGAAAAAAGATTTTATCCTTTACGTCCATTAAAAATGTAGTGAAGATAAATACAAGTATATATGCGCAGTCAATTAGCAGCTTTTTCAAATACACTAAAATACTTTGTGTATTGGAATAATTTTTTTTTGATTCATTAAACAAAGTACAGTGGACAGAAAATCGAACAATGCTAATGTAAGTATTGCGAACAGATTATACAAAAGCTTTAATAAAACGTATTCGAACGTAGAATGGATTATAGCATATAATTGACAATGCGATATATGAATAATATAAAAATAGAAATAACATAGAAATTGAATTAAGCAGTGCTGATGTCCTTGCGAATATCCATATAATATCGATATAACGATCTGTATATGACTGACAAGTAAGCCAGTGTATAATGGCAGTATTCGATAAGTAAACAAACAAGGAACTGATATGTAGATTACCTGGATATACATAGTAAACAAATACAAGGTGCTTCTGAAAATTTAATTACGCTATGAGCGATTGTATATGTTTATAGTACAAAACGCTTATATGAAATTCTGCAGAGTTGATTGATGACTGTTTCATAATATTTATAAAAGTAATACAAATGGATATTTCAAAACGTATCAGATACTGAGGTGTAGAAAAGTGATAGACGCATTTTTCTCTTGGTTCAATAAATTCTCAAAGACGTAATTCTGTTAGTAAAATAAATGCATCGTAACTTACATTGGCAACTGGTAGTTTGACTTATGAATTATATACTTATAAAAATGTGTTTGTACGCAAAAAGAACTATTACTCTATTACATTCAAAAGATACTGAAGTGTCAAGGAAATTCTTATACCTATTGTAAATATCACGTATGCTTAAAAAGAAATGTTCTTCTTGATCGTTCCGTCAATTCATTGACGTTATTAATTGGAGCTCTAAAACTGTTCGTAAAAAATACTATGAGATTGATAAAGGATATGGTACCGACGTAAGAGCGATGAGAAAAGTTTTAGCGACAAAAGAAAACGCTTAGTCAGAAGTTAAAAATGAGCAAGGACATACTGTGTATATAATTATAATAAGTTCAATGAACGAGATTAGACTGAATTGTCATTAGCTAGCCATGATTCGATCTGTTAAGTCAATAATGGTTCTTCATGAATTATGAATCAAACAAAATTTACTATCAGATTGATCTAAGCTATTTCATTATTACAATAAAGTTCAAATTTTTTAAATATAACTCATCCCATTGATTATAATAATATATTTTATTATTTATTACAAAAAAGTCAATAATTTCACTACCCAAGCAGTTTTCTGTGCTGAGGAAGAAACCTGAAAATTCTTTACCGTATAACGACTACTCTTTAAACTCTAGCTTGTTTACAAAATTCCAAAAAGATCTCCGGGTACGGATTCTTGTTTATCCACGAGCAGAACAATTATCGTTTCTCTCTTGTAATGTGGCAGTACAACGATCTAGTTGTTTCCGATATCAAATAGACTGGCGTCTGTTTACCGTGCATGTAGTGGATGCGCAGAAGAAGTCGACGAAAGGAAAGCAACCGGGCGTCTTAGGTTTTACACGTTGCGCCATTGTTCTCAGTCTAATAGATATTAATTGCTCAATCTTGACGATCCTGACGTCTTGATGATAAGAAAAATTCAAAGTCTCGCGAGTACGATTATTCTACCCAAAACGCTCCTTTCGTTTCATGAATTTTTCTTAACACGTACCAGGAAGATAACTCACGAAAAAGCTCTAACGATTAATAAGTAACGCCGCGGGGAATTTCTATTCGATGATCCGATCAATTTGTCAAAGTTGACCAATATTTTTTTATCCTATTCAGACGTCATCCATTATATCTAATTTATCGATGTCGCTTTCCTTTCGTGTTAAGCATATTTAACTCGAGCATGACGTTACACTAGATATTGTATTGTCCTATGAATCTTGTTTGTGCTCTGTTATTATTGTTCGTTGCAATCTCGACAGAAACTGCGTATTATTCTATAGAACATTTATATTCCAATTGTAATCAACGAGACTGTGAAAAGGGTCATGAATTATTTCTTTATGTTTGCAGGTTATGTTTTAGCGGATACAATGGCAAATTTAGAACACGCGACGCAGTATCCTTTAAGTATGGATACAAACTATACTAATTACACCGAACTTCCGATTGATATGCGATTCAATGAAGGACACGTTGTGAGCATTGTGACCTACAGTATACTCATGGTAATATCCGCCATGGGAAATACAACTGTTCTAGCCCTTATCTTACGAAGAAGACGAACGACAAGATCAAGAATTAATACTATGTTGATGCACTTGGCTATAGCAGATTTATTGGTAAGTTCAGGCCGAGGAAATATCATTAATACGGATCCACTTGGATTAATAATCAATTCTATCAGTTCACTGTGCTAATTTAACGATCATTTAAAAATATCGACAAATTAATTCGTGAGGAACGTTGCAAGTAAAAAAAAACTTTAAGGTTTCACGTTTCAATGTTGTCATAAGAGAGGAAAAAAGAATGATAAAGAAAACTTTGGTTTTACTTTATTACGTCAGGACGAAAAATATATAATAAAATGTTTTAACTTTGCCGCATACTTACTTTAATCCGTGTAACGGAAGCTTTATTAGCAGGAAGTATACGTTATCTTTGCAGGTGACATTCTTAATGATGCCTCTGGAAATTGGATGGGCGATAACAGTTTCCTGGAGAGCCGGCGACGCTGCTTGTAGAATAATGGCATTCTTTCGTGTTTTCGGTCTCTACCTCTCATCATTCGTATTAGTTTGCATAAGCATTGACAGGTAAGAAAAGTCATACAACAAACATAACCTCAATCACTGTTAGACTATGGTAACGTATATCACTCGGAACATCTCTATGAATAGTTAACACGATTCTACAGTGAGTAAACGCAATTAAACGTACCGTGAGATTAGGGAAGTGTAACAAGTTATACGTCGTCCTAAAATTTCCGTGAAACTGAACAATTAAACATGTGTTTTCTATGAACGTATTGAAACAGTGGAAATTCAATTTGACACAGTCCTAGGTATTCGTTTAACCAATTCAACGGTGAATTCACAATATCGTGCGGAAATACAGAACCTCCGTTCCCAAGCAATTTGATTGGTTATAATACCAGACGAATTCTTCTCAGTTATAACATATTGCATATATTTCTCAGATATTATGCTATTTTACGACCGTTACAACTGACGGACGTGGATAGAAGAGGAAAAGTAATGTTATCCGTAGCCTGGACAGGCTCAATATTCTGTTCGATGCCACAAGTGAGTAGTAAAAATATTTACATTTTTTTCAATCTTTCCTTTATACCAGGTATCGTGTTTCCCCAATGATATAATATACCTTTGCTACTTGATGTAATCCACCGGGAAGTTTCATTTGGTAATAAAATGTTTAACAACCCTCTACCACCTAACGGTTGATAAAAATAAACGAGAAATGACCCCAAATCATTATCCCTTGTCAGACATACCATGTTTTTATTCTATTGTATCTTTAGATGGTGGTTTTCCACGTGGAAAGTCATCCAAACGTTACGTGGTACGAGCAGTGCATCACTTATAATTTTTTTCCAAGTGACGTTCATGCACTCACATATTCTTTATTCGGAATGGTTATGATGTATGGATTTCCTCTTATTGTGATAATATATACCTACTCCAGCATTCTCGTCGAGATATACAAAAGGTCTAGAAATTCCGTTTCCGGTAAGTGACACAAGTATATTCGCACATCCTTCTTATCCGTCCATTTCGAGTTTCTTTTGTGTCTGCAGGATCTTTTTTCACACAAACCATCTAAAATATTGGTGTGACAGGATACAACTATATTCTCGATTAATCTAATCGAATAAAAGAGATTCTAGTAACGATCAAGAACCTTTGGGATATAAAGTAAATTCGTTGGTACAAATTACGTATAAAATCATTAGCCTTACCTTTCTGCATATTGAGTTACCTTATACATACGTTTGATATAAAATTTTGTTTATAACAAAATTAATATTGAATCGGTCTTGTGAAATGAATTTAAATACATCCTTTGTTCGATTTAATGGCACAGTGTAATATTCAACGTGATTCATATACTAAAAATATATATGATACTCAAGCATGTTAATATCAATTCCATAGTACGTATGATTGAAATTCTAGACCGTATTCGAAGATCTTCATTGGGATTTCTGGGACGTGCAAAGATTCGCACCCTAAAAATGACAATAATCATTGTTGTGGTTTTTTTTGTCTGCTGGACGCCATATCACGTGATGAGCCTATGGTGAGTTTAGTATTTACAAATCGTACGAGAGCCATCCTCTTCGCTTTCTTATTGTATCGCTTTCTTATTGTATTTTGACCTGCAGCAACATTAGCTTTAAACATGTGAAATCCTTATCTGTCTTTTAGGTATTGGATAGACCGTCAATCCGCTACGGAAGTCGATCAGCGTATACAAAGAGGGTTATTTTTGTTTGCCTGTACAAACTCTTGCATGAACCCCATCGTCTACGGTGCATTTAACATTCGTAGTAAAAAGAAAGTGAGTACTTGTATCAAGTTATTGAATCTTAAAGAAATTTCTTCAACCGCGAACTAATTTTGAAGAAATTTAATTATATGATAATAGAAATCACTTCGGGCTTTAATAATTTTTTTATTTACATTCCGATAATCGTTCGATATTCATTGATAATGTATTATAGGGAGAATCAGACGAATTTTTATAATGACAATTGTAAGAGGACAATTATCATTTTATTATAGGCACCGGTACGGGCAGCTACCATAGAGACACGAGTGACGCCATTATCGCTCTCAGTAAGACTTCTCGATTGACAATCAGGGATACGAATGGAATTAAATACTCTCAGTCATACCAATCACCTATAGAGACGAAAACAAGCAAGCAAATCGAGGAATAAAGTTTTTAATAATTTTAGAAGAACAACTAATTGATAACATATAACGTACAGATGTACTAACGACATCTAGTTGAAGGTCGTTAAGACCTTTTCTTTTTTTTATGTTTATTATTGTAAATGATATTTTTTCGTTTGAAACACGTAGCTCATTTAAGAGCAATTTATTATATTCCAAACAAAGATAATTCGAGACGAAGAGCAATAGGATTCAATCTTGGTATTATTAAATCAGATATGGAGGGATTATACCAAAGCAGCCTAACGCAATCACTGACCCTAAATAAACCACACAAATCGGAAAACAATATAAGACCTATACTCAGGACAATACGAAAATTCAATATTCTCATTAATCTTTGCGAATCTCAGTACAAATATATTTGACGTTATTTCGCCAAATATTATAAGGATCAATCGATTAATACAATTTCATTGTTTTACCATTAAACATTCCGACGGATAATTTACCTCAATCCAGTGCGTCACGTCACGATCAATAATCTTTTACGTTCTACGTAAATCCTATGAGTTATCGATTACTCGCCTCAGACAAAATCCTGTTCAATAGATTACGTGCTTATAATTCAATAGAAATAGGGTATCACGTCATCCCCATTGCCTAACAATAATCGATAATCTTTCTCTTTGTCGACGTCACTGTGTTTCATCATACTTCGATATTGCTCCCTCGTAATTTTATCTATATTTATTTATTAACATCAATATGTATATACACCAACATACCGATCTGTTAATTATTACTGTATTTTATTGATTGATACATTAAAGTTTTTATTTCCGGTATGTCTGGATTCTTTTATTAGTTACAACAGTCATTACCCAGCATTCCTTTTACATGTACGAATCAAGAGACGAGCACGAGACAAATCCTTTATTTACTCACAGACGATTATACGGGGTGGGACAAAGAAATAAGTAAGAAAAAGTTTCATAACAAAAACAATAAAAGAGTACAATGCACGATGATATTGATTCACAGGATATGACAGCCTCGCAAAGAATCGCATCCTGCGGGAGTAAGACTCACGCTGGAGATGTTGTCTGTCGGGTGTCATGGCGACGAAAACTTAACGGATCTGATCGTCAGCATCCTCAAGTACTTCCTCAAAATTCCTTGGGTCCGTTCAATAGCTTTAACATGACGAATGCATCAGCCAACGTCCAGACGATCACAGAAAGTAAGCTCTGTTAATTCCATCGTGATTCACAAGATATATTATTATTATATAACACACTTCTCTGCATTCACATTTGCATACACAGTAGAAGCTTTATGTATTCTATGATAGCGTGATATTTAACGGAAAACATATTAGACATTTTTAGCCATTATATTCGTACAACGAAAAACGTTCACGTATCTTTCAGAATGTCCATTTTGTTTTCAGAGTCTTCTCAGGATTGCTTGAGCACATTGTAAATCGATTCGATTAGATCGACGTGCAATTAGAGTTTCGTGGGGAAGCCAGTGTTATGCTGAAGATTAGAAATATTCATGTTCTACGAAAATACGACGTATTCTATTTACTCGTGTACCTACCTGTTAGCGATCAAGTTATAACTTGACGAATCAATTCGATCGTAATTTCGTGATTGACAGGGTAGTACCGTTTTAATGTCTGTCTACTGCTTTAGTGTTGTACGGATTGCAAAATATGTCAATGTTATAAAATCAGTATTTGCGACTCAATTACGTCGCGTCGTTTTATTAAGCAATCGTTATGAAACTTTTCATATGTCAAAAAAAATATATATATATCGGGTAAGTATCTATAGGCGGGACTTTTTCCGCGAAGCAATTGTGTATCTGTTCGCGGCACGAGTCTAAATATTCTCGAAGAGATTGATGATCGTCCTACAACATTTATTGAGGTAAGATTAATAATTTTGTAATAATTATTTTTATACTTAATCATAAGCACTTATACGTATATTATTACTAAATAAATATTTTAAACACTCGCTGGCGTTGCATTGAAAATTCATCACAGCGAGGGTACAAAGAGATTCCTTAAGTAAATATCTGTGTGAAGGGTTGAGTGATTCCAAAATGGCACCCCAGCTGAGGTTTGCCCTTATGGTTGAAATGTTTGGAAATGCTATACTATATGAAAGACTACAGATTGCTGAAGGTCGGTGGTTGCTCTTCTTAGGTAATTTTTAAAAGTTTAGTAATAAACATAGGGAACTTTTATTTTTTGACTTTCGTCGTAGTTATAGTTCTTGTGCAGACTAGTGATATGAAATTTAGTTATTTACTTAGTACTTTAACTTTTTTTATTGATTCATATAATTCCCTTCATCGTTATTGCATTAACTATAGACTTTCTTTCTAGAAGGTGACATATCAAATTTCGTATATCGATTATGGATTCTATGAAATATTTTCAAAATTAACTTTCTGATGGATATTCTTCAAAAGACATACAATTGTGGTCGAATTAAATTTATTATTTGGCTTCCGAAGAGAAATAAGAATTTAAGAAAAAGTCCTACAAGATTTAATAGGACCGTTCGAGCAAAATTTTCGTAGGTGGAGCAGCTTCCCACTCAATAATCAATATACCGTGTGTGCTTTATAAACGAATCACAAAAAAAGTATAGAAAACTGATATGTACATTTTAAAGGAGTTTCTCATGATCTTTATATCTAATGATTATACAGAATATATATATATTTAAATTATCAAATTAATGCAAATTTGAAATTATCATGAAAGTTGATGTGCTCGATGCAATGAAGAATCTCATACGGTTTAGAATTCTAATTTCGAATATACTCTGATATCGACCCTTGTCAAGAAAGTTACATCATTATAATAAACCTTATTCAAAGTATTCAGAATAGCGACAAAGTACTGAAACGGTAGAAATGATCATGGTGTTGTAATACATGTATATATATATATATATATCCTTTTAGTTATTATCTGAAAGAGGACTGCGTGTAATTACTTAACGTTTCAGAAATTGTGCAAAATTAATTTTCATTAACAACAAAACTTTGGCGAGTATTTTTTTATAATTTTCAAAATCATTTGTTAATAAAAGTTTTTTTTACACAAAAAGTTACAGATCCGATCCCTCATAATTGGAAGACAATATAATCATATGAAAACAATAAAATACACATGACTTCATTACAATGATAAGGTCAAAAAAAATTATGTCACCCGTTATACATACGCTTCGTTCATCATTAAAAAGCGCGGGACTAAAATGCCATAATCTATTCTCAAGACACCACGTGATGATGGATTCTATAATCTCACAGTATAATCTTACATCCAGATATATCAAAAACGTTCATTCCAGTGAATAACAGTCAATGAATATTGAAACTTTAGTAAAAAAAAATAAATTCTGATATATTTCCTTGTTTTTTGTCAAAAAAAACCTACGATTTTTGTTCTTATCCCATTCTGCCATGGTTATCGATAAAAATAGTTGTTTGTCTGCAAAATAATAGTTTCTTCTTAATCAAACACTAAACACTATATATATATATATATATATATATATATATATATATATATATATCATATACCTATAATACAATCCTCATAATAGATATCCTAGCTGCGTCACAAGTCTACCGTATAGAAAACATGACCCTGGCCGAGTAATCGTAAAACAGAGAGAAGATCGAAAGAACAGTTGGCGCGTCTCGAAATTGTTCATCTCTTCCATTCCGGTACATCGGTTAGGCGTGCTGTGTGGACGCCCCGTAAAGGGCTTAGAGTCCGTGGGCGCCGTATAAAACTGCGTTCAAGCGGTTTCCGCGGTCCAGTGTGGACGCCGGCCGTCTATCTGTCTCGGTGTCTTATCATCCGGTGCAATTTACTATATCTATGTATAGTAATAACAGTCAATCGAAAGTACGAATATATTTGAGTGGCGAATGTCCTTCCATTAGGATAATACAGAGTGTGTCTTAAGCGGGAACTTTTAAACTTAGATTGTTGTATATACGTTAATACTGTATAGAAAAGTTTGTACCCGAAGAACCAGTGATTCGAAAGAAGTACGACATGCGCTGCGATGGCGTCGCGGCGCTGGCCGTCTTCTTCGCGGCGATGGCCACGTTCTCCGTGCTCGCTGTTACACCCGACGAAGGTACGCCCGGATCTCTCCTAATATGGAGCACAGCTTCTCCTTAATAAATACTCCGTGTGTTGTCTCTCTATTTGTCCCTAGTAGAATTCTTCACTCATTCTCTTATATACGTATTATCTATATTGTTTGCAGACATTAGTCGTTAGAATTTCAATGAGGATACCTTGTGCCCTGTAGATTCGTATGGATTTCAAAAAATTACCGTTATTATACATACGATCTCGTCTTGAGTTTCGAATCGTTGAGGTTTCTGACGTTTTATGAAGATGGATATATTTTATTTATACTCTACTTGTGCCCCAGATATTATTCGTTATTGTTTACCCAATTTTACATATGTACTCGACTAAGGGAGTGACAAGGTACAAGTTGCGATACAAGGGCTGCTCTTTTACCATGTGTATGGCAAATTCACTAAGACAAAATAAAAATTTCAATGCCTTCTTTGTTGATTTGAATTCTTGAGATTCTAGTAGGATTTTTATTCTTGTAGTATTATTAAGCATTCCTATTGGATTCCGATGTTTTCTTCAA
>JARPRG010000274.1:765749-776086 GCA_031001745.1 Hartigia nigra
ATTAATTAGTAGAACGAAGCGTTTTTGCTTCTACGTTCTATCAAGATTACGTATTTCAAGCTCGCAAATAATAATCGCGAGACATCCTATTGTTCAGATCAAAGATAAAATGTTCGTAAAGCTATATCATAATTATGTATTTATAAGGTAAATATTGTCACTGAGAATAGACAAACATTTCAAAGGGTATCTTATCACATGTATGTACTAATAATATAGTTATATAATTATATATATATATATATATACATGTACTAATTAACAAAAGAATTTAAAACACCTTTAACGAATCTTGAAACGCCAAAAGTCTCGATAGAATTATTAAGACTGGTATTATCAGATTAAAAAATTGATTTACTAACGTATACTATGTGTACAAATCGAATATGAAAAAGGAAATTGATAATATATGATACGTGCCCTGCTCAGAGCACCAGATGTCTCTATTTATTTTTTCTTTTATATAAAACGTGACGTCTGCACATGCCACGCGTCACATTAAGAATACAACAAACACAAATCACTATTCCGTCTCTTGTCGTATTCATGTATATTTAAAAGCTGTTTATTTTGTATTAACGCTTAACCATTTTAAGACATCTGGCTTCATCCACGCAATAATCGTCGACATGATGAATTTTTATTACAGTCATGTGCCGATAAGTATTATTATATATTTTTATCTCAATAATGCATTATAATAGAGGTATTATTCTCTATACATAACAATTCGATAACCTTAATGCGTGTTAAGGAGTGCTGCGCTAAATCACGTGGAAATTCTCATATCAGTGTTGAACCGCGTAACGTACAAGCTGTATTAAACAGCTTGAGCAAACATAACAGAATAAATCGTAATTTTATTGCGGATATAAAATGTTAAACGTAGCATTATCGATATCTGGTTAAAACCGAAATACAATATAAATCGTATAAATAAATCGATATTTGAAACTTATGAAAATTAACGTTGATAATACTTATTTAAATATTCGTTTGATTATAATTTATAAGCCCCGTGTAAATTGCCTAGAAAATAACTAGTAATTCAAACATATACTAAGCAACAGCTTTTCTAAAACTATATGTGTATATATATGTATATATAATAAACAATTTAGCTAATATTACTTTGATTGAATTCAGACACCGATTTTTGTTTTAATTCAACCACGTATTTCAATAACCTGTATCTACTTATCTTACAGTTATTTTGGAAACTATGGAAAATGGTCACACGCACTTAGACAATTTTCTCGTTGAAAGTCTGGATGAGTCGAAACCTATTAAAAATTTAATTCTTCACGTACGTCAAAAACCTCATCACTCCCTGGTGGATCTTTACGTTGACTGCATCTATCAAGGTGAAATTCGTACAAAGAGAAGTTTCCACGCCGTAACCGAAAACGCTACTACACTACGTTTGGAAGTGGTGAGTGTCCGCCATGTTTGTTAGCACGAAGTTTCTCCCAAGATTTACTTCTGAATCTTGTATACCATATCCCTCGAGTAAATTCAGTAACCTGATCGCACACAAGGCATCCACTTTGTGGAATCGTGAATTTAATATGAGGGATCACTCAGGTCATGTGATTTGGATGTCAAAAAAGAATGAGTGGTTCTTTTACTTGAAAGAGATTACTAATAAATTCTTTTCTTATGAGACTGCGAACTCACCAAAAGGTAAAATCTTTGTTCGACTCTTATTATTTTCCATTGGAAAAAAAATAGTCCGATAATTCACAAATACACAAAGATATAATACTCCACAAACTCTACTTCATCTCAAAATTCTCCCGATTATCTAGACTTACGATAAATCGCTACCCTTCTATAATCCTCTTCTATCGTCCTATTACGCAATCACTCATATTCGTAGTAATATAACTTAAGTACCTTGAAAATCGAGATTTCTTGCTACTCCGATAAAATGTCTCCGGTTTAATGCTTTAACCTTAAACCTCTCTCCAGTGTGTTATACGTTCTCATCGTGTGGGATAAATGTTACGCAAGTGGACTATGTATAATACTGAGCATAAACGTGCATCAGGATTCGTAACGGATTCTAATGTACTTAGTCCATTAAGTCTGACGCTGATGCCTACGTAAAATTCCATGGAAACTATCTTTTGTCCATTGACAATTCTTTTCTCGGTTCATTCTCACTCGCCGATGGATATCCTTGTCATTGATTATGCAGAAAATAAAATGGATGTTTCACCATACGTATTCCATAGGGGCGTATGTCACTTTGGTAATCTGTGCCAACGTGGTATCTTTCCTTTCATTTTTTTTTCTCACGTATGGTACAACGATTTTATTTATACCTACCGTCGGTCAGTGCAGCTCGTGGGACGACGTCTTTCTAAATATGGCTGGCAAGACCTACGCAATTGGCATTTAATACGCCTATGCTTGCCCAACCTGTTACTCAGTGTCTCTGATTTGTTACTAATATGGCGTCTGAATTTATTTAATTTTTTCTTATTCTTTAACGATCTACTTCCGGTCGCTTTCCCTTGCCCCATTTTGTGCCGCAAACTTTCGGGTGAAACTTTCGATGAGAATTTAATTAAGCACGTAGGTCTAGACCACTGTAATTACATTGATTTTCATTATCGAACCTTCTGAATGTTTTAGTACAAAGAGAGAAAGTATCACACGAAGATATATAAGGCCTCTGGAATAGACGCCATTTTACGGCAAGAAAAATGCCCTTTGGATCTCTTGGATGTCGATGAAATGCAAGCCATTAATCCGCTACCACCAAATAATAATGAAATCACGAGACGCGGTGACATTGAATTTTTACACGACATGGATGACAAAAGTATTGAGACGTGTTTAGATTTGATTTTTATAATGAGATATCATTCCTATTATATAATTATTATTTATAGTTTGTATCACGGAAGTCATGGTGAAGACACTTAATGAATTGATAGCAGCAATACGAAAATTGAGGGATGAAGTTGAATCGAACGTAAGTATATAAACTTTGATAATTTGATTATGCCTTATTTTAAAGTCAATTTTGAATTACGTTTTATTAAATATTCAAAATGCTTTTTAATGAAGTTTTCAATATACAAATTCTTATATCCAGAAATCTCTTTCACCCCTTTGGGCATTCTGATACATCATAATACAGACTTGTAACAGAACCAGATAAAGCAATATATGGACATCATTTTTTTTTTTCAGAAAATGGAAACGCGTCTTCTTCGAGAGCTCATTGAGAATTGTGCTGGATGCCACGAGGCAGGTACGAAACAAAAAAAGCAAACAAAGGAAAAGTCAAATCTTCCGTGCATTAATTTCAATAATAAAAATAATTCCCTGGAATTTATCTACAGCAGATAAACCACAAATCTCATGCACGATTAACTCACCATGCTTTCCTGGAGCTCAATGTCGCGACACACCAAATGGTCCGGAATGCGGCCTATGTCCACATGGCTATGTAGGAAATGGACGTACTTGTAGACCAGGTATAACCTGTGCAGATTATCCCTGTTTCCAAGGAGTAAGATGCCAGGATACCTCTGATGGATATAGGTACACCATATAATATACACCATAATAACCTGTATTCTCATATAAAAATTACATACAAATGTTTTCTGTACCAATCACAGATGCGGTTCGTGTCCTGCGGGATACGTCGGTAACGGAAAGGAGTGTACCAAGCGCCGAAGCGGATGCGAGACCAACCCCTGCCATCCGGCATCAGAATGCATTCCTATGGATAACTATCCCTATTACCAATGCAGTCCATGCCGGGAAGGTTTCACCGGAAACGGAACCACCTGTCATGATCTAGACGAATGTGATCTAGCCGAACCATGTGATCCTCGAGTACGATGTATCAATTTGATACCCGGATACAGATGCGATCCTTGCCCAGTTGGATTTAGGGGAAACAGAGTCGAGGGTGTCGGACTGTCTACAGCCAGAAGAAATAGACAAACTTGTATCGACATCGACGAATGCGAAGACGGTAGAAATGGCGGTTGCGTACCAAACTCACAGTGCATCAATACCGAAGTAAATCTTCGACGGATAATTTAAAAAAAAAATGTCCTAGTATTCTCAAAGTGTCTAATAAATTTTCTTACAGGGTTCACATAGATGTGGTCCGTGTAAAAATGGTTTCGTGGGAAATCAAACTTCTGGATGCAGAGCCAGTCAAGGTCTGTGCCCTGATGGTATAACAGTATGTGGTGATAATGCAGATTGTATCTACAGTGGATACAATCAATATTCGTGCAGGGTAATGTATTTGATTTAAATTGAATACAAATGATAAAGGACCTTTTGGTTTTAATGATAATTTTGTCTTGGAATTCAGTGTCAAGTCGGATGGGCCGGCGATGGAATGATTTGCGGACTAGATTCTGACAGCGATGGATATCCAGATCACAATTTACCTTGCAGCAACCGTCGCTGTCGTGCTGATAATTGCGTAATTATTCCAAACAGTGGTCAGGAGGATGCCGACAATGACGGTCAAGGAGACGCTTGCGATGAAGATGCCGATGGTGACGGTGTTTTGAATAATCCTGACAATTGTCCATTGACGTATAATCCCAATCAGCAAAATTCTGATGGCGGCGGTACCGATAAACAGGGTGACGCCTGCGATAATTGTCCCACCATCAGTAATGCGGATCAAAAAGATATTGACGGTGACGGTTACGGAGACGCTTGCGACAATGATATGGACAATGACGGTGATTTATACATGAATCTTACTATACTATTAATTTTTATAATCCCATCTGCGACTTTATCATTGATCCCATACATCTTATAGGCATTATCAATCAGATGGATAATTGTCCCCAGAAGAAAAATGAAGATCAAAGTGATCGCGATGGCGATGGCATTGGTGATGCTTGCGACAATTGTCCGGCAACACCGAATTTTGATCAAATCGACGTAGACAATGATAACATCGGTGATGCTTGTGATACTAACATTGATAGAGATCGAGATGGCATTCAAGACAATATTGATAATTGTCCGAGAATAGCAAATTCGGAACAAACTGATACCGATCGAGATGGCAGAGGTGATGCTTGCGACAATGACGCTGATGGTGACGGATTTTCGAACAACGAAGACAATTGTCCATACTATTATAATCCTGATCAATTGGATCTTAATCGTGAGTTAATTAATACCATTTTTTTGAAAATGATAGAAATACGTTTTGAAATATTAATATAGTGGATTTCTTAATTTTTAAGATGACGGAATAGGGGATGCCTGCTGGAACGATTACGATAACGATACTATACCAAATGTTGATGATAATTGTCCAAATAACAGTCTTATCTGGACAACGGATTTCCGTAAATATCAGACTGTAGTACTGGATCCAGAAGGAGATGCTCAAATTGATCCCAACTGGGTGATCTTAAATAATGGTGCTGAAATTATTCAAACCATGAACAGTGATCCTGGCATAGCGGTTGGTAAGTCATTGCATTGATTCCTCTATACATAACAGTCATAGAAATAATTATTTACACACTATTTTTTAAGGTTATGACAAGTTCAACGGCGTCGACTTCGAGGGAACGTTCTACGTCGATACAGAAATCGATGATGATTACGTAGGCTTCATATTCTCTTATCAGAATAACCACAAGTTCTACGCAGTAATGTGGAAGAAGCATACGCAAACTTATTGGCAAGCAACGCCGTTCCGCGCAGTTGCCGAACCGGGTATACAAATAAAATTAATTGACTCGGTGACTGGTCCAGGAAAGATGCTGAGGAACAGTCTCTGGCATACTGGTGATACCAGTGACCAAGTTAAGCTTCTCTGGAAGGATCCAAGAAACGAGGGATGGAAAGAAAAGACAGCTTACAGATGGTTACTGTTGCATAGGCCATTGATCGGTTTGATCAGATTGCGAATTTATGAAGGGCCTCACATGGTTGCGGATTCTGGAAATATATTCGACTCGACGTTAAAGGGTGGACGTCTTGGTGTCTTTTGTTTCTCCCAAGAAATGATTATCTGGTCCGATTTGGTTTACAGATGTAACGGTAAGTGATTAATGGATGTTTAATTTTATGTATCACTAAATATTGCTTATTATTAATCTTCTTCACAGAAAATGTTCCCGAGGCGGTGTATCGTGAATTGCCGCAAAGACTTCGACAGGAGGTTCACGTGGATCTGAGTAAAGCTCACTTGGCACAAGCAGTCTCGCCGAACTACGGATAAATCATCTTCGAGATGACTTTTACCAGAGAAAACTAAAACAATAACTTTAGTTACGCGTTACGACTTTGGAGTGGTTTGATCTGTATTTGTATGGCCGAAGGACAAAGTTCGAGCTTTATCCATGAGAACAGCCAGGATAATTACTTATTACCGACATTTTGGATAAGAAATGATATGTCTGTAATTGAGTCAATCATAATTTCCTATAAAGTGAAAAGGGCTACACACTTCAGACTCGAGAGAACTTTTTGAAAAAGAAGTAAGACAATGTTTTCGAAATCTTTCGAAAGGCGTGCGCGCGCATATTACATTTGTTGAAAGAATAATAGATAAGCATAGTTAACTGAATAAACAAATATTTTTCTAATAAATAGGATGTACGAAAAAGAAGTGCGAATATGTAAATCAAAATAAATGAACTATTATAAAAAATGTTCAATTGCTGAGTATATAGCTATACACATATATATAATATACAAAAGTCATTCGACGAGTAAGGAAAACTTAGTCGTATACGTGGTATTAAATTGAATTTATTGTTACCATTAATTAATGAATTATAATTTGCTATTTAATATTTTTCTTATTGAAATTGACGTAAACAGTCTTCTTACAATGCTTGCTCCCTTGCAGCTTTACAATATTGAAATAATGTAATGAATCAGTCGTCCTATCGTTAGGTATTATAATCTGTAGTTTATAACTACTATCTCTCAAAATCATTTTAAATCTTGTTCTAGAATTTTCGTAAATCTCCTAGCCTATCCACTTATCGTATTATTCACGTGAAATATAAATACGGCCTACCTACAATAAATTAATAATTTTAATCTGCTTAATTCCTACTGAACTATATACACTAAGCGTGTAGTTGCTTGAATATTTGGGATGTTGTACTAACGTCTGATGCCAACTGTCATTATACTAGAGTTACCGTGTTGTGGCAGTGGTTGCTCAGATTTCAGTTTAAGGCAGTTGGGCACCCTCCGTGTCAAAGTGTCATTCAGAGGGCAGAGGCAATTCGCAGTACCTATTGATTTCAAGTAAGTTAAAAAAAAAAAAACAAAAGGTAAACGAACCACAATTCCCTCACGAATATTACGATAACGTCCTACGTAGAATTTAATCGTCGTTCGACAATGGAAATCACACTGAGAGTAATCGTAAAGATAGTATTTCCGATATCGAACAAAACCACGGGAAA
Organism: Hartigia nigra; assembly: GCA_031001745.1. Lineage (NCBI taxonomy): Eukaryota > Metazoa > Arthropoda > Insecta > Hymenoptera > Cephidae > Hartigia > Hartigia nigra. Next base: position 773,195 of record JARPRG010000274.1, read on the forward strand.
TGAAGCCTATACGTGATGAATACGCGAGAGAAATGAGCTCCACCCACTGAGGATATAAATTTACATGATGATACGTTAAACTCGCCTTCTAGCGTTCCTGACTATGAGTATCCAACCGCCTTAATGTTGCCCCCTTGTCGTCGCATCAACGAGTCTGCTGACGTCACATCCGTCATGGAGAAGGGTCACCAAGCCTCCGTATATCGAACGTCGAATTCTTGCAGGGCGGGTAATCTCTTCTTCAACGATTCGAATGTCTGAGCCGAGAGTTTCGTGCTGTTCAGATTCAATTTTCTTAGGCTGGTGAGTGCTGCGATAAAAGTCAGTGAGCTTTATCTGACATCAATTACAGTAAAGAGTGTTATCAACGACAGCGATAAGAACTTACAGGCCAAAGTAGATATCCCTTTATCGGAAACTGGCGTTTCGCAGAGATTTAAAACCTGCAGCTTCTGCAGGTGCTCGCTTATCATCTGTAGACCGGCATCGCCGAATTGTGTGGCCCAAAGATTTAGGTATCTCAGAGCAGGCAACTTGATAAGTTGTTCAGCGCAGGCGGAAGTCACGGACGTAAATGCCAGACTGAGACACTCTAAATTTCCAAGGGCACCACCACCCAGGAGAAGAGCGACATCGGCGTCTGTCGCGCGTACTGGCAAAGTCAATTTCCTGGGTCCACCTTTCTGTTGCTGCAAAGAATTCATAAAATCAATGTACACTCAACTTTTTGTGTCTTCGTTCCATCCTAGATCACTCACTAGCTCTTGTAAGTTTCTCTGTCTCTGACAGAGGTCGGCGTAACGATTGCGTCCCGATGGCGTAGACTGAAGTGCTGAGACAACCTGGAGTCGCGCTTCCTCGTTCGGCAAGAGACGCCACTCAAGCATAAGACAAAGTGCTTCTTGTGCGGCGTCACAATCCCTGACTCCCAAGAGTATACAAGCTCCACCAGCTTGCTTCATCAAGGAGCCAATGAACCTCTTTCTCCGACAGCAACACGCCAGAAGAGTAGTAAGCTAAGAATACGATAAGCACTTGCATTATTAATCTGTTCAATTGAATAAAGCCTATATTAATAGCGAAAGATAATCCAGATTTATATAATGTAATAGAATTCGATATACGTACTAGCTAAAATGCTACGTATACAATTTTTTACGACATTATTAATAAGCACGCTACTTCGTGATTGATATGCTAATTACACGTTAAAAGTTAACGCGTTTATAGGTCAGCGTTCCACAATTATTAGATAGTAATGCGTAACCGTCATTATCTCTTTACACTATTAGAATATTCCATAGTAAACCTCCTTTTAACTGTACGCTTATAAGCGCGTGTTGAATATGTAGATACGTTTGTAAAGCAGACAGGAAAGCGTTGGTATCATTAGATAAATAAAGTAGGTCCGAAAAATTCAACAGAAAGAACGGAAAACAAGTTGACAAGCAATGCATACCATCTCGCCAAAAAGTTCGCCTTGATCAGGACAGGCTGGACTGGAAGGCGCTGCTATATGAATCCAGCCAGGTCGTGGCTCTCTAACTGGTAGTAGAACTCTATGAACGGAACATCTGGGATCCTTAGCTAAACGCTGCATGACACATAGCAGTATAGTTTCCTGAACTTCCTTATCAGCCAGCGCCTCTTCCGGGAATGGTACTGGTTGGACTAAAGCACCCAGGCCCGGCCTCCAGTCGGCGTATTCAGAACTGGAAAGATCACCTTCCTGTTTACGTTGTTACAACGTTGTATACTCTTACGTAATTATGATACATACGCGACATTCAAGACTAAAAGATAGCATCGCAATGGCGGCAAAGTCGTAGGCTGATCCTCGATAGGTGGTGTACGATTGGACACTTCAAATCTGGAACAATGAAAATGATATAAAATAAAAAACTATTATCATTAATATTTATTTAACTTAATGTTAATGAATAGTATAATTAAAAAGTAATTGACACTGACGAAAATTTACCTATGAAATATGGCTGCCACGCATATGGACACAAGATTAGGTAATACTCTAGGATGTGGACAATCGCTGCCTGGTCCATGTACGGAAGCAATGTAATCCCTGATTGCTTGCTCGCCGTCATTATTCTCATATAAAGCAGCAATGAAGACCTGAAGGAGTTTCCTCATATCCGGCGATTTACCAAAGTCAACGGTGTGCTTGAGGCACCTAGTGATCGCCGGGCATTGAGCCAAGACCAAGGGGGACTTCGGATGTCTTTGAGCTAGTCGTGCCAAGGCTCTTGCGAGGGCAGGAGGTGGTGCCGCTTTTTCCAGTAAAGGCGCTGCTACAGCAAGTACAGCTTCCGCCCAGCTTCTATCCTCTGTTTCACGTTCTTCGTTGCTGATTTTAATTGATTCACTATCCACTACCGGATCCTCCAGAAGCTTCGCCACAGCTTCCAAAGGTGCTCCAGCTACTCTCTCGTCTTGCAATGGCGTCCACAGGGCAAAGTCTACCATTGTCTTCAATTCTCTCAAAACAACCTCGTCTCTGGTGTTTGATGATACCAAGTGTTGATATTTGAAGATGCTCTTCTGTGTTTGAGAAAAATTATTAATTTCAATTACTCTTAAGATTTCTTTCTGCGAAAATCATTATTATTATACCCACCTTCCATAGTATGGAATGATACCACTGATCTCTCGTGTAGGCATTGCTGGCTTGGAGAAGTAGAGAACCATCTGGTAGAACAATCCTTAAACAATACTTGTATGTAGGGTCCCATCTTGCTACAGTATACACCTCAGACATACTACTGTATGGTACTGGCTGCTGGAGGAATCCTGTAAGCTGAAATTATATAATTGATTTTATTAACTGGCATGACTAATTTTACTATATATTCTATTAAAAATAATATATATATATAT
>JARPRG010000274.1:779857-843216 GCA_031001745.1 Hartigia nigra
TCTCTCTCTCTCTCTCTCTCTCTCTCCACCGTTTCATGAAAATTAGACGATCACGATCCAAACATGCCCTATGCATGCTCATGTTCAGCTAACGTACATGTATAGGCCTCGATCTTTAAAAAATACGCGAAATTTCAATTGGCCGCGCTTATCAAGTAATATATCTACTATCTGTGAAGTAATAAAAGGTCGTTCGTATTATGATTGAAACTGTATAATATTACATATACATTACATGAAAAGTTGGATATCACCCGAGACCAAGAAGAAAAGAGTATGTTACAATCATTACCAATATTCACGTCAAAATTACGGCATCACTACACGCCACAGACGCACGTACAATTTTAGCGTACTATTAGCCAGACACACATTCTTTTTTTTTCAATACTCATCGACATTTCGAATTCAGAACGATCGTTATCCGAGCTACACGCTTACGGCGTAAAGCACTGTAAATATAGCATCAACGTCATTTGCACAAGCCAAATAATGTTGACGCCATGACAATGCGAGATTTAATAATTTACACATATCACTCGAAATCATTCCCTTATCATATTCTCTGAATTCATACTCTATTACCAATAATCAATAACTTCAGCTCAAAAAGCAGACACGTGAATCAATATATTTACGACGCCATGACGATCGATGCTCGTTCATGACGCACTTCAGTGCAGTTCCTGGATACGAGTGAATGAAGTCTCGAATGAGTCTTCGATTAATCGAATTTAAGAACTCGCTTCAGAACGAGATGATAGCACTCATCGTGCGGACGATTGATGACGTAGTAATTATACGATTAATCAGGATTATTTAATTATTTATCTGATATAAACGTGATAAAATGCCTTGTTTTTCAATCCAATCGACAGACCGGTTTTGATATATCGCCAATATTAAATCTCGTGCCAAAGTTTTCCTAGGCTTTTGAATATATCAAAGTGTATACATATATTTACTATATAGGTATTAAACATACCATATGTCCTATCCCGAGTAGGACACCAAAAGTTGTCGCGTTGGACAATTTGATGTATTAAAATATATACGCGGTAACTTCAGATCTTCTACTCGGGATGGAACAGACGATGTTACTGCTATCCAACGTTCAATGTGTATGCATGAAGTGAAAAAAAGTGGGATTTTCCTTGGAATAACGTATTGTTTGAAATTCGATACCGCATACCGTCGATGCAACGAGGTACGTAGATACTTATTGCACTTAAAGAGTATCCATTAGTGAATGCGGAAATTCCTCTTTTTTTATGTGTATCTACACTGCGTAGGAAATCAATCTTCCGTGTTCCTTCTCCTCCACACGTGGGACGGTAATAAGCGATAAAACGTTTACGTGATACTTTACAACGTAACATTTTTTTAAAAGGAGCAATTCACCTTTTTCTTATAAAAGCACATGCGAGGCATTTAACGACAAGCCGAAGTAAAAGAGATTCACGTTGTATTTTGCGTTCTGACAAAAATAATACCATCCAATTACCTTGTGGTATATTACAGGGGGTGCGGTAATGATTCATCAGCCTGGCAGACATTGTCCGGGTGACACGCATAAATGAGTGAAAAGCAAAAGAGAAAAAATGTAAATTGGAACGATGCAATAATATACCATATGCATATGTGCATGTGTAAGGTGCGATAAATACTATTAAAATTAAGGATTCCATAACGTATTACACCATGCTCTGGCCCAATTATAATTTCGCGTGATGCAACGCCCAAATATTAGAGATGCAACCAGTCAATTTAAATTAAAGACTCAAAATTCGAAATAAGATAATTTCATAGAGAAAATCAATTTTTCAGTTATATCAATCAATTTTTCCTTACTAATATAGTTCGATATCTTTTTTTAATAGTAACGATTCTACCTCATCAATAGATAACTGAATTTATGTCTGTCTGGTCACTGGAGTCTATTTACGGATTTCGATTTTAATGGAATCACTGACCGCGATGATACGTAGTCATTTCTAATTTTATTTGCCATATGGAGAGTACCCTCTCGCGTGCACCAGAACAGTATTTTGGCCCTTGGCTATGTTTATATTATATAAACCTCTGACAATAGAGCTAAATACTATTCTGGAGAATATATGGAATATAGATTGTACAGTTATACGTAATAGGATGTCTATTCAATCCACGAGTCAAGTGTGAAATCCAGGGGACTCTTTTGTATTGAATGCAATAAGCAGTTGGCATCTCTAAACAGATTTAACTCGTGGAGGGGCTGGGCTGTACACTCGAATGAATTCGACTGACTGAATGCAGGATATTATCGTTAAACAATGTAGACCAAAAATATCTATAAATGATTTCTCTGACTGTGGAAGATTCCGATAAGAGATGGCAATAGACCTGAAATTCTATTATGGATAATATCAAAGTTCGCGACTGGATTTGTTTAAAAGAGTGATTAACGATGAGTATTATAGTTGTAAACTACAAACGTGTTCAATAGAAATACCCGAAATTACATATAACGAAAGTATAAACAGATTGAATTTAAATAACAAATAAATAAGATGAAAGATACCAACCGTCTTGGAGGATAGACAGGCATCGTTAAGATACAAATGATGAGTTTCCCAACGTCTGAGAAACTTGCTGGATAGGATCTTGCTGACCAGAGTCCTGGTATGATTGAGATAGCAGACCTGAATGTCACCTTCTTCAAGAGGTTTGAATCTAGGTCCAGCTGGTCCTGGACTTGGACTTGGACTAGAGGATCCACTAGCGGATGAACACCCGGCACTTTGACGTTCTAGATTGGGACATGATCTTGCAGCAGGTAGACATGTCGTTTCCAATGGTTGAGGTTGTAGATTTATATTAGCTGGTGTATCTTCAGCAAAGGATCCGACTTCAGGCTCCGGCGGTGATTCAGCACTGGATCTAGGACTCGTGCCCGAGGATAGCTGCGGCGAGCTCGTGCTAGTGGTATCCTGACGCATGGATCCGTTAGCGGAAAGGAATCCGTAATAGGGAACACTTGGTACAAGGCCAACGGCGGCAGCTGGACTCGACGGTAAGGAGCCTTCCTCGGTCTCAGTTTCCTGATTAGGATCTTCGTCAGGATCACTAAATCCGTTCTCAAACAAAGGGATGTCGTTGACCGAGGCGAAGACCTCGCGCGACTGAGCCTCCAGTACGTCGTCACTATCGGCTGGTTCCCCCTGCTGCAGCGCCAGTGGCGAAACAAACGGCGCGAAAGAGGAGGTGCCGTGGCGAGATGGACCGTTCTGATTCCTGGCGGAAGAGGGCGTCGAATCGCTAGCCGGCGAGGACGACGGGGATGACATTTCTCCGACGCTAGATACAGATGAGTCTGTTGATCTTAATCTCAGCAGAAGCTTTCGTCGCCACCTGGAGGCTGGTGGTTTTTGCGACGGTGACGTCTGGGTACGGGAAGCCACGTAGGAACTGTCCAGTTTGGTATCAATAGTCGATAGGGTGGTACCATCATTGGTAACATCGGAGACACCATTCACAAGGATGCAGGTATCGTTCACAGAGGCTGTTTCTACTGAGATTAAATCGGGACCAAGTGATAACGGATCTGTCTCTAGATAATCTGCACGGATACCAGGTAGAGTGTCGGTGCTACTACCCCCAGACATTGAGAGTTCTTGGTCGATAAATCTAATGGAGGAAGATCCGGATCCTTCACTGGTCGCTTCGGAACCTCTTCTCCTCAGGTCGGACGAAGTCGTGGTTGTTGCCTGAGTCGAGAGAGGCGGGGTTGGTACTACTCCTCTGGATGCGCGTGTGAAAGGACTTTGGAAGCAAAACATTTTCACGGTTTTCCAATCCTTTTTAGGTACTCTCCTTTCTACTTTTCCCACTAAATCAAATCTTCAGTTCTTTCAATGGTTCTTCTAACTCATGGAGGCCACAGGGAAGTCCTGACACTAATGACGTTTAAAATTCAAGACAATACAACGATGAATTTAATACGGATGATTCCCAGAACTATCGATGTCGTTTGCAAGGAATACATCTACCACCAAAGACACTATCACTCGATCTTGTGTTATCCTCCTTTCAACTATCGATGATCTTACAAACAACACCTTGTATTTCACCGTATCATTTTTTGCGAACCCTCTGTGTCGTGTCGCGACACATTTTCGACGTCGCCACCTTGACTGGCGATTAGGCGAATCTACATGACGATGGGTACGACACAATTTGCACGTATGGGCGTGTAATCAGCGCGTATGGCCTGGTGACGTCGAAGGTACAAAGCAGTTTGTAACTACAATACAATTTCTCAGCACGTTTCACGATTTCTTTGTTCCGTTTCTCCCCACTAGTGGGTAAACCAATGACGACGACTATGACGTTGCAATGTCGAGGGTGGCTGTCTGTCGTATCTGAAGGACGGATAAGGACACCTCGATTACTGTGGTGATGGCAAAGAAATTCCGTTCTCGAATTCGAGAATATTTCGAGGTGTGTTTCTGACGTGACGCGTAATAGTCTGACAAGCAGGTGGAGCGAGGAGAGGGCGTCGCGGCGCTCGGCGTCTGTCCGATCGATGCGACTCGCGAACGTATTCGATGGTCGGGATTATTACACGCGAGAACCACGGACGTATACGTATATATACACACGCACGCGCGCATACACCAGAAATATATATACATATATTTATACTCGTATCACAGTGCAAAGCAAAGAACCAATTGAAATATAGTGGCAAATACTCAACAGTTAAAATCTTTAGAATTAAACCTCGTCCGTTGGTATCAAAATTCTCCTTGGCGATACCCACAAAGACCAGGACGATAATGATTGAGGCGTCGGTGCGCCACCCGGAACGGACATCCACAATAACAATCCTGAGAAGAATTCTCGCCCTTGACAACCAGGAGGATGTTCTTCGTAGGACTGTATCTTCATGCTTAGGTTAAGAACCAAACAAACAAAGTCTTATTGGCTTTAATTTAATGAACGTTCTTCAAGTTTCTTTTATTAATCCTCAATGATTCTTTTCTCCCTCGTTCTTCTCGTGTTACGAATCTTTGATTCAATTTATAAAAAAGGATATTCACCAGTGCATATCTTTTGTCGATTCGAGGGTAGAGATAACCAATGAATGTCGCAGGTGATAGGCAAGAAAGCACAGGGCAAATAAGATGCCTGCTGAAAAACAAGAGATGTTCTCAGTTATCAATACAAGAACGGTAATGCGATCTTGCGTTATCGCGTGCACAACGTAAGCAAAGAACGAACGCGCGCGCGTGCGATATTACAGCGTGCGTCTCTGTGTACAATTCGATAGTCGTGGATAATTACATCGGCACGCAGCTGGAGCACCATTCGACCACGCTATCGTAATTGTAATATTTAAATGAGGTAGTGAGTTGTTTTCACCGTATCGTTGGATTTACGTCAAACGACGATGCCAGTCCGCGCTTAAAGATGCGGCTACGACGATATTTATAAATGCGCGTAAAAGTTTTGAGATTGCTGCGGGGTAACAAGAGGAACCCAAAGTTTCAAGAAGACGGTGGCACCAGAACGTTACCTACTATCGATTCTATATATAAACGAGTCCGTGGTCATTCTAATTGGCGTAGCCCCACAGTACGACGTTCGACTACGACTTTTAACCCGTACTAACCGGCAAATCGTGTGCAACCTACCTAAATACACGTACTAGCCAATTAACTTTGGCCACTTTCACCACATCGTTTATTTATGTCTCTCTCTTTCTCTCTCTTTTTTTTTCTCTCTCTCTCCCTCCATTACTTACACTCTCACACGTTCGCACAGCATTAAACGTTTCATAATAAAATTTGCACTCACTCATTTACTATTAAGAATGCTTATTTTATCATCTTTTGCACATTCACCCTCTTCAACGTACAATTCAGGTACGGGTATAACTCAACGGTGCACGACTATTTGCAGCCATCCTTAAGACGGCGGCTCAAATGAATATAACGCTTCAGCACCATTCAACCCCTGTATTGTACGTTCTTATGTAATTTTACAATTCTTTGGTCATCCCCTTACACGAGTTCTTTAATCTTCCTGATCCCGGCGCGTCTCAGGACTTTTTCCAATGCCGGCATACACTCAGGACACGGGATGCATTTTATCGACGAGGTGGACAACCGCGACATTGCTGAACTTTCATTCGAGGTAGGAGTACCGCCCGCTAACACGCCAGACGCGCAACTGTAACCGCGAGACTCGCGCACGATAATAACGCGCTTAGTTCTCGCCGTTTAGATGCGAGATACGCCGGCACTACGATCGCTTCCCATTAACTTCTGTGTCTTGCCTAGTAGTGGCTTACATGATTTTACGGTATTTTCCTTCATGGCATTAAGCCTAGACCTACCTGTTTCTTCTCTGGTACAACAGAGTGACGTTAATCCCGTATTGACGTTTATAAAGCTTGTAATATTGATTTTCCTTCTTTTTTTTTTCATGGTTTTATAAAAAAAATAGTTTTCAGTTACATCGCCCGAGAGATTTGGTACGCCGCATTTTTTTAAGGTTTTTTATTAGTATATAAACTGTGGTAGAAAAATAAATATATCTTTATATTTATGATAACAGTGTATTAACGGATTATCGAACTCGTCATTGACATATTGATTTTGATGACTTTCAAGTATGATAATAATTAAGGCGCGTATTGCTTGCGTGGTTTTTTTATTTGATGAATATGAATAGTTTCGGAAATTTGTATTTTCCAAATTTTGTAATTTTTCTATTTTTATAGATAATTATAAATTCAAGGGATGCTGGACGCCACAGCTTATTTTTCATGGACGCGAGCAGCCTTGGTTATTCTCTTGAAGAAAAATATATGAATGGGTCAGGACGCACTTAATTCTTTGCCATTAATTTACGCTTCATTTTGTTCAATCATTCCAGGGTACATCTTTTCTCCTGCGGTAATTTCAATTGATCCCTTCCAACGGCCATCCAAGCTTCTATATCTTTAACACTGCAAGAAAACGTAATATAATTATGAAAAATGTAGATCCAATAATTAAAAAATGATTTCTCTGTAACGTCATATCTCTTAGGCAACTGTGTACACTATTGGCACGAAATTACTTCAGTACGTACAACCATAAATCATTTATAAAAAAACTGATGGCCTTACGTGCGAGGAACGCAGGTCATGTTTTCCATGCCAGATTCCGTAATCAAAATGTCATCTTCGATCCTAACTCCACCCCAGCCACGGAAATTTCTCAATCGTTCAGGAACGATGAATTTTGATTGTTCCGGATTGATTAATGCCGCATCTAACACCTGCAATTAATTCATAAAACGTCACATTCTTGTAAATAATATCTAATATCATAAATATTCCTTGGAAATCACTTACACAATCAATAAAATAGCATCCTGGCTCTACCGTGAGGACCATCCCTGCTGATAAGGTACGAGCAGTTCTCAATTTCCTGATACCAGGTGCCGCGGGACGTTCAGGACATCCTGGCAAGTATCCACCCACATCATGAACATCCAAGCCCATAAAGTGACCAAGTCCATGAGGTTGGAAGACTTCACCCAATCCAGCTTTAATCATGTCGTCCACATCGCCAATTAATAATCCACCCTTTTTGAGTGAAGTTAAGAGAACTTTGTTGGCGAGGAGGTGCATGTCGACCCAGGATACACCTGGTTTAACCGTCTGTAAAACAGCATTGCATGCATCCAAAACAGCATTGTAGATCATCTTCTGATCTTCGGTGAATTTTCCATTAGCCGGAAAACTGCAAGTGATGTCCGCCGCGTAGCCACAATAATTGGCACCCATATCAAAGAGGCTGTAACGCAATAACAAGTAATACATAATTAAAAGTCATTAAGAAAATTCAAACGTTGACGCGAGTTTCACGCAAATTCTCAAACGTGCGAAACGTTCGTAATTATCATGAAGATCAAAGTCTATAGAATTTACAGAAATTGAGAAAAACACAGAAGACCACGATAAATATAATGCGTAGGAATGACAGTCAACTAATATATAATGAATATTTCCGTTAGCATAGAGACTCTGCATTCAAATCGCTCCTACTGATTTTAAATTCTAAATCATGAACTTTGGCTAAGCACACCGCAAATAACAGTGTATTAATGCGCTATATTGCAATTTTTGTCAAACAAAAAAGTCTCATTCTTAACATATACAAATTCCAAGAAAAAAATCAATCGTTTCTGCTGTCTACTACTGATTACAAGTACTTCTAAGTACTTTATTTAGTTCATAAGTTTTCATACAGATCTAAAACTTACCACATATCTCCGTCTTGTATGAGTTTACTGTTAGGCGCTCCAGCATGACCATAATGCAAAATGGAGGAATTGTGTCCGGAACCGCAGATGCAAGTATAAGAAACATTTCTACATCCTCCAACGGAATATGCGTAATGTAAGAATGCTGATTCTGCTTGGTATTCCATTAAACCCGGCTTTACAGCTCTCATGACCGCCTTGTGTGCCTCTGAACTTATCTTGATGACGTATCGCAGCACCTCTATCTCTTGCGGAGACTTTATTACACGGCTGTGACATTCAAATAATATGACGATTAAATATTGCCTACGACATTATATTATTGAAAAATATTCTACACAGCGACTATTTTCTTTCGATCGACCGAATAACCGACTTCAGGCATCAAAGCGTCGCGAGTCCTTGCAATTATGCAAAGTGAATACAAATTCTGTAGGAAGAAAAAGTGATAGAACCTTGATTAATTACCTATAGAACAATTTTCTAATAATGTGTTAAATATTGAGAACAAATTGTTTACTTGCATAAATTTTTATTTGACGAATGATACAAAGTTTTTAGTTTCTTTTTTTCTTTTTTTTTAAATATATTACTTCCAACGAACGTTCACAGCGTTGAAAGTCACGCAAATGACTCTGGTTTTTGGCATTCAAATAATTTTAAACGAAACACAAGACGGAGAATTTAATATTATATAGCTTCTTGAACAGCTTCCAGTCTCTGTGATAAATAATCCATCAACTCCTTTGGATAAACTGTAAGCTTTAACAAAGTCTGATAGTCTAGTGTCATGACGCGTAGGCCTAATTTTCTAAAATGTCTAATCCTCATGACTTGGTAACCAATTAAATGATCACTCATGTAGCAATAGTGTTCTGGCAAATGTACTATAACGGCTGTGTTCATATTCTTATGTTGCGTTAAATTTAGTTTGAAAATTGAGGATTTCATTGGGGACGAATGTATCAGAGCTTCTATTACGTATAATTCAATTAGTGGCAATTGACTTAAAATTACGCTTTTGCTAAGTCTATTTTCACCACCTACCAAACACGCCAGCTGCTGATATATTTGATTAATGACGCGTTTTACTTTGACATCTACCCAAAGAGACTTTGCCGTTCTATCTGGTGGTAGCAAAGGACCTTGATACTGTGAACACTCTAGCGTCATGGACATATCAAACAATTGTAATTTGTTACGTAAGAATCGCATATATGCAGGATCATCGTATGAGTGTATCTTCTTGAGGAAAGACCTACCGAATACTTTGTTAACAAAGTTCAAAGGGAACTTCTCCAGGCAAGTGCAAGAAATTAGTATGTCAAGCACGTCACACGGATCCATTTCGTGAAATTTGGCGATGAATGCTCTTTCCAAGACTTGCCAAAACTTTGGACCACTTGGCGGTTGAATGTCTAAAATAGCAAATGGCGTGAAAAGAGATGCTATTAAAGACGACGGCACATCCATAGCATGTTTAATAAAATATTCGCCGCATCCCCAAAGGATGTGGGCATTTCTGATTTTCATATCGCGGCAATAATCCATTATCGCTGCTACTAGTGCTGGGTCCTCTATCTTCACTCCTTTGTTTATGACATAATTCTCCAACGCTCTAACCACTACTGGATCAATATGTTCTGCTTCATTTAAAGCGCGAATAAACTCCAACAGATCCTTTTCAGAAGCTGACTCCATACACATACTTGCCCATTTGCTAGCACAAGAAAGCATCTTTATTGAGAATAAGTTTTTACGTATATTATTCAATATAGCTGCCATCTGTGTGCCTGTCATTTGGATCCAGACGGAGAGAAATTTATTCTCCAATATTACTTGTATCATCTGTCTACTATGTTTGAAGTGTGGTAGTAGTGTAATAAGTGATATTATTTTATCGACAGTGATATCACACTCCTTGGATTTTATTCCAACCCACAAGGTATCGATACATTGTTCGTACTTGGTAGCATTGAATTTTGATAGAGTTTTTATTACATCTATCAACTGATCCAAACTAAATTCCTCGTTGACAATGCGTACCGTAATTTCATCGCACAGACGATCTCTGTATGCATTTACAGGGGGACTCACGACATCTTCTGCAAGTAAGCTAAGACCTTTCAATAATGTCTCAATGTCTTGACTTTTGGCAATCATTTCAGTCAGCTGCATTAAAACTGTATCTCTACTTGCAGCGTCTAATAGCATCTTCTCATTTTCTGTATCCTTTGCATTTTTATCTTTGAATCGATGATTCTTTTCCAATTGCATAATTTTCTTTAGAACTTCTATAGCAACTTTAGAATTGATTTGCTCATTAATCATCGTTTCAACAAATGAATATACTCCACTCGATGTACAGCAGGAATCTAATCCTTCCAGCATTTGCTTTATATTAGCATTCTTCATAAAATCAAGATCAGAGCCAAACAATACGGCAATTCCTTCATTTGTCTCTATATCAATTCTCTCTTCCAAAGTACGTCCTTCTGCATCCAATTTATTTTCCTGATTTATTTTATTGTCTAACCTTTCGTTACTAAAAGTTTCTTTAATACTCGAAGGATATTTATCGTGATAATGAGTTTCAATAATCGATTTCTCTTTATGTTTCCCTTCGGATAGAGCAACAATATCGCTAACCTTTTGTACAATCAAAGGTACTTCTTGAATATCTATACCTTCTTCGACAAGTATGCTGGTATGTGTCAATGGTTGCAATCTTCTAGGTCCACCACCTCCAGTTCCTGATTCCATCCATCTCTTACTAGATTTTAAAATAGATAGTCTCGCTTGCACTGGAGATCGTAGTATCATTCGACTCCACATATTTCCTCCGACCCTCATCTACTTCTAGTAGACGTTTATATGGCAAATATGGGAGATTTGCTATCATATCATAAAATTATAACTCTTTCTCACAACCAATATCAATCAGTTACAGTGCAACATTAAAATCACTCAGGTATAACCTCTTATTGCATTGTACAATCAATAATATCTTAAAGACGTTCCATGTTGGATGTTATTTTCAACGATGTACTGGTTCCAGAACAGATACTTCTTTTATGTATTTACTCCAAATTTTTCAGTCTTTTATACGCAACTTTTCTTTTTAAAATCTTGGAGAATACTAATGGCAAAAACGTTGCGACACGATTCTCTGGTAAACAGCTGATAATAACGAATACTAAACGTGTTGATATTAGAACAAACGCATCCTATTTTAACAACTATGTGGCAGCACATGTATCAAACAAGTTCGTGCAGATTATGCTCAGCCGATAAGTAGCGACAAATATAATCATATACGACATACTAAAACAAATTTCAGAGATTGATTTCAAAATTTATTGTCGGTCCAAGTAAAAAAAAAAATTCTTAAATCGCTGTTGCGTAACATTATAAAAAATTCGTATATGATATGCAAAGATTATAAAATGTGCTAGAGTCCAATCAAGTTGCTTATACGGCGAAGTACGTCAACGTAGCGTTTATATACATATGACTACTATTTGAGGGTTCCTTGTAACGTTATATAATAACCTTATGATTCGAGTACTAGACAGAGACACTACACACGCCCGTAAAAACCTGATAGCAAGCTTTTAAAGAATTCCAATAAATATAAACAGTACTTATGATATTAGGTGGTTCCACGAAAGTACCGGTAAAAACGTAGTGTTAGCTTAAGGCAATATAAAGATAAAAGTATCGCCACCGATGACACAGCGAAATAGAGAATTTCATAATCAAGATTTCAATTAATGCTTGCGCAAACGTACCAACACAATAAATAACTCTTTTGTCTCGGTGTCATAATAATGTTCGTTCAAAGAGATCTATCAAAAAGTATTATCTCGTCATTTATAGAAACACCAAAAAAATGTCAGTTAATGATCTCATTCGCTTATCAGATATCCACAAATGTAAACATAATACTCACCATTCCGTTATCGCTGGAAAGAGAAGATTATTGTCAACTTGGAACCTACGAGAATAAAACAAAATACGTGTAATTCATTCATCAATGCGATAGCCAACAATTAATTTGGATTATTCTCTATATGCATCGTACGTACTGTCCAATACCATCGAAAACAGCTTCGCGCGCGGTATTACCGCTGTCTGTATTTCTGCCACACTGAAAAAAAAAGTAAATGAAAACATATACAAAAAAAAACCGGTTAAGAAGGCGACCTATTGTAATGCTACGTAAAAGAGAGTCAACACCATGCGTAGAGAGACAAGTCTCAGTTCGAAGTAAAAGTCTCCTTACGTAATTCGAGTTCGAGTTAAATAGAAAGCTCTTTCTACCAGTAAGTAAAAATGGAACATTCGTGTCTACGAGGCGTCGGTTTTTTTTTTCTCTTTTTCATCCGTCACCTAATATTTGTCTCGGTTGAAGCTGACGCAATGACGAAGATATTGCGAGTGTTGTGTTCCACTTACAGATATTATATATGTATGTAGGTACGCGCAGACATGGTATTTCCTGCGCTCACAATTTCCACAGCCTGTAATATTTTATTTTGCATATAAAAGTCAATGAAAGGAAAGAAATGAAAAAAAATATATATTTTCACAGCAACAAATGAACAATACCCGTGTTTTTTTTCACACGTGCCGTATAGACTAAGAATTTAATTCCTGTCAGCGCACAAACAACATGTATGCAGAAAAATTGCGAACCTCGCACAACCTCACGTGTATTCGTTCGCGTATTACTCGAGTAAACACTTTACGGTGCGTTTTCATCCAACTCAGCTACCGACTTCATTTTTGAAAAACCATCGCTGTCGCAAAAAGCTACAAACTATAATATAAAATAATATAGCAATCGATAAACATGCCCATATCGCACTTTCCATCCGGTTCCTGAATGGATCGCAAAATGTCAGACACTCTATTTCGAGAGGATGCCTTTTTTTCTGCCAGAGACAGACAGTGACGTACGTACACGTGCCGATTCCCACGCATTATATATCAAGCTATAGGTATAGACGCCAAAACGTCTGTTGTAAAAGACCCAAAGATTGAGGGGCGTAAATTAACAAAGAGTAGGAGGTAATTTCGCGGTGAATGGTGTACGAAATTATTCGTCAGAGTCAATACTACATTCTAGCAGATAATAATAATAAGTGATTTGTCCGTCCTTGGCACAAATATCAATCAGACGAGTCAATCAAACAGGAGCGATTTAATCAAGAAGCAGTACAATCTTGCTCCAAAAAGCGACTACCCGCGAATAAGGAGAAAAAGGTCTATTAGTATTACGATTGCTCATACCTCTGGCATTTAGATATTAGTTAAAGAGAATTTGACGTAATGGGATTTCGACAAGAATTTAACTCGTCTAAGAAATAGTTCAATTTTTGGAATCTATAATTTACGTGGAAAATCGTAAAAACTTGTTTTGCTCGATACGCAGGAAGACTGTGTAAATTAACATTACGATGAAAAAGTTTATGACTTTCTGGTACTGAACACTTTCTCCTAATCGAACTGCTTAGTAATACAATGTTGTAACTACCGGTAGAAACTAAGCGCTAAACGTCATTTTAGCGAGTTCATTATCAGCTTCATTGAATTATCACTTGTACGTGAGGAACTTTAAAGGAAAAGATCGATACCTTTGCAATAAAGGTGTATTGCACGAGAAACATAAATAACAAATATAGCACTTACGAAACGTGATAATTACATTAAGATGTAATAAATATTTTGAAAAATTTGATTAAACAAAAATAAGGTCTAATTCGTCGAGTTCCCTTATGGGCCCCAAAAACTTGTTTAACCATTTTGAAAGATTTGTAGTACAAATTATAAATAAAATAACAGAAACGTAATCGACTCAAAGTTTATGTATGCGACATATGTAGCTACTATAAGTACTGAACAACGAATCTGTCCGGTCTTACTTCTCAGCAGTTAGTAGCTCGTTTTTGAGCTATACGAGCAAAGTCAAATACAAGCGTTAACACGTCATGACAATTGAAGCGGCACGCGCGACAAACGTTCATGGCCTTGGATCTTCGTCCTAAATCTAAACGAAATGCTGCGTGGCTCCATTTATAAATTCCACAAACAAACAAACAAAAAATAGTTATCAGCGAAAACATCATAAGAGGCTGGCAAAATATTATTTCTTTAACCACATTTGAAAATGACAGGTCGATAACTTCCGTTACCTTCAGGAAAACCTTTAAAAGAACGTTTCTGATAATTTTTCCCCTAGAAATGCGTAAAAGAAGGTATGCCTAACGATGAACCCACCAAAATGTCAAGTTAATGTTTAAGGCAGTTACTCGTTTTACATTGCACAACGTATATGATCGAGTCAAGTTTCTACTCAGCAATTCGCAAAACTTGGAACGTCACATTGTGCCTCCTGGCATTTCGTTTCAATGGTTACTTTCTTTCTCGAAGCGAATATTACACTTGAATATTGACATTTGATATTATGAGTAAGTACAAGAAAAACATCAAAATACCTACATACAATTTTAGAATTGATTTATTCCGAATTATTTTCAATTATATTCAAATACGAGTTATCCACATGACGCAGGGTACGTACGCAAGTAAGAAATCGCTTAAGCTTATACATATATGCGAAATTGTCACTTGATTCCGACTCGCGCGAACCGGTTTTCAGGAAGAGGGTTAATATCCTGAACCCGTAAATGGTGGGTGAGATGGTATTACGCAGTAATCGCACTGCCCTTATAAGAACACTGGTTAGCGACAGATATACCATGGTATTATCTTTTAAAATATCATCCAATTATCCATTATGAATCGTGGCGATATCTTCAACCGATATTACAGACAGTATTGTGTAAATTCCCATTTGGAGTATTCGCACGGACCATGAAGATCATCTTCGTAACAATCTTAGAATCCAGCTTGAGTTTCCTATAGGAATCAGTAGAGCGTTCATTGTAAACTTACCAGAGTCAAGAGAAGTGCCGCTTGCTTCTCGCTAAGGACTTGGGCTATCTGGTCGGTGTAGTAGGTCTCGTCAACGGCATATCTTTTCTTAAAGTCTTCCAAGGAGTGCAACTTGCCTTGCCAGATTGCATACTCGGCTGGTAATCGTGAAAAGAAGAGAATGGAAGATCCACTAGTAATATCCAAGCATCCGTAGCATCCTGGTTCTTCCACTCCGAAGCACCATTGGAAATAAGATTCCTAGAGAAGAAATAAGAATCTTAGGATTTACTTGAACATTGAATTTGCCTTGACGATATGCGAAGAGACACGTCGCTCTGTGTACGCAGGACAAAAGAGATTCTCGAGGCCAAGAAGGACGCGTATAAACACATTGTAAATTCTACGGAGTCTCGTAAAACGGAATTTTCTATTAGCGTCTACGAGAAATGGAGAAAGGACGTTATAGGACGACTCGTGCGTTAAACTGTATCGAATCAAAACGCGTTGGATATCGGAATAAGAATTCATTCTTGTTGCCAAGTGCCTTTTGCGGTTTCTTATAAGATTTTTATATTAACGAACGATCAACGTACTGTTTCATTTATTCAATGTAACTATCTTTAATCGAACCATTTATTTAATCTATGTTTTACGATTGACATAATTATTTGTATAATACTAATAATATGAATACAACTGAGGAATCATGATATCAGCAAGTAAGCCACAACGTGTTACGACTTGTATTTAGGTACGAGCTAAAGACGAGTTCCCTTCTCATCCATGGAGTGATCGACCATCAGGTCAACGTGCTCTCGGCATAGCACGGGTAGCAGGTATTATCTTAAATCAGCTATATTCGGGCCAGGCTAATAAGACGAGGAGCGCGGGGACCTACATACCGGGTGTAGCAGAACACTGATATCCAGAATTCCGAATAAAAATTGTTACTTCGTGCCAATTTGTATCATAGATTATTGTTTTTACCTCGCTCCAAGCAAAGCAAACACAAATACATCTGTCTAGAGATTCCAATCCTGTTAACCTTGAACTTTAATCGCGCCATTGCAAACTCAGAAAATGATATTTCGGTCGTGGCTCAGAAACAATTAGAAAATTTTCAGCAATTTATCACTAGTGCGAATCATTGTTTACATTGCATTGCGATATGGCTACTTATTTCTTTTTCATCATAGTTTCTTCATCCATAAAACGGTACATTCGTTCTAGAAAAGCAGGTTTTAAAGGCAATCTGCCAAGACACCATGGCTCGTGTGTCTGGCACAAGGCCCAGGGCCGTATCGCTGAAATTCTACACTGTAAGCCGTACCAAAAGCGACAGGAGCGTCCCTGTGGATTTTTTTTACAGAAAACATAGCATTGGAAGTATCTACGACGATATTCAGAGATCTGTCTGAGTTTCTTGGTAATATATATAGTTCGTTAAACAAAGCACCTTCAGCCCAGGAGTTGTTTGAATTTTATCGAGGCCAATGTCGTAAAACAAAAGAGCAGCTGACGTGGACATTATCGTTTACGCACCTGTCTAAAGGGCCAGTTTATGTCGGTATCGTTGAACGGAACTTCAACGCCACCTTGAAGCATTACAAAAGCACCCTTGGTAGGTACATCGGAATTTTTTCTCAGACGGTTCAGCAGACGTTCACGGTTCCCGCGAAAAAGCGTCATGGGAACCCTCAGAGTGTGCTCGCCTCTTACGTAATACGACTCCATGGGATTTCTGAAACGAAACGTTGTGAATTGAGCTTAAAGTCTGCCAATGTGTTTTAAATACGTATACCCATACATACATCTGTATTGGCTTGCCTACATTCTTTGTGACGTGGAGATCTCTTGTTCGGACTAAGCATAAGTTTAACGGCAGATGAACTGTACACTTGCTTCGTTTTGACAATAGTGTCGTAAGTCTACAGCTAATTGCGTTTCTTTTAAATAAAACAATTATGCGTGAAGCCATTATCGAATGGCTTTTAGAGATGATGAAACTTGAAATTTAAAGATGACAAATTTTTAACACGACGCTTGAGCTTTTATATTGTATTAACATTGATATATGTCATCAGCAGTTCACTGATAATCAATAGAAAAGTAAGTAACACTTCTAATTATATAATTTTGCCAAATAATGCTTGATAGACTGGACTGTATTATAGCTATGGCATTTCACTGCAGATACGAACGACTCTGCATACTTGTTCTTGAAAACAGGAATGAACTTGCATGGGTAGTATTCGTCACTCATTAGCGTTACCGGTGAATTTTTGAATATTTCCTCTGATCCTTGAAAATTATTTTCTACGCGTGAACTGTTCTAAGAACTCACGCAAGTAAAGTTAGTTTCAAATCCGTTTTTCAAGAGAAAGATATACGTGCCCTCCTAACGTGGTGTAGTTAAACGAGTTCGTTAAACGAGAGGCCATGGGACATGACGAACGGATGTATACGAGTACCCGTATGAAAAAATTAGAACCTTTCGGAGAAATGAAATTATATTTGAGAGGTACGTAAATAGATTGGAACATATGTACAAGCAATGAAATAGGAATGCTCGTGTCCGCGAACGTATTCGGTTATATTTAAGTCGTGTCATTAGTCTTCTGTCGCTTGGGACTGACACAATTCTTCTTCTGGTATTTTTGAAATAGGTGAGTCGTCTACGACATTGTTAAAAAGGTATAAAGTTTCACCTGTCCATCATGAATTTTTACCGTTTATTTACGATAACGTCTTTCGGTAAACGTAAAAAAGACCGTCGAGTTCCTGGAAAATGGCGGATCGGCTTTATTGAAAAACAAAGGAACATAAAGTACTGTAAATAGGTATTACTTCAAACTATCGTAGCGGAATTGTATTTCTTATTCATTAGCACTATAACATCGATGGCCGTAACTATCTTTTTCTGTCTTTGTAGCCTTTAGCTTTCGCGCTTGTAATTCTACAAATTTATTTAGGTTATATCGTACTCTCATACATCGTGACGTTACCAGGAGCCACAAACACGTCAAGGACTTGAAACAAACGTGTATCGAAAAAAAATACGAGGAAAAAACATTTTTAAATATCGACTGAAAATAAATCGTTTTCCATAAAAATTCTTTGAGCTTGTCACGGCGTTCTTGAAATTCCAAAAGATTAGCTTTTCGAAACTCGTCGACGGTCAGAATAAATATTCCATTTATTTTCTTCGACGTGGCTATCTTCGGCATTCTCTACATTCGGATTGTTAGCACGTCCCTGAGTACCTGTTTATGGATTTTTACTATTTACAGTCTTTCTTTTAAAAAAGAGACCCTTCGGTTCAGTTGGTGCTTCAAAGAATTCCTTTGGAATTCAGGTTATCCGCTTGCGATTTTATTTCTTCAATTTTTCACAGAATCTCTCCACCCCGACAATATAACGTACCAAACAAAAATTGTATTGGTTAATAGTCAGACTTTCTTAAAGATTTCTCCATCCCTTTATCCTCTAAGATTCCCTCCTTAACAGAAAATTCTGCTCGGACTTTGAGTCTAGTAAAGCTTCTTTATCTTACATAACAATAGAGATGGATGCTCTATCTACTGTCAGCGTTATCATCGTATCGTTCAATAGATATTAAATCCTCACTGATGATATTTGTTAGATTGGCATCTGTGTTTGTTTTACGCAATAAATCGGCATTGCAATCTCCATTACCCAAAAGCATTTGGAAATATTTGTATACCCTGTTGCTAATACGTAGTGATAAATATAGAAGAGTAACCCGACATGCTTTAGTTTATTCTTCGATTCCCCCGCCCCTCCATAAAACACGATCTCTGCGCGTGATTTACATTATTTTTATTCGAATACCAAGATTCAAATGAACTCAAACGATATGTGGGAAATACACGTGGATGGCAATTCGTATCGATACTTCAATAGTGATCTATGATGATAATGATGATTGACTGTTAGTGATGGATTACAGGTTGTTTATCCCAAATTTTCCACTACCAATGAGAAGTTTTATTCCAGTATATGTATAGGGCTAAATGTTTAAAATTTTTATGAAAAAAAAAAGAAAATGAGCTAGGTCGAAATTGTTATTGAAAGAAAAAGATGACAGAAGAAGGAAGATACGGAAATCAGGAAAAAGAAGGACTTTCATAATGGCAGTAATGGTACAGCGAACAGTTGTAATTAGACTGGCAAGGATGTTGCCTGCACTAACGTAACACCTGATAAAAATAATACTGTTAGATTTGAAAAGTTGCCAGTATCAATCCTAAGAATAATTTCAATCTATTTGAATAAACTTTGAATTTATAATGAGTCATTATAATCCGTTTACTTAGTGTTTGTCAGGATTGTTAATACCAACAGTTTGAGCTCAACGTACTGCAATAAAGTTGCCATTGCACAATTCAAGGGTCACCGAGTACGGCTTTCACAAATAACACAGCAATTACTTTGTATTTTTTTTTTTTTCTAGAATTACCACTGACGTCGACATCGCTTAGGACACAGAGCCGCGTTCATAACCGAAATGATTTGTGTTTGTACGTTAAAAAAGGGTCCATAAGAATCCAAAGAGTTTGATAAGAACGGAAGAAATAGCAATGTTTAATGGAATCTCGGTTTTAAAGCTTCCGTATCATTAAAGAAACAGATAGAGAGAGAAAAATATTCCTATCGATCGACTGTAAGCACCTAGGCGTACTGGTCGCAGAAAATAGAAGCCGCTACATTAGTACGTAACCTAAAATTTCACGATTACGCAGTATAACGATTCTATTAAAAGAAAACTTTAAAAAGGGGTTAGGGTCCGTATCTGACCATGTTCATCGACCTTATTACCCTGTTGTTCTGTCGTTAAACAAAAATATATAGTTAGCCAAGCGTGCATGTCATCATTCTTATAACCTCAAAAAGCAAACCAGGACAAACCTTTGTGCGATCGCGAAATTGAGCCTTTGTTACAAACGTCTTGCTACCAATTATGCAAATAATGTCGCATACAATTTACCAGTAACAATGTATACAAGTTGTCACTACGGGGAAAAAAACTCTTGCAAATTATGGTCTAACCTGAGTTTCTCGCTTAGCCGTCACTAAGATTACGTTCGTTATCATCAACAAGGAAGTCTGTGGTACGATATAACGAGACACGAAAGACAGTACACAATAAACGCTACGAGACTTTGATAAAACGTCAAGTAAAAGTTGTGAGAATTATACGAATATACGTGTCACAAAAGATTCTCTCGACATTGTAAAAACTCTACTCTAATTTGACACTACCGCGACGTCGGCAAGGCTGGGATTCTCATCTCTACGGCTTGTTCGATTTGTGAGAAGGGGACAATATGGAGAGACCTACTTTTTAAGGGCAACGACTTGAAATAGAAATAAATACATACGTGTTTGCGAGCTGTGATTCGGCCATGTTGATCTGCTTCGTCTGTCTAGATAGAGTTCACGTGCTGAAACGACGATAGTGGCAGTGTGAACTGAAGTTAATACTTGCAATACGTTCTCGCTGCTTTCACGACTCAGCCGGTGTGCTATCGACAATACAGGCACACTATAAAATACTTCACTATGTATGAACGTAAAGGCCACTTTATATATGTATATAAAGCGGTTTATTTATTGTGTCTTATCAGTAATACAATAAGGAAAATGCCTTCTCTCACAAACACAATATAATATACTTATCGATTGGATATATGGACAATCTATGGTAGTCCTTGGTCACATGAAAATCTCACCGAATGCACTTCATTTGCCAACGATGTCTATATTGTTTCAATGCAACTGGGCCGGACACATTCTATCATGCGACTGACGTCTGTGTCAATTTGTGAACAAGGCCATAGAGTTTTATTCCTACTAATGTTTACAAAGTAAGCTGTAACAGAATTTCCATTGTGTGTATAACTCGAAGTTATCAAACATCAATTGTTCCGTACTTGTTATTTAGGCACTTTACTGAACCGTTAATAGACACATATGTTAACGAGATAGCACTACTGTGCTATATTCTGAGACATTTATGCCTATTGGCAATATCAATCTTTTATAGCTTAGAACGATAATCTTAAATGGCGCAAAAGCTCTAATGACAAGATTCAAATAATTAATCTTATCGATTGTACTAATCAAAACTTTAATTTATCATTTCAGATAAATCTATAGGATTAATTTTCATTATATTCACATTATAATTACGCTCAACGTGTTTCAACGTATACGCAATGTATTGTCTTCCATGAACCACTATGTGAAACATTAGTCGGTGTAATACTTGAGTATCGAAGATGACAAATGACATCTATCCTGTTCTACTTGAATGCTGAATCATCTTCGACATACGGATACCCGATTACGTATAACCCATCGAGTATAACCTATTGTCTCTTTCAGTCAACATGATTTTCTGGGAAAGGATCCGCCGTTCAAAATCCCCAAGAGGCCAAGTATGGCACCAGAGCTCGTTTGTTTAACGTAACAAAAAATATAATTGTACGATGGTAATAAAAAAGCAATTGTCCTGTCGCAACTAGAAATTCTTATGTTTACCTCATATGCAGTTGACACACGAACGACGGGCGTCGGTCTGCGTCCTAGGTGCATCCGTATACCATAGAAAACAGTCGCTTGACTAACATTAATATAAATGAGAGCGGAGAGGAATTCAATAAAAAATAAATATCGAACATAAGTGCTCTGCCATTGCGTACGTTCTGTAGTAATATAATTCTATGCGAATGAAGCAAAGCACAAAGTGTATTAACACGCGTTTCCACGAAGGACAAATCGTTCAAATCTGGCACAGCATCCGTATCTACGGAAAATTCCGCGAAATATTCTTTGAGTGACTTCACGAATAACATTGTTGCATGACTAATGGCTAGTGCTATTGACAAGGCAATATTTAATGAATGATTACACACTTTATTTTACAGTGAAACGAAATGATTCCATCGATTAAATCCGCTTCAAGATAATTCTAATTGGACGTTGCTATTTCTAGACTCTGCGACGATTATAGAAGTCCGATAACTTTTCTTCATGTTGTATTACTTTTAGAATATTTGTGGAGATAGCTCGTTTTAAAACTACTAGAGAGGAAGGAAAAGAGATTGAGACCCTGAGTAAATTGACGTTAAAGCCCCTACCTTTCTGTTCAGTGCTCCCAGTTCCAGTCCAAGGGCGTAGGACAAAGGGACATGAGATATTGAACGCTACCTTATTCAGCTCCGCTTACATAGTGAATTGTCACACTTTAAATGGTATCAATAGAATTCTCTTTAATTGGCAAGTATAGCTGGCCCTCTGTAATACGTCATGAAAATGATAATGTTAAATAAATTCATTAAGGGTATGTTAAATATACTGTAGATACTATGAATACAGTTGTAATCAGTCGACAGACAGGTTAATCAGTATCGATTATCTGTGTTGTTGGTAGCCAAAACCAAGATATCACCATAAAAGATAGTTATCGAGTTGTATTATTTTTATTACCACATTGAATGCACTTTATCGAATAGATATAACAGTGACGGATATAAAAATCAGTGGCTAATAGAAAATACTAAAATTTCCCCAGGGAAAATAAGCTGTGAGCTTTGTTGTCAAAGAGCAGAGAAACGATCACAATATTTGTGTGGTGCTGTAGAGAATCTAGATAGCACGGAGTAGGGTGGGAGAAACTTGAAGAGAAGGGAGTCAATGGAAAATTTTCATGACGGCACCAAATGATTAACGGACGGTACACGTGTTTCCATTGAAATTTGTAATTTTTTAAATTTTTATTTAGACTTGTCGAACGATCACGTCCGACGATCACAACAAGATATATTTTTCCTTAATTCTTGTATAACGAGTAACTAAAAAAAAAACACTTTCCTCATACAAAAAAAAATATGAATCGAACCATGCATTCATAGGAGTTGAACACATACATTCGCAAAAGTCGAAAATCATATACCTTCTTTTTCTCACAGCATTCGCATAGGTACACAATACTAATTACACTAGATTGGACGCTTTGCGACACCGACGCAATACAGTGAACAGTGTGAAATTGCAATCAATGTCGCTATAAATATTGATTATTGCGCCAGTATTTACCGAATGTTATATTTCGCTGCCGTCCTTATTTGTCGGAAATGAATCACTCGTATCTACCTACATGATAGTTATTTCCTTGACTAAACTTGCACGTTTGCGTACGCAGTATATTACAAGTGAATAGAATGTTATTACATCAACGTATTTAGTGATTAAGAATGATAAATAACTATGCACTAAAACATGCACAGCAAAATGTAAAGCTATATTATTACAGGCCCTCACATATCTATCCATATTTCGTTCTCTCCTTCATACACACGTACTTTCTTTCATACTCTCTTTCTCTCGTACCATTGCTTTCGGGCATCTTTTGTTATTTTTTGAGATTTTTTTTAAATTCGTAATACTCCATTTTGGGTGATTCGCTCGAACGCCTCGGAAACGTGTACACAGTCAGAAAGCCTAAATTCTAGGACTAACTTAATTCACGATATCTCTTGGCAATCAGTGTGTGCCGTTAGCGTCGAGTTTGACAAATAAATGAGATCACCGTCTTTCTTGCTACAAATAGGTATAAACTTCTGCTTACGAAGGCATAATATCGTTGATCGATTCATGATTGGCGCGGAATAAACAACAGTAAAACACGTTGAAAAAGAATAAGGAGAAGAGGAGCAGTTTCCTCGTTACTTCTTTAGGCTCTCAATGAAACTATGTACCTTACTGATATCTGTTCGACATTTTAAAAAGTAATAATTGCTAGAAGGAAGGTCGACGTGTTACCAAAGTAGCCGTGCTTAGTGCTTAACGCGCTTTACAATACCATTCACGTTAAATACAACGCAAATATGTGCGTGCGCATTGGCGGTACTGACTTCGCGATTTTTTGAAAGCTAAAAATTCTTTTCTGCGAAAACGGGAGGACCCCGTGATATTGTCGAGGCCGTTCGAACGACAATAACGATTACTGATTTGTCATTGGTTCGCTGAATGGTGTCGAGTAATCGGGTTGGGTGCACGTCGGCCATAAGTCTTCCACGTAGCCTCATAGTCGTCGATACGCCGGCGATCTTGGCCGAACGTTCACGAAGCGAGACTGCTTCAAATAACAACACTCCATATTTACAAACACGGCCATGTAAGGCAAGTTCCTGCCTAATTACGTTGCCCTGATGCTCAAGCACGGCCTAGAGCACATATGGAAACACGAAATCTTAACGGAATCCATCCGACATTTTACAGAAATTTCGCATTAAACCAAAAATCGAGCAGCGATCACAGTAAACACAGTCGAGGACTGTCGTCACTCGTGTTCCGTTCACACGTTCTCTTTCGATTCATCTCACAGTTCGAGGGGTTGAAATACAGGAGGTAAAGGCTCATCCTCAGAATCATAAAAATACGGTTTTCTTCGATAAATTGAGCTGGACTCATCCTCTTCTTCAGATGTCTCAAGTTCATCCAAATTCGCCTGAAGTCTCTTCACAGCCTCTTTTATCAGTCCACCTTCTCGTAATAATTCTTGTAGAAGTTCATAAGGATCATCCTCTTCTCTAGCATTCGATCTTTTGTTATGATGACGATGATCATGGGAGCTGTTATTTCTCACGCCACAAATCTCACAGTTGGTAGGATCAGCCCAGGATCGTGACGGTATCCGGTAGGGCGACGGCCGATTCTTATGAGTAATGCTCGACTTGGCCTTGAATCCTGATAATCTCAAATTCTCTTTTATCTGAGATACAAGTAAATCAACGTCTCGCGTCAGGAAGTCCTGCGTCGTGTCCGGCATCACTTCAATTAAATACGTCGTTTCCTCGGCACTCGGCATCTTTCCCGTTCTATTTCCCTTCAGTGTTCTATCAGCCCTTCTATCTGACAAAGTCCCAGCAGGTGTGTTTACCTGCTCACTCTCCTCCACGTAAGATCCAACTAGCTTCTCCACAACAACGCAACAAGACGGCCCGACCAGCTTTCGATCTCACGCCGTCTCTTATCTTCAAAACTTCCACGAATTGGTAAAAGCAGTGAATATCGTAAGACCCACTAAAGCTTTCGTCACGGTTTACGTACGCCCACGTCTTGCGTATAGGTTTTAACAAACTAGCACGTTATTCGGCTATTCTGATTCTTCGTCGATGATCACGTTGATTATTTATGTACAACCATATATACATACGTATACACGCACAGAAGGCTAGATAGAGAGCGCGATGCGTAATCAGCGAGCGCGTGATTCACCGAGCGAAGACGCACGATACTCGCTCTCAAGCGAACGTACACTAACTAAACTCTTTATTTACGAGGTGGCGAGGACCAACGGAACCTTGGCTGCCTAGCGGAGGAGAACCGAGCCGAACGAGTTGAATGAGCACACTCTTACTCGAGCGGCACGCACTCGATCACTGTTATTGTTTTGAAATCTTGTTTACCAATAGCTCTCTAGTCGCGACACCGTTTATAATTATTATTGTCTTTCTTCCTCTCCCCGTTTCTCTCTTTCTTTATTTTTTTCTTCACCTACTATTCCCTACTCCAAGATTCTTTCTCATAGGATGGTTCGTATCCCGAACAATCTATTTTACACATTGCAAAAACACCACCACTCTGAGAATTTTGTCAGTATCTACTGATATGTTTACACAATCTTATACACGATGAGGTTATTGCGAATGTCGAGTAGGTGCGGCGTGTCTGATACCGCCTTCTTGACTTCTCGTAGTGTTTCTAGCACGGTATGACTCGGAAGACGAGAATCGAGCCAGCGGCTGCCTGCTTGTCTGGCTGCCAGCCATGAACCTTCCTACTCTGTTATTATTGTTTTGGCCGGACGGCGCATGCGCAGTGGGCTCTTTCTCATGTAAACAAACCGTTAACTCAAACCCTGGCGAATCGATAATACCGCCCGGTTTCCCTCTTCCGTTCGACTAAAAACGTTCCGCCCACGAGCCCCTGTGAATTGCTGCCATGTATTCCAGGAATTTGCCTCTTCGACGATCCTTATAATTTTCATTAAACTACCTTGTGAATTATGAAGGGATGCTTCTATAATTTCTTATTGCGGATATCAATTCGAAGTGTTAGATTGTAGGGAATTCTATAAAGTGGGGATACAAGAGACAGCTGTAAAAGGAAGAGGGGTTTACGGGACGCATGGATCAAGGTTACACTAAAGTTCCTGCGTCAACATTATTCTTCGTCAAGTTTATCGCGCGGGCGCGATGTCTCTCTATGGATCATTCACTATCTTCTCTTTGATACATATAACGTAAATTTTAGTAACTATATAGCGTTCTCTCATGATTCTTCATTACGGAACTCGATTCGTTACGAATTTTTGGTAGCTTTCTAATCCTGCGATTTACCGCGTTGACATAATATTTCCTTGTAACGAATTTTAGGCTATGTTTCTTTTATCCTGAACTTCATTGTTCCCAATATTATTTTGTATATTACTCGATAGTAATAATATATTCAATTCGGCAAAGATGTATGTCACGCATATATAATTTTTATATAGCTGTTGTAGAACAATATAAAATTTATGTACTTCAAATCTAACTCTTGGAAAATCTGTTTGCTGCGAATGCGGATATGCGATCGCACATGTTTGCTATGAATTATATAGTCTGCTTGCTGCCTTTCGTATTTACAATTTTTAGTAAACTTACTCGCTATGACTATGTAGAATTTTGTTCTTGAAATTCGAAGGGTCATGACTTTTATGATATTTTAGAAGCTGCAGGTTTTGATTCTAAGGTCAAGGAGAGTAATATTTTTATTTTTTATAGAAAATTGATAACAGTCTTCAATGTTTATGCTCTACGATAAGAGTAAGAAAAAAAAAGTATACAAATATTTAATGAGAACATGATTGTAGTTCATTTCTTATAAACTACTGATAAAATTAGATTGATCCAGTTTAGCTACTGCCTCATCATAATTTCGCTGCAAACCTTCAGGATCTGCCAAGAATCGTTGCCATAATATCTTTTTTTCTCTTTCCAATCCAGGTGTAATTCGATTTCTCTGTAATTTATATTTATAAGTTAATTAAGGGAAAATGAGATATATTTATTTTTGCAGACTTACTATGGTGTGTTTCAACTCGTTTCGAATACTTGTCACTTTTTCTTTCATCTCCTGAACAGCGTTTGTAACTGTTTCAAGTTCTCGTTTAATTTCAGATGGCATCGGCTTAAAACTTGTAGTTTTCCCATCGTTTCTCTCAGCATCGTACAATGCCATTATTTTTTCTTCCCTGATATAATTTTTATATAATAAATCACAATCATCCATTATAATTATTGTGACAAGGAAGTATCATTTCTCTGTTCGATTAAACTACTTACAATGGCTGTAGACGTTCCATTCGAGCGTCTATTTCAGGTCCCATTATATTATCAATCATTGCAGTATTTTCTTTCACTAAATCATTAAAACGTTTTAGTGATGCTTTTACAGCATTTTCGCCAGTTTCATTGTCCTCCTTATCCAGCATCATTGACAGAAATATTTTATTGAACCAATGTCTATCTTTAGGAGGGCCATTAATTATTTGTTGGTATTCTTCTTGCTGTTTTTTCATGCTTTTCTAAAACGAAATATTTTTGTTAACAAATCAGAGTAATTTTACAAGTAACGAAATTAGTATTTCTTGGTACTCACGCATCTCATCTCAGATAGAGTATATTCAGTTTCCACAAAATAACGAGCATTTGATACAAAATGTACAACTTCTTGCTCATGTTGAAGTTGCTTATACATTAGTATGCACAATAGATCTGAATATGCGTGGCCTTGGTCACGCGCAAGAGTCAAGATTTCTTCTAATTTTTGACACCTGTCTTTTCGTCTCTCGAGTATAGCACGTGCATATGAGATTAGTACTTGAGTTACCTCTGCTTGTACATATTCCTCTATTAATGGTTCCAATTCATTTGTTAGCGTAAGCTCAAAATTTTCCTCCAACAAATCTCTTTTTGATTTTAATACCGCTATCTCAGTTCTGCACATAAAATAAATAATGAATAGCACTCGTTTGATAGAAAATTGAACATTTTGTATATATCACATACTGCAGTTGGGTCAAAGTCTGAGGGATCTTCAAGTTGCCATTGTTGTATATATCTATTATAGTTTGTTCCATTGAAATGCAAGCAGCCTCTTCTATTTTTGCCAAGATTTCATCTGTTTTTGCAGTAGTTAACCTAAAACGAAGATTTTTTTATCCAAGTATATAAAAATATATAATTCTTAGACACGAATCACCAAATGGGATTTTACTCTTTCGTGCAAGTTGCAAACTCCTGAAGCATGTCATCAACTTGAACTTCTTTTAGACCTTCTGAGAAAGTTGCATAATCTGAATCACTAATTTGTTCATCCTTATCTGTATTGCCAAATTCATTTTTTACATACGCATGTAAGTAATTGCTATACATTTCCATTCGTTTGATAAATATGTTAATAGGCATTTGTTTCCACAGAATACTAGGTCCTTTCTACAGAAAATATTGGATTAACGTTATGACAATTCTATTATACTATAATACAAAATTTGGGCTGAAACATACATCTTCTGCTGCATTGGCATACATCTCAGCAAGTTCTTCGACCTGATCAGAAAACTGCTTGTACAGTGTGTCTAACTCTTCTGTGAGGTTTATACAATCGATGTGCAGTTTGTTCACTGCAATTTCTTCTTTCTTTATAACAAGCTGTTCTTCTTCTATTTCTGTTTCCAATTTACTTTCATGTTCTCTAAAATAAGATTGCATGATATGATTACTGGAGAATGGACAGTCATTAAAACGTGAAAATATCACGTTGGTTACAAGGTAATAAGGTATTTTAATATACTTCAAATCTTTTATGCCATCTTTCAGAACTTTAATATATTCCATGCTTTCTTCACGTAGTTCTTTCTCTATCTCCAAATCCTTCCGTACTTTTTCAAGAGTAGGAGCATTATTAGAAACAAGTTGCATTAATTCAGGACAATCACTTGTTGCTTCTTCAAGGGCGCGATCCAATTCTTCACCTTCTAGCCATTGATTAGTGCTTTGCAAATGTTTTTGTCTGCGTGACACAAATGATAAGAATAGAGTAGCAATAGAATAATTTTTAGTCTTTGATATCAATGTAATAGCTACTATAAAATTTACGTGTTTCATATATAATACATTTAAAATTAAATGTAACAGCTTACATTCGAATTTCTTCGTGAGTTAGAAGATTCTCCTGGCTGACGTTATCACAGAACCATTTTAAAAACGGTTGTACTGCAGGATCGTCGTATATTTTACTTAAACTTTCCGGTGTATATCTCTCAGTCCATTCAGGCATAATTTCCTTGAGTTTGTTATAAAAAGTAGTTTTTGAAATCTCCATTTCTGCAAGGAATGTAATCCTGTGTAGCTGAATACGAATTATAAGATAATAACGGTTACGCATGCGCAAATACTTATGGTTTAAGAAAAGACAGGTGGCGCTCTCTAGGCATGGAGAATTCAGTATATTTTAAAAGTAGAATTGCTGAAGATAAATAAACGAAAATAAGTTTATTTCAAATTTCATCTATTTAATTTCTAACTTAAAACAGATTTGTATAAGATTTTATATCTAAGTATAATTATCAACAGAGCTAGAAAATATTTCTCATATTCAAAAGACATCTCTAAGGACCAGGAATACTTGTGTGTATACGTATACCATGCATATCCTTAATTTCTTCCTTTAGTGCCTGAAAAATAAAGTTATGCATTTATAAATGTTATCATACATAGTATTATATTCTAATTTCATTACTTTATACTCACTTCGTTAATAATTCTATGTTGCTTAACTGTATTTAGACCTTCGAATTCAGGTGCAACAACGTTTACCTCAAACATTGCACCACATCCTCCTGAAGACAATTACTTTCATTATCATACCAATATTAGAACTTTTCTTAAAACAGATTTTGTAGAGCTCTTGCCTGATACATCGGTAACTTCAATGAATTCAGCCTTTGGAAACTTATTCCTTAAGATACTGATCATTTTTTGTTCTGCTTGTTTGCCAGCTAAGACTCCACTGGGACCACTCCATACACGCGATAGTAGCTGTAAAACTTTTGCTTTATACATCTTTTTCATATTGAATTTGCCAATTGTAAGGGTATAAGATTGGAGGCATAACAGGGAACAAAGTTTTGCAGAACAAAATCATAGACATTTCCTTATTTCCACACTCAAGGATTTTTATAGAAACAATATATGGAAATATAGTATTTTGCCTCTCTGTATGCATGCATGCTACATACAAGCCAGTATATTTTTTGAATCCAATATAAAAATATTACGTTTCGAACAACTCGCAACCTACCGATATATTACGAAAATTTGTAGTTAACACGCGACGGAACATAGCTGAAAGATATGAGGCAATTGTCTCTAATATAATCTGTATTCAGCTATTAAAGAAAATCTAGCGGATCAATTGTCTTTTTCTTTAAAAATTGTTGAACTTTGTCAGAACAGAGGTTATGCCGCAAGTTCTTTTTGTCTATTTGTGACTAAGTCTCTCGTAGCCCTGGGTCACTCTCTTCGTTTCCGCAACGTCTTTTAAGAACAGAAATGGTACACAACTTGTAGTAATAAAAGAAAGACAAAAACTTCTATTTAGTTGGCTTAGAAAATTGACGGCATTTCAGAAGCATAATAAGTAATATCAATTTATGCCAGTTTCAGCGCATGTATTCCGAACCGCATGATTCCCGATTGGCTCATTACGATGTAATTTGCATTTACCACGCCTCTCGATTCTTTCTAGCCAATCACGCTTCGCCCATTTTGGAACATATTTGCTACTGGTGACGTAAACTAGCAATAATATATGGCAAGAATAGGTAAACAATTTGTACTTGAATTTTTAAATTAGAATTTTACAGAACCGATGCAACTGTATTTATCTTGAAATATATCTTTATTTCTAAAACCTGCTGATGCATAAAATGCCTATAAACATTTCGCATTTGACGTAGCATCACTATTCAGTTGTGAACAGTTGTGAAAAGTTGTGAACGGCACACTTTATTATGATCATGCAACGTCCGCGAGAATCTTCAAATTTTGAATAAATATATATATAAAGTATGCTTTTTTTTATGACGTCAATTATTTGTTCTTTACAAATTTTGGTTGTCATTCGTGTGGCACTGGAAGATCTACCGTCAATTTTTTGTTACGTCTTCAAAAAGCAAAACTCTCAACAAGCATTGACCCTCTGACCCATGGCACAGATGACTGTACGATTACTCCAGATAGATTATAATTGACGCGTTTTGTTTAACATTTCTTGCGATACTGCTCAATTAATTTTGACCACAAGTTCAACAAGTCGGTTAGTCGGTAGTGTCTGTCTACGGATCGTAACTGCAGAGGTATCTCCAATGATGAATTATCTGGGAAATGAAGAGGAGCCCTTGATCAACAATGGTATCATCCTTTCAACAGCGCCAAGTACGTCTATTATATGTGAGACTCGCAGAGGTAAGAATTATATTCAGGAATTTGATTTGGAATTAATTCGTGATGTTTAGTCACATTAGGAAACGTTTGAGAATTAGTGATATTACGTAGATTAACAAGGTTCGGAGAGAAACTGGATAAGGAATTTGTTCCAGGCTCTGGTGTAATGGGAACAATTTTCTTAATGGTCAATGCAACGTTAGGTGCTGGTCTGTTGAACTTTCCACAAGCTTTTGATAAAGCTGGAGGAGTAGGAACAGCAATCATCGCTCAATTGGGATTTCTCATTTTCATAACAGCTGCTCTCGTCATATTAGCAAATTGCAGTGACGTTACCAATACTTCATCTATGCAAAACACTTTTGCTGGATTATGTGGATCTAAATCGTTATTTGTTTGTGGCATTTGTATAGCTGTATACAGCTTCGGATGCTGCGTAACGTTTTTAATTATCATTGGTGATCAGTTTGATAGAGTCTTAGCAACATTCTATGGACCTAATTTTTGTCACGACTGGTAAGAATACTTTTGAAACGTAACATTATCTTAGCATTTAGTGCATGATCAGTTCAAAAAACAAATGTTCTTATTCATTATCTATTTGCAGGTATTTATCCCGACCATTCATTATAACGTTGACCTGCAGCATTTTTATATTACCACTTTCTTTCTTTAAACGTCTGGATGTATTGAGCTATGCCAGTTCAATCGGATGTGTAACAATTATTTATGTTGTATCGTTAGTAATTTATGAGAGTGCCACTGAGACTGGAGGAATATCTATGAAACCCATGAAAATATGGGCTGATAATTGGACTGAAACTCTTCAGATAGTACCAATTATATGTTTCGCTTACCAAAGTCATATGACCGCCATACCAACATATGCTTGCATGAAAGATCGTAATCTTGAAAAATTCACATTTTGTGCTATTATTAGTATGATTATTTGTTTTGTGGCATATACTATAGTCGGCGTAATCGGATATGGAACATTTGGTATCGGTCGTGTTCCTAGTGATATTTTACAAGGATATACGGACAAAAGTATCTTTCTAACAATTGCGATTATTTCGATAGCCATTAAAAACTTCACGACTTATCCGATTGTATTATTTTGTGGACGCGATGCATTACTTTGTCTTTTTGGTAGAGATAGCGATAGTGGCATTTTCATTAGATTCTTCGTTACATTAATATGGTTCATATTATCTCTTATCATTGCCGTTTTAGTACCAGATATCACACCGGTAATCAATCTTCTAGGTTCTTTGTCAGCAGCATTTATTTTCCTATTTCCAGGCGTTTGCCTTCTTCAAAGTACTTTATTAAAGGATCCAAATTTATGTCTTAACAAGGATAAGATTTTAATAATTTTTTCTATATTTATCACTGCTCTTGGTGCATTCGTTGCTGGTGTTGTTTTTGTAGAGGCACTTCAGGATCTAAGTAAAGAGCCTATTAAACCGCCACTGGTTACTGGCTTCAGAGCAGGACTCAGAGATAATTTGTGCGTTTAAAATCAAGAATTCTTCTGAATAAGGTGTACAACAGTTAATATTATTAGTCCGATACTTAATAGCGAGTGTTTTCAACGTTTGCTCAATACCGTTCGTTAACAATATATAATGGTTATTTTACTGTTTAATGTTTTTGTATGATTTTCAATAATGTTTTATTGCAACTTCACGATCGACTTTTGGAAAATAAGACTCAAGGAAAGACTGACATTAAGATTACTTTAATATAAGCAAAGAAAGAAATGTATATAGATATAATTGTATAAGACGAATTATAACAATGACTAGAAATTTTATACCGCATTTTAGGAGATCTCGTATCTAGCTCTGTTAAACAATTTATATAAATTATACTGTTAACTAATAAAAAAAAAACAGCCTTGATCCTTATCCTTCGCAGTTCGTTTTAATCACCTAATATTTTTGTTTAACAAGCAAGGAACTTGATTCATCTTCAATCAGACCGATAGTACCAGGTCTGCGGGAATCGACAATTGTTTGATTAAAATTTATTTTCTCTTATTTCCCTCGTTAAACAGGGTTTTTAACAATGACGTAAACGTCTTACTTTCATTAAATCATGACGTCGACGTCGCATTCTCAGCGATACAGTCGGTAAGAAAGTCATGTAATATTGTACCTTCAGCGTCAACAACCTTCTCAATGGTAGCTTTGCAGAAAAAGCAATCTCTATTATTAGAGAGATGACGGTCTATACACGTTCGACATGATTCATGATTACACGGCTTAAAAGTCGCAGCTATTGGATGCGCGTAGCAAATTGTACAAATATTATCATCGTCACTCATGTACCTTGATTCGGGTAACAATGTACGATGTAGATCTAAATATTTAATCATTTCTCTCACCTTATTAATTTCATGCTCTGTCACATCTTCTTTATCTGTAAAATTGTAACAGACGACACGTATAAGATTTTATATAATGAAGCTAACAAGATGATACTTACAATTAAAGAAGGAGAATGGTTTGCTGTTTTTAATTGGAGTACTCGATGGTTTTACTTCACCAAGTACAAATGAAATTGAACTTATTTGAAAGCTTGGCTCCGTTAATAGAATTCTAGTTACCCTTGGCACATCTTTTGATCCTACCACTGTAGAGAGAATTATTAATGATCTTCATTCAATTATTTAATTGAACATTGATTTGATTTGATACTTACATTTATATGTGGATATTTCCTCTCGAAGCAGAGCTAATAAAATTCCAATTACAGCTGCTAGGATTGGAAAATGATCTACTGTCTCCAGGTCAGGTATATCCAGTAGTATTATATACTGGAAGCAACCCGTCTGGGAACTTATTCTGTTCAGAATTTGACATAGTAACTGTAAAAGAGATAGTACGTAATCTTTAATATTGATCTATGTATCTTTTTGAAAAATTATTTTTTTTTTTAGATGAATAAGGTACCTCGCAAAGTCGACTCAATAAATTTTCACTGGAAGGTCGAGATGGATCACTAAAAATATCGTGAGCGATAGTTGCAATCATTTCCAATACTCTAAGTAATGATATAGTCAAATCAAAACAAGTTGCTCCGATTTTCAGTTGTCTTGATTCAATAAAAACTCTTTCGGGTCTTGATAACACATTTTGAATTTCTTGGAGTATCCGTATAAATTCTGAGAATGTCCAGTTTAGCTGATTGAGCAAAGAGTTTAAGAATTGCTTGGTTCCTTGAGGATTACTTAGCAAAACGTCTTTAATGTGTGCCTGATATTTTTCGGACGGACATGGTTCTGTAAATAAGAAAGAGACTGATAAAAATCATTTGATAGGAAATCTATTACGTAAAGGGACCATACGTACTTATGGGTTGGGATATCGATTCTTGCTGCAGCATCTTTGGTCCAATCTTTTTGGCCAAGTGTGGGCTTTTTTCGTATCGAAAAGCAAATCCATTTCCTTGCCAAAATCTCACCAAGACCCAATTCGATTGTGCCCACGCTCTATTTTCGTAGGATCTCAATAAATTTGTCACTACTTTTTTTCTAGATTCTCCAGGTACATTTTCAAGAGCCGCCAGGGTAAGAGAATTCGACACAAATCCTGCCAAGGTCAAGATCACAGTATCTCTGGCATTGGCATGCACTATTCTTGGATCAAAGAAGTGGTCGCAAAGAAATTGTGCAATGTCACAGAGCATATCTTGATATCCTGATATCCTCTCAATGGGTATCGTAGGATGAACGTGATTCCTTATAGCCACACTTAGGTCTGTCATAGCTTCCAGATAGAAATCAGGCACAAAGGTGAGCATGTTAGCATCCTGACTAGCACAATGTAATGTTAACGTAACGACTCTAAGGAGCCAGGCAAGCTGTGCTTGTTTCTCATCTGAATATACAGCAGCACGAATCCAGGCCATGTGTCTAGCTTGTTCAGATAATTTAATATTAAAGACACTGATGGTTCGACCCAATTCTTCCTGAATTGATAAGGCCTCAGGGTCCTTAGATTTTTTCGCTTGCTCCCATCTTACTTTCACATCATTCATAGCAGCCATGTACTCGGACATGCTATCTCTGAGACTGGCGACCTTTGCTATTTGTTTCTTTGCAGCAGCATGATAAAAGAGAATTATTCCATCCAACATTTCCAATAATGATATTTCAGCATCCACTGGACCATTTCTCATTGGACTTCTATCTTCTCTATTGTACGAAAAGTATCCAAGTCTTTCCAATATCAGTGGACCTGCTGGACTCGATGGATTTACGTTTATCATCCTTGCAAATGCTGGGATAACTACAGGTAGGTCTCCCAGTCTGGTTGGTCCTCCCATGAAGGTATTTGGTGTGTCTTGCGCCTGGTCCATTGAGACAATTACTTGATGCTCTGGACCTAATAGATGTATCAATTCGTTCCTGTAGGTCTTGTTTAAGTGGGATAACACTCCGCCC
This sequence comes from Hartigia nigra, assembly GCA_031001745.1. NCBI lineage: Eukaryota > Metazoa > Arthropoda > Insecta > Hymenoptera > Cephidae > Hartigia > Hartigia nigra. Next base: position 816,128 of record JARPRG010000274.1, read on the forward strand.
AGTCTGTCGATTCCGGAGTAATTGATGGATGCATCATAGAACGCCCTGCCCATTCCAATTTATAAGGAAACGCTATTACGTAAATTAAACAAAATTGAATTACCCTAATGAGTAATCTACAGCATCTTACTGACTGTCGCGATACAATTCGGATTTATTTATTTATCGTATCTAATCTTGCTGTATCTTTGAAAAGTTCGTATCACGTTTTGTAATACGTATTTCGTCACCTGCAGGGTACGTAGACAGGACTGGTCCCGACTTCAGCATCCCACAGGACCCGAAAGGCAACGAGTAATCGATGGAAGCAGCACAGTGTGATTGGCAATGGTGTCTGGAGTATCGGCATTGTCTGCAGGAATTCCGACTGAATTCTTGGGATTATACGCAGTTTCATTTAAAGCCTGCTAACCCCAATGGCTACTTTTACTTACGCGATTCGATATCAAATTCTCTTGGACGAATCTTCTGAATTTCCTCAGAAAGATTGTTCTGGATGTTGGTGTCTTCTCAGTGCCATCTTTATTATCCAGTAGAGTCACGAGCAGTTCCACTTGCAAGGCCTCAATCTCTAAAAAATTTAAGCTCCTAATTATCTGGAATACTCTAAATTTTATGTCTTGTTTTCTGATCTTATTGTCCATACCACTTATTGCAGATCTTATTCGTTCACAGGTATCCATGTAAGCTTGCTTATTGACTTCCACACTCGGATCCACCGGATCAGTTTCCCACCAGGGCTTGTTAACTATATCTGCCAAACCACCTTCGTCCAATGGCTTAACGTGGACGAAATTTGCAAGTCGAACTTTATCGAATAGAATATGTTGAAGCATATTCTTTCTAGTGGTTGTATGTTGACAAAGGTTTATCAGCAGAATTAGACTTTTACATTGATCCGGATATTCAAGAAGCAGAGAAACATGTCTAAACGCAGATAGCAAATAGACAACTGTGCTTTCGAAGCAAGCCTTCATCTCGTGTTCTTCTAGGAAGGTCCACAGAAGATCCAAGCAAGTCATTAACTTTGAATTGTCTTCCGGCGGATCGGATCCAGAATTTGAGAGTTTCTCGACAAAAGGAATGAAAATGGCTTCGGTAATGTAAGGCATCGCGAGCAAAGATCCAATATGTTGTAAAACAGATCTAGTTAGGCACATGAGGAAAGCTTGATTACTCATAGATTTCTCTTCCATCTGTATATTATTTTCGTTAGTCTTGGTGTCATCAATCAGCAGTATCAGTTTTAAAAACCATTCAAACAAGAGTTTAGCGTTGTTCAATTTCAACGTTGGTGGAGCTTGAGGTGTCTGATATCCTTTGACTGGATATCGTAATGGCGTCGAGCCAAAGTTAGCCGTAAGATTTTCAGTAAAAGCTAAACTGACTGTTGGGAAATACGCGATACCCGCACCCATTGTTATATTTTCAAAAGCCGTTCCTAACGGTCGTCCATTTCTGTAAAACTCAATTTTCCCATTATCCATATCCAAGGCGCATCCAATGATATCGCCAGAGAGCCAAGATTCGCCATATTTATGGGTGGTAACGTTCCATTTCCTTATACGATTTCCATCGTACGCGTATGAGTTTGTCGTATCTCCTGTCGAATAAGAAAATATATAAATTATTTATGTAAATAAAATTTACAATAATTATACGTTACGAGACTCACCGACTCCGGATTCTTGATTGAATGCGCACTTTATAGTTCCCCATCCCACTTGCATTACACCTTTTGAACCCAACTGTAATTCGTACATCCATTTACCTCTGTACAATCCAGTATTTGCTCTCATAGTACTAAAATTACTCTGAGAACTGATACTCAATCTGTCCGGTGATACAATGAACAGACCATGATGAGTAGAAATGTCAAATCTCACGAGTTTCGGTCCAATTCTTCCATCCCGTGAATCTTCCAAATCGGAATTCTCATTCTCCTTACTGAGTGCATTCTTGATGTAATTATTAGCCAGAACCAGACAATAGGATTGTCTAAAAAAAAAATTCAAATAATATTCTATTACCATAACTATTCATATAATAAATGCAAAAATTAAAATAAAATACTATTCAATATATAAGTACACAATTTTCAAAGATATTACCTTTCGTATAAATTCTTCTTTTCAATGTCTGAACTACTAGAAGTATCTTGTTGAACGAGGACGTCGGGTCCAAAAATATTACGTAGTGTTTCTTCTGGTTCCATCTCTAAAAAACAAAGGAACGACCTTGAGACACTGACCAACATTTTGTCGTCCATTGAAGGATACTAAAGTAACGACAGTAGGAAGACCGTATAAGAATACTTTAAAAGATTCAAAAAAAAAAACACTAAATAAAATCTTTATATTCTTATCTAATCCTTATTCTTTTCTTCAATTACTTACTATCTCATCTGAGCGATAATCTCACTCGGTTACATTGGACAGAAATTTTCAGGTTACATCCAAAAAGACTGTATCTTTTTCATTTCCATAGATTTCAGCTAGGTGAACGTCATAAAGCAGAGATTTTCCCGTAAATTTTCGAGACGACTGATGAGCATACAGACCCGAGACGCGCGTCTTTAAAAATTTTGTGAATTTTGTATTTTATTTCAAAATCAGGGAGTTACGTAGCTTTTCATGGATACAGTCACCACCATCTTCGTGGAAGAACAAAATAGTATCGACGAGAACGAATCATGCGCGGTTGCGTGTTGCTTGAAAGCGATGCGAGCGCCGCGTGGCAAATAAGCAGTATTACTTAATTAAATATTATATTTCTTATGCATTGTATTCTGCATATGTCGATTCTCGTGCTAGTCAAGAATAAATCGAACTTTTGACTAAACTGAGTTTGCTGTTGAATCTTGAATTTGTAAATCTTAGTCGAACCACAAGCTTTTTGCATCGAAGACAAAAATGACGTATTGATTATTTATTCAGCAGAGAATTATTCTGTGTTCCAGAGAAGATGTTAGGGCAATGCGTTTATTTATGAAAATAAGCTGAAGATGAGTGATATCCCGTCTGGTAGACATCACTGAATTACGTACGAGAATTATCATTTGTCTTCTCAATGAATAGCCAACTTCTTATGCGTAGTAGCAGTAGTAGTGCGTTATTACTTCCGAATATAAGTTTTGAATTAGAAATGTGTCCGATGTCGTCGTAAAATATGTCAATGACGTACGATTACTTAATAATTTATTGCTTAATCATCTTTCTACGACCGTCGGTTAAGTGGGCTCGTACTCCTCGCACGTGTTTTTCATATACGTAATGTTACGTACGTGACGCTCCTTTCGTAGTGGAGATAATTTAGAATGGAATTGGATACCAGGAAAAAGTATCTGTAGAGCATAGGCTTGAAGGACAGCATCGAATATAAATATAATAATTGTGGGTATATATTAATGAAAATTGAAATTATTTGAATAGTTATACAGCCTGTACGTATTCGTTTATTATTATCATTAACGTCAATAGCCTTAATGCGACTATTGTTGATTAGACTTCCTTACTTTCTTAAAATCACCGATACGATGCTATATATATATATAGCAACTATATTTAAATTACAATTAATTTAATTAAAAATTAACATTTTCAATATGTCGCACGTAGAAAATTACTATACAGAGAGAATTTACCAATTACAATATTATAATGGGATAAACAATGTTAAAAAACAGAAATTCGTTTGTCGCTTGACAAATATTTTACATATCGGAAGAGGGAGGGGCTGTCAGTAATGGCTTTGGTATATCATATTGCGGTGGGTTCGCTGTTTCTGCAATGTTATTCGTATTATTTATTTTCTTATCAGTAATTAATAAACTAGATAATGCAATGCAAAATAATTATCGTAGCTTTAAGGTAGCTAGTTACCCTGGAGCGTATAATTGAATTAATTTACTTGATCGATCGATCGATCAATACAATTTTCAAGAATATATCCATTTATGGTTTTGCTTATTTATGACTGTACGTAAGTTTTGCATGCTATTCAATTATTACGAGTATAATTGTCATTCTTCGGGATTATAGGGGAAAGGCATGATGATTACACTGAGAAGTTTTATAACTTATCTCTTCTTCCTTACATACCCTTGATCTCGTCCATTTGAAATCATTCGCACATTTACGCCTAAAGACTATGAATATCGATCAGTTAAATACTCATGTTATTGTACATACATTACCTTTGAATATATCGAACATTATTCTGCCGTAATTATTAGTACCTATTTATAACGTATTTTTTGTATGCAATTACGCGATACAATCTAAATAACGTATGCGCGGTGGTAAAACTTCGTCCTATCCGTTCGAAACCCTCTCGCTCATACGTTTTCTATAAAAAGAGAAAGAAAACCAAAAACTAGAGAAAGTTCAAGCAGGAGAATAAACGCCCTCTCGAAAAGAATTATTAAAATTCGTACGCTGCCGCCTGCTTTTAAGGAACATCGAACATGTTTATTATTAAACATTATAATTAGTAATCGTAATTAGTTATTATGAGGAAAATTTGGAGTCGCAAAAATCTACGATTCAAAAATAAATTACATCCGTCATGCAAATTTCATTTTCTTTGCAACGAATATCTTTTTCGATGAATAATAATAATTATTATTATTATTACTTCCACTCTTCCTCGCTCTCCGATTTCATCCTACAAAATTCTTTTTTCGATTTTCTCGCTTGCTCTCTTCGACAGCTATCTTTTGCCTGATGACTAGAACATCGTTTCGTGGGTCGTTTTGTAAAAAAATAAGATTAAAAAAAAACGACAGAAAGTATTCGTAGAAAAAATAAACTCGTACCGGGAACGGCTATGTTGGCGTTATCTATACGAAGCTCTGATTCGCAGGGTTATACACGTCCGCGATATCTTGCACTAAAAAAGCTGTACAAACATGGCCGCTTCCTGTAGTTTTTCTTCTCTTCTGTTGGATACAGTATTATGAAGCCCTTGCTTCGGGCGGAGCCATTGGTCTCGTTGGGATGGGTTTGCTCTGGATGGTTTCTCTAGTATTCGCACTTCCATTCTCACTCTTCCTCTCTTTCTCTGTTTCTTTCGCACACTTTCTATGGCAGACTCGGCACCTTTCATTCTGGCAATTCCACATATAAAATCTAAAACTGAAAACGACGTTCGATGATTTATTTAGCTGAGTGTTCAGGGAGATCTGGATTTTCATTGAGTATGTCTAAGTGGTTCACGAGGACGATGAGTATTTTTCGAAACCTTAGGAGTCGCTCTCCGATTGGTCAGGACGATCGTCCGAGTGCAAGGATCAGTTTGCCGACTCAGCACTTTGAGCTTGCTTCTCGATTTTTCTGGCTAGCTCGGGACTCATGTGCGGATGCGGAAATGGCAATACAGGCTTCCGGAGGATGGTGGGTTTTACCTTTACTTGAGGTTTGAAGCTGGATACCTGACTGCCACCCGTTAGATGCAGATCCGCAAATTTTGCAGCTATTTTTGGCGTTGAACGAGGCGGGAGTGGTGACCTTAGAGGCATCGAGTCAGATATCTGATTAGAACTTGCTGATCTTACTAATTCCTCGGATTCTGTATCCGGCTCGACCTCAGCCTCCATGCGTTTTAATTTTCCACCCTCTGAGTTTGACTTTGTATTCTTCTTCAGGGTGCATTGATTTTGCTTGGCAAATCTCTCGGCTGCTGTACTCATGTCTGGAGATTCTGGTCCACCACTCGGGGATATTGCTGCTTCAGCTCTCGAAGCTGGAACCGTTGGAGTCTCTTCGTCGGAACTGCTTAAACTACTCGAGGAGGCGGATTTCTTACCGGCATCCTGAGCACTCAGTGGTAAGTCCATCACAAGATCCGGTGTATGCTTCTGGCGCATTTCTCGAAATTCTTGGGATGATCTGAAAGACTTCGGTGTCGGTGGGATCGGTGGGGTCAGGTGAGTCTGAGAAGTCGCGCGTCTCTGCCAGAGTTCTCTATTCGCCGAGAAGGTTGTCTGCTCCTGGAGATCCTCCTCCTGCGTGGACGGTGAGTTTGGCTGGAGGGAATTCGTCACGTGTGATCCTTGCTGACCAGCTTCGCTCATGCTTTGAGATTTCCAGTGTTGCTGCTTCCGGCCAGCACCTCGTTTTCCAGAACCATCTAACGAGACTGACGAGACTCGTCCATTTTCATCGGACATTTCCTCATCCCGTGGTTGCTGTTGTTGCTGCGATTGCTGAGAAGCTGCAATTGGATCCAGGAAGACAGTAACGTTCTCCATTTCATTGCCATTTTCCAGACTCTGCGAGACTTCCGGCGTGGCTGTGGATTTCTCCTTCCCAGGACTGGACGCCTTCGCGTTCCTGGAGGGTGTGGTCACTGGCTCCTGAAATTAGGAGACAAATACAGTAATAAACATACATCTTATCTTGTACACATTTGGTCATCGAACTGGAGGAAATATATGTCGTGATCTTATTGATTTCTTCGAGCCGTTTACTTACATTTTGGACAGTCTGACACATGATATTTACCTTTTCTTCCTACGCTTTACCCATTATACACTTTACCTCTTCCGTTAATAACAGCAATCAGACCGTCCAAATTTTAGTAAGAATTATATAACGTCGCGGTGTACAGATAAAGATTAGTGAGGAAGCCGGATACAGCGATGAGAATAGTATTACATTATAAAGTTCCCCAGAAAAAGAAATACCCATCAATTATAAAGGCCAGTACTCTCTCATGCTGGTACCTTTTAACACCAATAAAATATCATGCATAGACGTATAATGGTTCTCGACCTTACGCAATACGCAGTAAGTGGCAGAGCGTGGATTAAAAACTGCTCGTAAAACGGATAACAGTGAATACTATAGACAGCTCTATGAATGAAGAATAATACCAAAAACTGTACAAGGAATAGGTGTTAGGTAAATATTATGTAGGATGTGAATAATGAGTAAGGATATAATTTGATCTCAAGTATAAGTAGCAAAATTAAAAATTAAAAAGCGAAAGAAGGAGGTGAGGTGTTGAATTTACTCACCTAAGCCCAAAGAGTTTCCGTTTCCTAAGAAGGTCCCGCGATCGGCATTCCCTTTGGTATCGTCTACAGATTGAGATTGTTCTACGGGACTCTAGGATTCACAAACCAACCGAACTGTCAAATCGACACTCCTTCAATTGAAATAAACAGCAGCAGCAACAACCAGGGAGTAAATTAAAAAAAAAAAAAGTAATAAAACACGCACGCACAACATAGGACAGAACGTACACAACACCAGCGGCAGTTTTATCGAACAGTTTTTAGCCCGTCGAACGTCGTTAACCCTACGTACGTACGCAACACACGTATTTCGCATCAGCTTTAAGATGCTGATTTATACGTATATCTGTAAAAACAATAGCAACAACCAACCCAATCATTAACATTAAGAATTTTTAAAGTGAGCCGAGTACGAGGCAAAAAAAAAACACGTAGGACGTAGTAGTAAGAACAAAAAGAGGCGGCACAAGACAAGACGTAGGCAGACATGCAGCAAAGGAACGTGTATATTTATATTTTATTTACAAAAGGTATCGTACAAAAAAAAGAAATTCACCACTAATAACTAATTGCCGAGTTCTAAGTAGAGCTTAACGGTACCAGTCACGCTAATCAGACATCCCTTCCATTCGATAGATGCCTTCGTTAACCTTCCTCCACTTTACGTCTAACTCGCACAAGAGGAAGTACTCGCGTGCGTGGAAAGAAAAAGCCGATGCCTGGTGAGACAGCAAGTGCAGCGCATATCAATGAGGGGGATATTCTTTATTCGCGATCATTCAAGATTAATCTTGCTTTCATTATTTTCTCACATAGGTCTGTCGAGCATGGCAAAAAGAAAAAGAAGGGTAGAAATCGTGTTACGACCACGAAGGCGTATTTAACAGGGGCAAAAGCACGTAAATAGAAAAACAAAAATAACAATGGAGAATGTAATCGCGAGGTTCAAAGTTCACTGGGTGTTTCGCTCACCTAGTTTCTCTGGCATTCGCCTAACCAGGCATACCTTAATCCGCGTACGACCTTTCGATCAGAGAATTCAGTCTTTTGTAAATATAGTCATCGTATTAAGATACGCATCGTTCTGAAGGAGGTGCGCTTTACCTTGGCTGATGGCAACGAATTTTGCCTTTGCAGTCAAAGATAGGCTGTGCGTGATGTGCGGGTGCAGTGCGGGCGATAGGCTTTGCGTTTTATAAGAACTACACAACAATGCATTCCTGTGTTGTTACGTTTTTGCAATTAAAAAAGAGAGACAAACATAAAACGTATGAAGTGATAAACAGACAAAGAAAAAAACGAAGAAAAAATATTCTAGTGTAACAGCCATGCACCTTGGTTCTAATGTACGAACGGCCGTACAAGGATACGAAAGCACACGAGTACAACAAGAGTGACGTAATAAAAGTCAAATTAATTAAATGCTAAACGGTGGTTTCTAGTACCTCTCGGCTGATGATCGGTTGGGATGATGACACACATGCCACGTTCGTCACTACAGTTGGAATAATAGCACTGCTATTCCCACTTTCTGTCTGCAATACTACGGTACTTGATGTGGAAGTTTCGGTCGTTCCTGTCGACGGCCATGTGTTAGGATTACCCATTGGTCCCATCAATGGCGAATTGTTACTCGACAAAACACTATCTGCTGAGCTGGAGGCTCTTCTGCGCATTGACTCTTCGCTCGACGATTTTAATAACTCCTTGTCACGCTCCTCGTCCCTGAAGCAAATTTTTTCAGAGACTTATAACGAGAGGGAAGAAACAGACATGTTTTTGGGTGAATAAAAATTTTTTTTTTTCTATGAAATTTCATTATGAATATTACTGATACATACTTTATCTTGAGCATGATGTACTTATCCGGAATCAGTCCTTCTCTACCTGCTAGAGCACCTCTCCACCAGTCGTTGCTCACTTGCGTATACAGGGTCAGGGTGTCACCTTTTTTGAAACTAAGTTCCCTTTCTGATCGTGCGTTAAAGTCAAATTGTGCGGTAGCTTCCAAGTTTTCGGATTCTGTTATGAATAGATGTGAATAATGATTTTATTGGTTATTGATTAACGTGACGCTATTCAGTTCTGTGTATATATGTTTAGTATTTACCATCCTCGGATGGGTATACTTCCGAATCCATGTCCTCCTGGACTTGATCCGTTGGCGAGTCGCCCACGTCTCTGAAATGAAGAATTTTTTAAATAATTATCAATATTAAAATGTGGCATTGAAAGGGAGATCAGGATAAGTATACTTACACGTCATCAGGTTCCCTACTGATATACTTCTCGTATTGAATTCCTCCAATATCCTCAGGGAATATTTCTTCGCAGAAAGTAATGATATTCTTAATTAATTCGTTGACTTGATTCTGATATTGGACCTGGTCCTTATCTTCTGGGACAGGAACTAACGTTGGCCCGAAGCATATAGCAAGATTGTAAGGATCCATCATATTCTCATCCGAAAATTCTGATAAGCTAACGTACAAACGTAACTTTGAATACGATTCAATAAATATCAATAATAATATGTAAATCTGTTTCAAGATGATACTTACTGATTAAGAAAAGCAAAGAGGTATCGCATCACAATGACCACTGGTCGCGGAAGACTGGATATCAATTCTTTCATTTTCAGTACAAAGTCCTGCTTCGATTCCAACTGTGCCAATTCCATAAGGTGCTCAAAATAGATAATAGGAAATAGTGGTTCTCGCAATTCCCTGAGGTATAATTTCAATACCCCGGCAACACTATTGATATCAGAAGCGTCTGTCACGTCCGCAAGAGGATCTTCTCCCCTTTCGAACCACTCTCTAAAATTGTTGATTTCAACCTGAGAGCCGGAGACTCGAAATATCCCTTGATGATGTAATCCGTACAAGTTTATCACTCTTATGCAACTCTTCATAATGAGTGGTATCTCTTGATTAGTACTCTCAAGATACTCCTCAAGTGAACCACCAAATAATTTGGGTTGCCCATTCATTTGCAAGCGGCCGATACGCTTTCTGCGTGCTTGTTTCTGTTTGCTCGTTGAAATCGATGGATTTGGACTAGCGGTTGAACCGTCTAATAAACTTTGGCGAATATATTCCTGCTTTGCATCTAGTCTGGCTATCCTCGAAGTCCCAAGGAGATATTCCCTAAATTTCTACATGAACAAAAATGTAAGTTTATTCTTAGTTATCCTTAGGTAAAATTACAATGCAATTCTTGACTACGCTTACCGTGAGGTAGAACTCTTCGGTTTCTTGCCTATCTGCTCTCAGCTTAATCTGTAATGTCTCCGGAGGTCTCGAAGTAGGCACAGCATTGTCACCAAAATACCTAGAGCAGTCGTAATCCTTAGCTGTGAGCATCTCGAGTAAGCTGGCCTCCGCAGTCTCTAGAGTCTTCCAAACTTCCTCAGATTCTGTCCTAAGAGACGTGACCCTTTGCTGCAGTTGAGCAAGCCGCTGTTCCATCTCTGTATGTAGTACCTTTTGCAATTCGGGTTCAGGTGTCTGAAATATTGAAAACTTTCTTTGAAAAGAAGCTGAATTCTTTCACGAGGATGAATCAGTTCCTGTAATACTGACTTCATACGATACCTCATCTCCACGTTGGCTCTGGAACTCAAACTTTTTGGGAATCATGAAAGCAGCATGATGGGACTCGAGGAATCTCTGTTTGTCAGCTCTCGAATCAAGTGCACCAACACAAGCTGCCAACTGCTCAGCCCCGGATTGCAATGAACGTTGTCTTCCCTCCTCAGCGCTGCAGTGCATCAGGAGTGCCCTGGCGATGCAGTTATGGAAGCCAAAATCCATGCACTGCAGGAAATCATGGTGTCGTAAATGTTATTTGTATCGTTTCCCCATAATTCCGATTCGTGGTACCAGAATCGTAAAACTCTATTTAAAGCTTCAAGCTTTCTCAATAGATGAACTTACGTCAATGAGATCAGACAGATCGTCGACGAAGTACTTGTGTATCGTAGTGTTCGATGCCTCCAGACAAAGGATGTACTCGTTTCTAGCCTTTAACGCCTTAAGCTTGGCCTCAGTGTACTTGCTCTTCCTCTGAAACGATTCGACAGAACATTCAGCCCATAAGCGAGTCATTAATTTCATTAATTGGCCGTAGCTGCCAGCGTATTAATCAACCCTGCCAATTCCCAAGATCTCTCGCTTGCTTTTTTTCCACAGCAAATAAACGCAGCCCATTACTGACGGCCACAATGTCCCAGGCTCATTGCTCTTCGCATCAGGTTTACGCTTACGGAAATGCCAAGAGATCCCAGAGATTAATTATCATCCTGGGGCAGCAACTTCACATTGAGAACATATCGTCTTCCTATATCCAACTAGAATCTCTCGAGTTTTCATTGCGCATCGACTTGCTACTGCTGCTGCTGCTGCTACTTCTTATAACGGGTCACGGCGAACCGCGGGTCGTGTAGTATCCAGCGCACTGGGAGACGGTTGCACGTGTTGTTAATCTTTTTCGTACCGTTAGAACCATCTGTTTTGCCGTTCGGTCCGGGGCAACATTAGTTTATTTTTCTAGCAGAGGCTCGTACCGCAAAAAAAAAAAGATGGGAAACGTTCGGTTACTTAAATCTAGGGAAACGTTTGCTCAGTGTTTTGGTAGAAGATTTGAAAGAATAAAAAGAGAACGAAATTGAAAATCAAACCGACTATTGACATGCGTAATTTTATCTCATACGTTGTTACGGCTATTGCGTAGGAATGAGCGAGATACATTGAATCGACCATTTGCTGAACTCTATTGTCCCTTGATAAAAACATGAGAGTGGAACAATTGGCAGGCTGATGACGCAAATACCTAATTCAGACATCCTGCGAGTGGCCCGAATATCGCCTACGTCGGCACATTGCACTTCATGACCTCTCTCAACCGCGCAATTTTAGTTTACTTTATAAGCAGACACGTATTTCTCGGTTTATTGATAGAATATCGCTCTGAATAACATCAATTATCTGAAGCTAAAAAAATAGCTATTCAATCCTGAATTACGGTTCGATTGGGATTTTTTTTAAAGAAAAAGACGATAAATTCACTCTAATTTAAATAAGCAGTCGGTCAGCATAAGTGTCAGACACTTCGTAAGATATGCCTGCCACGCCAATCTTGATTCGTACTCCAGGTGTGAACATCTGGTGAAATGATTTTGCGTACAGGACGTTATTAGAGTTTGTGTCGATTGCCTTAATAATTTGCTCCAGTCTCGAATGATAGCAACGTTTCTGCTATTGTCAAACACGATTAACTATCATGTGTTTATGAACGATAAAAGGCTTTCTCTTATCAGTGAGACTTTAGATATTAGAACATTCATGCAGTCTATGGCATCCTAGTCACATGAAAAGACAAACCTGAGACTCCTCTGCGTGTACCTGACATATAATCTCAAAACTATTTTAAATTTTATTAAAAAAAAAAAAAATTATCAGTTTACTACGCCACGCTAATTTATTATAGAACACGTATTCTTTGTAAAAAAAAAAAAAAACAAAAACTGAATACATCTTAAATCATTCAGAACTCATGTCTCCTATAGGGTCTCTAATGTGATCCGTAATTCACAGCCCCCAAGACAAATCGGCTCTCAGAGCCTGTACCAATTTATATCCATCAGATGATGCACTTCAACGAGTCAAATAGATTGCCTCCCATGAACTTGATTATCATTCCCACTATCTCTACGAACCTTGTTCACTTCCTTCTCGATTAAACGATACTTCTTGCTACGTGCGAGTTTCTCAGGAGGCGCGTTGGCGACTTCAAGTTTAGTCCGTTGTTGCTCAGCGACACGTAGCTTCGTCTCAGCCTGCCTTGATTCCGCCTGGTAAGCCTGATAGGTCTTCATGGTAGTATGAAGCTCATGAAGTACGCGCAGTATTTCCTCATGGGTTTCATAGCCGATCTCACGACACTGAAAGCAATAAAAATCCGTTGTCGATTTATCCGCGTCGTTCGTTCGTGGACGATGATCTTTACGTGACTCGGTCCTTTCCTCGACTCCACTTACACGCCTGTAAATGCGCTGAACATCCTCCATTACTTGATTCAGCCTTCCCACGAGGTGCGTGCTATATACTTCAGAAAGAGCCGCGTGATCTCGACTAAGGGACTTTGTCTCGTTGACGAGCTGTTGCCAGCAGGCGTAGCTGGAGAATAGAGGCCATTGCTCGCGTCTGAAAGCAGAAGTTCATATGAATGTATGGAAAGTATAGAGAGACGTATATTAAGAGCAATGTAATATTTAATACGTATTTATACGATAGTAATAGATACTACCTTATCCAAACGTAAATACGTGATTTAAGAGCAACGCTAATTGTAAGATACCTTATTCAAAATTTATCATAAACTGACTCTTGCCAAGGATTATCCCACAGCAGCTCTAGTAACTTGCTGGAAAGTCCTACAAATTGCATCCCCCATCCTGAGATTTCACAGCTCTCAAGAAAAATCTCTATTGATTTCGACAAGCTCCCTAAATCCGGTCTATGTATAATATTTTTCCTATATTTCTTTTTATACACTAAGTCGGATTACGTTAGGGATTCAATAGTGGATCCATTTTTACACTCAGGATGATTGGGATGCCAAGTTTCTTAGGTTATTCCTGACTTTTTTTTTTCAAGAGAATTATGATTCCATCAGCGATCCGTCAAGACTATCTATTTTTTCCAGTATCCATTACACGACAAAATCAACAGTTTAACCAGTTTTTTTTTTTCTACAAAATACTATACTTCGCGCATGGAGGTCTTGTACGATAAAGTGATTACGGTACTTTTGCTTTTGCTCCTTGTGCCTCAGCTGTATACTCCTCGCCATCTTGTCCAAGGATTTGCTGTAATCGAGCTCCAGTTCGGCTCTCCTTCGAAAGAAATCCTGAAGCTCGGCTACCAGGGCGACTTGCGCCTCCATCCTTACGTCGAGGCATCTTAGCTGTTCGTTGAGCTGTAGTCTTATATCTGTAACAATAATTTTGTCATTGTATATCAAGTCTAGTGAAGTACCTTTGTAATACTATATCATTCTTTAAATATTAATCTTGCCATCCTATACTCATTCTTAACCGACCGGTATATTATATAGACAAAGGACCGTATTGCCATAAGCATTGCGCAAAGTTCAACGGCTGACCTCGAGCAAACGTTGTAGATAATTGAAAACTCATAAGGCGTCTTGCAGACACGGAATAGTTTATGCATTTCTGTAATAAGACTTTAACTCCCCATGTTATCGGTAACGTAATGCCATAGCGTTGCGTAAGTGTAGTTCAGAGTGTGATTCGCTCCTTTATGACACTCGTTACGTCCACCATGTTCACTGGGTTCTGATAGCAATTTCCTGTAAAGTCTATGGCTGCCACGTCACTTCCGTTGGGCATTATAAAATTTCGCATAAGTGATATCAAGAGTCCGATATACCAACAGAAAAATTGCAGTGATATTACATGAGAGATAAGGAAAAACGCAATGAGGAATCCACTGCGCGTTTCTTAATCCTCAATTGTAGTTGGTATTGTGTATATTTCTTTGTCACGTTTGAGCTTGTTATGTCGCGTTAACGATTTTTATTTGACAAAGCTGCAAGAGGCGTCACCGAGACGATTGACGGGTTTGAGAAACGGCGACATTAACGACTCAGACTGCCTCTCTGGTTATGAGTAGATATTTTCTCAGCGTTATTCTCTGCCACGCGTTCGTGGTTCTGTTTATTCTTGGACGGCTAAGACAATGGAGAATGGAAGAGGAAAGTTCGCAATGGAATAATAATGGAGGAGAGCGGACGCCACAGCGCCAGTTCTTAGTTTCTTTTTTTTTTCGTATCCCTTTTTTCTCTTCCTTGGATTTTCTCTCTCTCTCTCTCTCTCTCTCCATGTTTATCCGTGACTGGTTTGCTCGGCTCTTTCCCATCCTTAGTCATCCATTAGATTTTTCAACCCTCCCGTAATCCGTATTCCGTATGTCGCGTTTCAGCGGCTATCGCTCGTTTCCGGCGCGTTGAGACTAAAAATAAACGCGAGAACTCTGCTTGCATCTTTTCGTGAAGTTTTACTCTGCGAGTTGAAGAAAAAAAAAAAAGACGAAGACGAAGACCACGAGATACGAAAGACGCAAATCGTAGTCGAGTGTAATTTTCACGCTCATCGTCATGCTACTTTTTTGACGGAAAGAAAAAGGAGAGCGATAATCTATAAAAGTATGAGTAGCTGACTTCATACTGTACAAAATAACCAGACGTCGAATTTATACAGGATATAAACAATTATGTAACTGTCTGTATTGTAAGTCGAAACGGATATTACGATAAAATCTGTATTATCTATATTCTTGGAATAGTGCCATTGCTCCGGACCTTCATATACCTTACATAAATGAAATAGTGTAATTCGTATTTCAGGAACCATCGATACCTCACCGTCAACTTGAACTGTAAAAGATTTAAACTGGGATTCCCCCGCTCTTGGCAAATTCGTCCAGTAAATAAAGAAACCGAAAAATGGACTTACGAGTATTCTTACAGTATTGTATTACCCTGTACTTGAAAGAAAACAAAAATTAGAACGTAAAAGCAAAAGTGTCATTCCCTAGTAATCCTAGTAAAAAAAAAAGAAATAAAAATAAAGGACATAAACTCAGATCACTCTCAGCGTCACTCGATACCATCCGTTCCAGTCATATCCCACATGTTGTGCCGAGCACATGTTACGCATTATCGGCCATTTCTCTCGGATGCCTCCGACGTTATAGGTACATCGCTATAGGTAAGCACAGGGAGCGCTTGTGTAACTATACAGTGTGCCGACAAAGCTAACTTCTATCGATTACTTTTTTTTCTTCCACGTATGATTCATCCCCTGGTGTTCAAGCAGCGATCTCTGCCCTTCCAAGGAAAACCCAGGGTGCACTGGTGCACCCACGCGACCATCTAACTATATACGTATATACAGTATATACGAAAGTACCAACACTGAAAAAAGTACTGACATAGGTATATATATATTAAATTGTATGTACATACGCGCAGCTCCCTCGCTTTATTAGTCATTTACGAGTGGCCGATGCGCATTCAGGCAACGTTGCACTAACGATATCTCTACGCGAGTGCATTTACGTTCTTGGGACACGCGAGATACGATATATACCAAAGTCTAACTATAGTTAACTATAGTATAGTATATAATATAGGGCCAAAGGGAGAGGCATCCCTTGGGTATATAACAGCTGCAAGGATCACCATTACCAGCATCGTAGCGAGCAATAGGTATTACCCACTACTACGAGCAAAACCACCATAAGCCATTATCCACCGCCATAGTCTAGGACTATATCTATAGCCGCATCCACCCCCGCGACGAAAATACGTATCCGATCCAAGAAAGGAGACACAACCCATGGTCGGTTTAGGGCTGCCCAAAATACGATTTTATTCTCAAGGCGGCGCCGAGAGCCACCACCGAGCAAAAGAAAACGACAAAGCCTTTCTTTCTTTATTCCTCATCATCATGTTCTTGGAACGAAGTCGTTCCAGAAAACGCTCTGTGGTTTCTAAATTTTTTTTTTTATTTCCACGCGTGTATTATATATGGTAATTAAACCGTCCCAATTCCAGGGATATTACGCACGCGAAATTTCGGTAGATTTCATATTGATAAGCGTCATAGCGAAGATACATGCTTATCGCTTAACGCCTAGAGCGATATTACGAAGAATTAGTAAATGCTTTAGTCCCGTATGAAGGTAATGGATTGTGTAATGCAGATTCATCTAGGGGTGGTTTATAGACAAAGTAAATGGGGAAAGGTGGTAGGAGAGTGTATAAAGTAATTTATTATGTATAAGATTGATACTATGTCCAAGTGATCAAGCAGCAACGTGATATTGCGTAAAAATGCACAGAATATTAATAAGATTTTCTCATTAGCTAATGAGCGAGCCAGTAAACAAGAGTACACAAAAGCGGAGAGTCCGTCATAGCACCTTTGCTTTTTCTTATACCGATAGTCGCATGTTGTAACATTAATTAATAGAAAAACGTTTGTTACACATAACCGGCCTTTCCACGTTCAAGCGTGAAAGACTCAGTATCCATTTAACACTATAATATCAGCAGTAAAATAATATTCCTTTTTTTTGTTATTCTTTTCTTTCCTTTCTTCACAAATAGGCATACATCTACAGTTTCTCCATGGCGTTACGTAGCATGGAAGAACTTTGTGATAGAGTCTAGTTATGCATTATTCATGAGTTTTTCCCTACGGTAGTACTGTAAAAAAAATATATATATAGTCATAGATAGCACATAAGTTCTAGCCACTCGTTCCTATAGTAAATTTCCCATAATCTTCTATAATCACCCTACGAGTCCCCCCTTAGTATCCCCATAAGATTCTGGTTCCTTTTAGCAATTTTTTATTTCCTTTACAAGGCACCTCGTCTCCCCACGAGAGAGAAATATTTTTGCCGTTAGAGTAAGATCGATTGAAAGCATCCGATTAATAGTCGAATATAGGAAAAAGAAGAGAGCATAGCCGAGGGGTTTCGTTGAGATGACCAGCAGTGGCTCTCAACCGGATACTATACATTAAGATAAATAATAATAATCTCGAGCACCGATCTTTCCTTCTTGAATACATATATACCTATTTGGTTACCTTTTGTCCATGCTTCCCATTCCTGTCGTCCGGATAGTTTGAACATTTTCTCTTCTTTGTTATTTATCAAACGGCAGTGTTATTATTATTCCTGTCCCTTTCTTCTCCTCTCCCCTGGCAGTATAACACGCGCGCATGTATACGTGTCGCGATGGCTACCAGCGTAAGCGATTGTGCCTGTGCGTATTTCCAACTGCCGTCCGTTATATGTATTCTGCACAGTCAGGAGTAACGTGCAGTCGCTTCCTTTTGAACGAGTAAAACGTCAAGCCACTTCCCACCCTTACAGTGCATTTCTGTTAAAATGACGCCCACTATCGAAATATAATTAAAAAAAACTTTCAGGCAGACGTTCGATCACCTAACTTAAGTATTTAGTCCACGCAGCACATATGTATATATATATACATAAATTCCTATAGAATATAACACGACAAAATATCAGTGTACTGTTCATATGAGAAAATTGAACTTGATGCGATGAATTCTTAAGCCCGATACACACTGGAGGTTATTCGATGCCCGAAGAAAAAAAAAAATAGAGGATTCCAAAAAGGGAGAAGAAAAACCGGTTAACACTTGATTGTCAGGTACCAGAGGCGTCGGCCCATAAGTCAAGCCGGTATGCACGGACGATTACTCGAAAAATTACAAGCACCTTTAAATATATCAAAAGCGTCCAAGGAAAAAAGAAACTTGATTAAATTTACCACAGAACAGCGTTCACTCTGTCGCACAAAGAAACTTTATGAAAAGTGGTGAGAGTTTTGTTGTCAATCTGCAGTAAAGTCAGTCAGTCAGTCAAGGAGGACTCGGTCGCGTAAACTGACTGGTATAAGGACGAGACTCTTGCGTTTGACCGCCACTAAATTAACCACAATTACGTCTGAACCCACATACTAACCAGGAGACTCACGTATGAGCATTAAATAAAGCTTCGTGGACTGCATGTACGTAGTCACAATGCTCACCTCATACTCACATACGACTAGACGGTATCAGCAGCTGCCTTGTGCCATTGTGTGGCTGTATAGTTGATAACGAGCACTGGCCACTGCTTCAGATAAGGAACACTAGAGAACTCGACGTCAGAGCGAATAATCACGAGGAAACATTAAGTAGGATTGAGAAAAGAAAATCCGTGGGTAGAGAACAGGGAGAGTTACGTATCAGCAGTTGGAGCGATTGCATGCATGCAGCTGCAGTGAATTTCGCGTTAGGACCTTGCCAAGACGTTTGTGACAGGTGTCGTGAACTGTCTCTGTCACGGAGAAGATATTTTAATAAGAAATTGAGATTGTCGTGCCGAAGTGGCGTACGGGCACGTATATGTACGAAAGGATGTAATTGGGGCCTGTCGGCGTACATAAATAATGCAGAGAGACAAATTGATATGCAGCACCATTTCTCTATCGACTTCCTTCCTGTCCGAATTGAAGGGAAGCGTCAAGTGGCTGTTGCGACAGGGCCGACTTGTATCGTTATCTTCGTACTATTCTTCCCGCGTCCCAGCACCACGGGATGAATGGTACATAAATGGCTACAGTAGTATCAATAGGGATAATTATGGGATGATGAAATAAAAATAGATATCATTTTAACGAATATATCTAGCTACAAATATAGTGCTTACGGACTGATAGCTTATCAGTAGTAACCACTGATATACAAGGAAAAAAAAGAAAACAACAATAGTTACTTGTTTAGTTAGCAGTGAGTCTAAGGTAGCATAGAGAAGTAACGACGAATAGCATGAAATAGAGCGAGAGACACAGAGAAGAAAAAATGAAAAAAAAAAGGATAAGCCTTTTTTTTTCACTCGACTAAATCCATATATGACCAAGAATGAAAGTGACTATAGACACTTGATAATAGTATGTGTTATGCACATAAACTTACAGACTTAACGAGGTCCGCCTCGTCCGCTTTTATTAAAGAGAGCCAAGACGTAGGTGGGATGATTAGGTAGACTCGTCAAGATAAATCAAACACTTCAGGCAATTGTGATATCGGTAAAATTCTCGTCAGCCAAAGACCTCTAAGAGATCATTAAATCCACGATGAAGAAGCAGAGTAAAATAAGAGGAACGCTGAAGAATTGTATGATCGGCACAACAATGGGAATGTTCGTGCGAGCATAAATTTCGTGGAATTAATTAATCCCACTGGCGGATATCGTCGTTCTACTACTTATGCTACTTTTTAACGTTCGTTAACAAGGACTCGCGTGCTGCACGACCTGTACTCGTAAACTTTTTAAAGGGCGATTTCCTAGTTTCCTTCTGCGACTTGGATTCCATTCTTAACGAAAGTAATCAAAGTGCGATCTGAATTTTCCTAAAGGATGTCGACGACACACTAAATTTTGTGAACAGATTCGATATTCTTTTTTTGACTATAAAAAGCTGACGCTTATAAAATTTATAATTTATCGTCTACAGTATATAGGTAAACGATCGAGGTATATCGATAATATTTATTATAAATTTTCATTCATCTGCGACAAGTTTTGATACGATAAATGATTATGCCAGTCGAGTATATATGTACATATGCAAACAATATATGCAAAACAAGAAAACAATAAAAGTGCGATAATGCGATTCGCAGATTTTCCATTCAGAGGGAATCAGACGTAATGACGTGTTAACGTTACCATTAGCATCGAGAATGCCGTAGATACATTAGATCGTACGAATTACGTATTCTTTTTATACGGAATTATTGAATTGCATCAATGGCGTATCTATATACCACATTTTCACTGGCAATCTATATTGAAATCGAGTTCGATATATATTTCCTGTAACGTTTGAAGATTCCATGACATTCTATAATCCCTCGTTCCTTTGTTCTTCATTTTTAAATTGTGACTTAAAAAAAAAGGTTATTCTCGAAATTCGAAAGCCTGCTTAAAAAAAAAGTAATGTTTCTCAATTTCCTCATAGCATTGCAAAAATTCTAATATTAGATCTTTCGCAAGAAGCCTGGAGAAAATTAAAGGAATGAATTCGTGCTCTACCGGTGAGTCTGATTATACATTATGCGTATACGTATCCTTCAACAATCGTGTGCATATGGCGTAACGCCCTGTGTTTACGTGCTCCAATATACAAAAGGACTATATACGAATACACACATATTAGTTAGAATTCCTTTGAGGAATATGAGAAGAGTGACATGTCCAACGTGAGCTTAAGACTTTAATACAAAAACCCAGTACCTTTCCATCTCATAGATTTATCATCTCTCCATCCAATATCGCGTATAAAGCGTAAACCTATTTTTCACCAGAGCTTATCCCACACTGACGGAAGAATAAAGAAAAATCGATAAAAACCATCACTCCCTATCCTCAAAGCAAGGAATGTTCTTTACGAATCAACAAACCCACCAGAGAATCGCATTTCCGTAATACCGATCCTTCAGCAAGGATGAATGATGTATTAAAAAAAAAGTACCTAAAAAATATATACATATAAATATATAAATATATATATATTACGCCATATACGGATATCCCAATATATTATTTAGACCATACAAAACTGCAAGGTTGGCTGAAAAATGACAAAGACTAATGAATTCAATTAGTCCGTACGTCATCTGTTCTATAACGCGTATCGCATTCATCAGTGAATTGGCATCGCCGTAATTAACCTATTCGTACTGTAGTGCTATAGCGTAACCGTGAAAGGAATAAACAAAAGAGAGCGAAATTTCAGTTTGTCAATTGAAATAAGATCACGGTACAATTGTCTCTCACGGGGATATAAGTCAACCCTTGTTCGTTTTCTATATCGAATCAGAGCTCATTCATGCGGAAAAGCGTCTCGAACGGCACCGGTTCGCGTAACACACTGAGCGGCTACGCGTATAACGAATTTAGAATGAGAATTTCCCTCGGGCAGTGGCGTTACGTCAATGTGACATGTCTCTACCTTGTCTATTAATACTGTACGCGAGTCGCGAGAGCATGTACCACGTACGAGTACACAAAATATATATATATATATATATATATACATATATGTAGTACGGTCGTTCCACATATACAAAACACGAACCGGGTACGATCGCACAGCGAGCATTAGTGCGGGGAGAACTAATTTGCGTCTTCCTGCGCGCAAGAGAAAGAGACAGCGATATATGAATTGTGCGAAGAAGATAGAGAGAGTAATAGAATGGGAGAGTCAATGTAGAATTTCATTTCACGGGCGAGCGTACGATGACTCCGGACACGCTTGTATGCATATATATATATATATTTTTAATTTTTTTTCCTTTCCTGCCACTCTCTCTCTCTCTCTTTCTCTCTCGTGCACGCGATACACGTATATATTTTCCTGAGTGAGAGCCACGGCTATAGCTCCGACAGAATGAGAAGACGATGTATGCTGCACGTCTGGCCTTGTAGGCAACACCCAATTCTAGATAAGAATGCCCGTACCCTCATCTTGGGATGCTCGTAGATATCCTAAACACAGTATTCGAAGGAAGAACTTGAAGAAGGTATAGCCTGGAGCTAAACGAAATACCAAAGCCAACCTGACAGGGTCGTCAAACCGGCTTTTGCATTGCGACTCTTCCTGGGGATGTTGTACCGATCTTCAGAACCAGTTAAGATCCTAATATACAACTATAGATGATAAGGATGAATTAGTATTATTTTCTCTACCTGGAAATACATCCTTGGTATCAGGGCTGTATGGATGTATCCATCCGTTCCTCTGTTGAATAATACACTGGAACATCTTGAACGTAATCTCGTTGAAACCGGTTAAAGGACGAAAATGATCTCTTTCCCTTAATCACTTATCAGACATCATATCTATAGATGTATATATTTAGGTATATAAAAATCGGACACGTTAGGCTTGGACGCGGGAACGAAACACACGCGTCACATGTTGGCAGCGTAAGCTCGCTGCTAGGCGCACATCAGGTCAGCACGAGGATGTTCCTTGCCAAGTGGAGCTGCGTCGATCGCATTATCCGATGCTTCTCGAACGCGCTGAGTAAATCCGTCCGATACCACCGCCCTATCTCATCTCATCTCATCCCGTTCTGAACTTCTTCAAGCATCCTTCATCGTTTCGTTGTTTTGAATGCGCAGTGAGTCTCCTCACTCCTCACCGACGCTCAACGAAGAGACTCATGGATAGTAAAAGGGTAAACGAACCAAGGCAGCCAAGTAAAAATGACTCCAGTGCTAATAGCGGACGCGAGGGTTATTGTCGTAGAACCGCAATGCAACTGCTGCTCCTGCCCACTCTCTGCAAGACACCAACGACTGTTCCTTGCTCCTGCGGAGGGTGGCTGGCTGGCTGGGATCGAACTAGATGGCTGGCCGGTCGCCAGGCAACCGGATTTTCTCTCACTCGCTCGTTCCCTCCTAGCCGCGCGCTCCTTCCTTCCCGAGTGAACTCACTTCCACTCCTCCCTCATGGCTTCACTCGTC
Organism: Hartigia nigra; assembly: GCA_031001745.1. Lineage (NCBI taxonomy): Eukaryota > Metazoa > Arthropoda > Insecta > Hymenoptera > Cephidae > Hartigia > Hartigia nigra. Next base: position 839,291 of record JARPRG010000274.1, read on the forward strand.
GTCCCCGGCCCCGGGCAACCCTCTTCCCTTCTTCCTCCACAGTGGAGAGTAGAGACGTGGCGATGCTGCGTATTGTTGTTGTTCCTGCTTCGGGCGCCGGTAAGGCTGGGTTCTCCGGCTATGCACCTCCTATCCAACGAGAGAGTGAGAGAGGGAGAGAGACAGACGCACTTCTTCTCCGGTATGACCAAGGCAAGTGACTTCGAAGACGTCGATCTCGAGGATGTTACTCGTATGGACTTGGTTACGAAGTGAACTCTCTGGCGACGTGAAGTGTGGAGACTCTTATGCTACAGGAAGAGACGTTCTCTGTTGTAGGAAGAGAAACGCAGAGGGAACACCAGCTGAAGGTGGGTAGGGGAATCAATGGAAGTTGCACTCTCTCTCTCTTTCTCCCCCTCTCTCTATAGGTTACTAATCTCCCACCACTTCGCCTGGTTACCACACTACACAGCGTCCAACCCTCGAAGCGTGACCGTGACTGTGACTCTGACTATGACTACTACTCGCCCGTCACGCAAACCACCGCTTCTAGCGCGCTAGTTTGGTCAACAAGTGTTTAGCTTTTCATCGACCACTTCACGGTGCTATAAGATCACCTTACCAACTTCGTTATGAAGCCACGGTTTAGTATCGACTGAAGCCACCTTACTATCCTACGCCTTATACATACTTCATATGTCTGCCTGCGTTTTTTCCTTTTCTTAGTTTACGGCACTGATATTACAGTTGGGTTGGATCCAATGACACTTCCCGACTCATAAGAAAAAAAAAACGCCCAAAGGGTGGATGTACAAAGGTCCTGAGGGTAATTCTTTTTTATGTTGGTTATCCTGAGGATAACCTATATATCTGTATGTATCTTATGCATGAGGATATTCTTATTACGATATCCCTCTGCTTGTGTCCGTAGAATCTTCTTGAACAAGTATATATGATGTACTCCCTAAAAATTCTTTGTGCTCTCGGAACACGGACATTGGCATATAGAACTCTAGTGAAAAGAAAACACAGAGTCGTGAGGATTCAAGAGATATCGAATTTCGAAACGCTACTCGTCCTTCCATATCCAGTAACTCCCTTCTGTCACGTTGTATTGTCAGTGTAATAAGAGTGCACAGGGTATAGCAATCGACCGCACCCTAGTATATTGAAATACGTTACGAGGGGTTACTTTATGTTTGCTAATAAATTAATGACTAACGAATCTCCGACGTATCCTGTTTTACGGTATATGCTATGAGGAATCATCTGTTCAGGAGGTTGTCGATCTTCATAAACGATTTTTTGTTTATTTTTAGGTTAACACAGTTTCTACTAATACTCGTTTGCTGTTATTTCTTTCACTTGGTATACATATGTTAATTACTCGGATATCTCTGACACCTGGATTCAAACTTACTCGGGATGCATCTTTTATATTGGCATTTTTGCAATATCTCAAGTTTCACGACGACCGGACCAGCCCGGTACACGACAAAAGTATTTAAATTCGCAGCGGGTAATTATCGTGCGGTCTCCACAGCGAGCGTTCATTTCAAACTCGTGAGAAGCGTCCGTCTATTTTTGGAACGGCGTCTTTAGAGAAACTTTCGGTTTTCGTTACCACCCACATTTTCACGTGAGGCCAAGGAAAACGATTTGCGATCGTACGCAAACGTGCTCAACTGCGTCGTTACTCGTCCTTCGGTTTTCTGTTCGTGTTCGAGGTTTTTGAATGAGCTTGTGGGAAGAGAAAAAGTTGATTTTAAAAAAAGAAAAAACCAGACAAAGTTTTTATTGCTGTTCTTTCTTTCTTTTTGAACAAAGAAATTAAACGAACTTTTTTCCAGTGCCAAATTAAAATAGCACAGCTCTTCAAGGACTACGCGAGAACCTATATGGAACATCCAAGTGGACAGGAAGGCACGTATACTGGTATGTACTGTGAGGCGTCCTGACGCCATGTTACGACTATCAAGACGTCATAAATATTTTTAATTGCCAACCATGCTCTTTAGGGACCACGCATTCAGATTAATTACGAAGCACTCGACTGATCTCACGCAGCATCACGGTCACTTTTAAATTGGTATGATTCTGTAACCTTGTTACGCGGATCGAGTTCTGTCTCTGTAAAGGCAGAAATTACAAAATAAATGCATCCATATCCTTTGTATACTAATTGAAAATTGGAAAATTTCAAATTCCTACACGGAAGATTCTTTGTCAATCTAGCAGATACTTTGATAGCTTGACTCATATATATTTCTTAATTTTGGAATAGACACAAAGATAGCTCGAGTCAGTTGAACTGTAGCCAATATGTTTACCGAATCACTCATCGCCAGACGATTATGGTTCGTGCTAACTCATCTCCATTCGGTAGATATATTTTCACTACGTATTCGCTTCAAAGGCTTCGTAATTACAAAGACAAATACTTTTCTATGTTTACAAAGAAAAATACTTTACGAATACGTAGAAATTGACATTTAATGATATTTCGGATCTGGAAAGGATTTTTTTTTTGTTCTTTCTAACCCAAATCACTCGGTATAAACGATATAACAGTATTTTTATAAAAAGTAATTGAAATCGCATATTTTTTTATATCTATTTTGGCATCTCAATAGCATTGATACGAACTTGATTGAAATGGGACCCTGCGACGAACTCATTACCGAGGAACACAGATTAAGGCAGATAATGGATTCAATTCCATCCTTATAATTGGGCATCTATTCTGGTTCAGGATTTCAGATAAAATAATCTCGTTAGAAATGATTGCTTCTTGGAATCGTAGATAGAAACATCTATAATCGTGTTTAATCTTTGAAATTAGAAGCGTGTCTGACTGTTCATGGATTGTTAAGGACAAGTAATTCGCATGCTGCAACGTGACGTGATTATGCGCGAATTCAAGACCTCCACGGGCAATTCGTTCCAATGACACAATCATTGCTGATGCAAATTGCATGCTCAATCATTGACTTTTCGAGGTTAAGAAGCAGCACTTCTATTTTATTCCTGTAGTCTATGGAGTCTCGTCAGTTTTTTCCCTTTGTAAAAATCGAATTTTCAGCTCCTGACAGCATGAGCCACTGTAATTTGCTCCCCTACTTACCATGCTTTCCTCGTCAAAATGTCAACCCTTAAAAATGTGTAAGCTCGACTTGAATATTACTCCCATCCTTTATACGTGGGTACCTCGTTCCTGGCATTACCGTAGTTCCACTTCTGGGCTCCAATCGGATTTTCAATAAGAGCACTTTTGTATTTCGCCAGACGGGTAGCCAGATTGCCAGACAGGAGAAACGAATTCAGGAAGCATTGGATTTTTTTTTCGTTTTAACCGACGTGACGGTGCACCCCAAGAGAATCTCGTTAGATGCATTGAATTCAATGTCGGCCATTAATGGAATATATCCTTCTCTCTGGCTCTAGCTCGACCTCCTCAAATCATCCTGACAAACTCAGCCAGCTTAGTTGAAACTATCGGTGAATATTCAAAACGTACGACAATTTTCACAGATATGCTTTTCGTATTTTTCAATGTCTAGAATATTCGCAGGTAAGAATTATGTAACCGCAAACAATAACATATAGATAATTTAGGTACGGGTCAGTCATTCTATTCCTGGTGGACGTTTCATTGAAACCCATATCCCAGACATTTATCCAGGTAAAGGCGTTCCGAGGGTGAAGGTTGACGGAGATACTTCATGAATAGTTATCGTGGAGATTCTCTTAATGGGCCACCACGTAAAGGCAGAATTTTCATGAAGACTGGAAGTCATCGTAATGAAACTTTTCAGAGGTCGTTCTCGTTCACTGGCAGATCTAATGGAAGACCGTAAATGCAGAGATTCGTGTCCTTCATATTTTTGCGATGTCCATGCCACGTACAGACTATCTAAAAATCAATTTATTGTCTCAAGTAGTTA
>JARPRG010000274.1:843316-878390 GCA_031001745.1 Hartigia nigra
TCGTGTCCTTCATATTTTTGCGATGTCCATGCCACGTACAGACTATCTAAAAATCAATTTATTGTCTCAAGTAGTTATATAGGGAGTGGCGTGTGCTATTCCGGGAGAAAGAACCATAAAAGGGTCCTTTTCTTCTATACATATAGAAATGGATTTCTGAGATAAATACGTGCGCCAGAGGTTCCCGCTTTTACGTGACGACGCACATAGGATACAAAACCAAAAGGAGAAAAGACGGATGAAAGGAGTCTGCAGACTACGAGAGTAAACGTTGCGCGGGTTAAGATTCAGGGACAGGGCAAAACTACCCCGGAGGGAGAGAGATCAGAATTTATGGCAGAGGGATTCGGGATTAGGGTTGCCGAAAAGTATTGCGACGGTCGAGAAGAAAGAGATCGCAGATATTCATTTTAAAAAAAAAAAATAATAATTTCCCCTTAACTAGCACTAGGATCGAGTAACAAGACGATGAAAAACTCAATGGTAAAAACAACTAGCAATTAGATCGATTCCACGCGTGGCGTGACTTTGTTAATTACTCAGTTAATTAAGGCACGATAAAGACGTTTGGTTATTCTATCATGGTCGTTACGCTAAGAATGAAAGCATGGGAATCTCACAGTCCCTTCGTGCCGTTCGCCATGCGTGTAAAGATTTAACGCATTTCTTAGACAGCAGTGAAAAAAAAAGGAAGATGTTGTAACGCGCGAAAACATACGCCATGATGATACTCTGAAACGTTCGCCATGAATATATCATTAGAGAGATAAGAGGCCTATAGGATTATATACGTTTATTATAACGTGGCAATAAAGAGAGAGTCGAATATTATTATTGTTGTTGCTACTGCCATTATTATTTTTAGTAACGGGCAAACATCCAACAATCTTACTTCTCTCCTTAGAACTCTGAGCGTAAGAGCAAATAATGGAACCTTGTGGTTGACACTATTTATTTATAAACCTCAAGTTCATTCATTCAGTCTTTAGTGATTTCAGATACTCGGGGGGGCGTCATCTACGTGTCTCGGAAATTGTTATAGCGGGAGGATTGTGAGCCTACGTCAATCAACGGCATTTCAACAATCTTTCAAATTGCGTGCCATTACCAAATGAAGATTATACTCATGGTCGGATGCTCCCGAATCCACCCTTATATCAGGAGTTTCTTCATCGTCAGCAGCGAAGCGTATGAAACGCACTGGGATTCAGTGAAACAGACGATCTCTTTAACTCGAAAATAGTGTGTTCGTTTTTAAAAATATATTCCGAGGCGGCAGGAAGTATCGTATCTTTTTTACATGCCTCCAGCGATACGCCACGCTTCCCTGCATGTAATAGATGACACAAGTCGTAAACCGAAGACCTGAAGGAATAGAAAAACATTTGTACAAGTTTTTAGAGATAGGTTAGAGCACGGATAATAATATATTTCCTATCTCTCTCCTGAAAATCGAAGGGATCTTTATAAGCTTTAAAAATCTGTATGAGCAAAGAGAGAAAGAGAAACGGATCAAAGACAGTCCAATCTGAATAAAAGAGAAAAAAAAAAAGTAGCGTGCAATCTCCACGTAAAGTCCATGGAATCCCGTTGTTTGTCATGCCACCCCAATAGGATAGTTACGTAAGACACACCCTAACGAAACACCCTCGAAAAATTGCCCCAACGATGCCTGACAATAAAATATTCCAGACATGAAAATTACTGCGTATACAGTCTACCCTCTAGGAAATCCTACGACTAATGCGTATAGTCTTACGTATACACGGACGTACGCACGTTTTCTTAGTTCCCGCACGAAATACCGAGCGAATTGTAACGTTGTTGAACCCGTCGCACGGCTATACGAATATATTAATGAAATATATTCTGGCCGCGGCATAAATAAATAAATAAATAAATGCGAAGGAGCAGCGAGAGAAAAAAAAGCCAAATAATAACCACTCGCTTGCGACACGAAGCGGAGCAATGATAGAAAGAATACGCAATGCTGTATTGTGTATATACATTGTTCATATACAGTGCATAAAATATATCATTTGTACAACAAGAACGAAAGATGGAGAACGCTGTACTCTCTTTCGTGACGCGACTGCGGTATTACGGGAGGTGTATAACCCGCGTACACAACCGACTGGTTAACGAGATCGATATTACACCAGACAGCATACGTACGTTGTGTATATCAAAGTGTACACGCAAACGTAAAAACTCTTGCACTATACTGTACTATATATACAGAATTATAAAACGCAGTAAAAGTTAAACGTGACCTAGACGGACCCTGCACTCTGTTGTACTGTACGATCCGGCTGAGGCCGGTTGTCCGGCCCTTGTAGAGGGTTGGGTACTTGGACCGGAAAGCATTCGTTTGATCGTAATGGGAGGGTCAAAAGTTCCGTCAGGTAGCAAGACTATAACTAACTACTATATAGTCTTCTGGAAGATTATACTCGCGTAAGTAGTAACGTACGTAGAAGATATAGAGAAAAATTCCTAGGGCGGAGACCTATTGCTGAACGAAGAAATAGTATCAAGATCCCATTTCCCTATAGGGAATCGTTGTGCTTCGGTGGAAGCGTATAGAAGAGCTAACGTCGTTCCTAAGTAAGGTTAGGTTAACATCGGATCGTTGAACGAGAAGTGTCAGGTGGTGCGGAAAACGAAATCAGTAGAGGCCGTGGGAAGTGTATACCGATAGGGAGCGTAGGTATTATCGTGGTTGTAAGAAACAGACTGATGCATATAGTAGTAGTGTAGCGTCTTGATTCTTTGCAATGAATTCAATATGCAGACAATGCAGTTTTCACAGAGACCCAACGACATTTTAAACAGCCACGACTGCCCGTCGTACATTGAAAAATGAATTACTATCCAGAACATTTTCCACGCTTACACTCTTTCATTGCTGTGCTTTAAATTTAACGAGCGCTCTTATTGTTATATATATGTTTTTTTTTTTTAATCTAAACAGTCAACCAATACATCTACTATACTCATATACACGTAACGTCTTTCTCTTTTAACAGATGTTTGCCGATTCGGTAAATTCAACGACGGTTAGTCATCGTGGGATGTAAGTGCAGTTGCGCAATAACGTCTTCTTCTTGCGTCTATCCCGCCGGTGTAAATTCCTGAGAAATAAAGTTGTAGTTTCATTTGCACTGGTTCACCAACTACATGATGAATATCGTATCGGTTAGTACGTGCTGGGTGCAGAGGGACAGACTAGGAGTGCCTTACTCGGTGCAACCTTCATTTCTCCTATGCACTGACATTCCAGCGGTGTAACTGTCTCTACTTGATCGCCTCTCACTTCACTGGTAGCAATTTGTTTCTTGGCGTTAATAAAGATCACGTAGTTTAGACCATAAAGAAATCCCAAGTTACAGTCCCGTCCCTTCGGAAATTCCTCTATTTTAAAAACAACCTACTTAATCAATCTTGAGATAAGCTCTCGAGTTCTTTATGTAGAGACAAGAATTTTTGAGTCGCCCTCGAACAAAAAGAAATAGTATGCCTATAATTCTTTTAATATAGTATTAACTAATTAGTATTTTTATCTTGTATACTATAACTAGAAATCGATAATCTATTACCGTCGAAAGAGTAAAAATCTTCACCGTACGTTTTTCAATTCGAATTCGTTAATATGGTTGAATAAAATATACAATCTGAAATTGGACGTCAATAAAATAACGTATCAGTGGGTTGACTCAGAGGTTGCGCAAATTTTCGTACTTCTGTTGTACTAAATTTACATATACAATATAGATTTATTTGCGTGAAAGGTATAAAAATCTATCAATAAAATATCGCTTTTCACATGTGCGGTTTACCAAGTGGTTTTCTTACGATAGACTGATCGGTCTCTCTATTATATTCTCAAAGAAAAGAAATAGTCTCGCAGTTTCTTATACACATTCCATATTACGAACGATGTTGGTAATCTTGGCAACGTTTCGTGTATAAACATTAGCCTGGTCAAATAACACTCGAAACCGGCGGAACAATTAATTGCTTCGTTCTGGATAACGTAAAGTCGGCAACCAGGAATCCTGCCGAACCGACGGAGTGGAATCTGAGATTGGCACATCTTTATTTATTGGCTCGTAGACATTTTTACCGTTTCTTTTTCCCCGTGATCCAGGGTTATATTCAGGCATGGAAATATTTTCGAGAGTGCGAGAAGCCGTTTCAAAACCAAACAAACTTTTCGGAATTTTAACAGGGATGGATATCCGACACTCGTCTTTGCGTATCTTGTATTCGAAATACAAGCAGCTGCGAAAGTGCGATGAATATACATTTACACATTCGCTGATATACATGGCTGCTCCATGTATATACAGATATCCATTACACGTGCAGAGAAGAACACTCGTGCATAATTGAAAAAACTACATCTGTATATTCGTTAGTCGGCTTTGTTTATCTCATCCGAAGCGAGCAAATGTATTGAACGAAGGGAATTCGCAGAGCATCTGCCTACCGATCTTCTTCTCTCCTCTCCTCACCTTCTCACGGAACAAAAAGCCGGTCTTAACTTTTATCTTTGGAATATGATTTTATCTGATGCACTGGGTGCCTTGGTACTTTGCCATTTTCTAAACGCCTATATGTAGCGCATAAACAAATTGCACCTGTTCTCTACGACCAATGGCCTCGCCTGTGCTACGTGTGGAATTTTTACGAATGCGTAAAAGAGTCAAGCGACGCCTTACAGTGGATTATACACATCTTTTATGAATTTCAACGATTGAATAATCAATCGCGAACCCAACAAAATACGATTAAATAATACAGCAGTGAATTATTCAATATAGAGAATACGAATGTTCAATAATTTTATAGCATTCCGAATATATTTGAATATACACTGGTTTCATGTCATTAGAAGAAAGGTCGAGGCAGGATGTTCCCGTAGAATCGAACGAACAATAAGGACTATGAATAGTGAAAGTGCATTCTTTGATTCCTTCACAATCCTAAGAACGTTACGGTTCATAATGCACTATGGCAATTTCAAAAAGATATCAGTCGGAATACCAAAGTTTGTAAACGCATTGCCGTGCAAAACTGTAGAGGCGAAGAAATTCAAAATTCGAGGGATCCTTCAAAGCATAAATAATGTATCTCACCTGTATAGAATAATTTAAGAATTTATATAATATTCACGCGTATTACCTCGTCTCCCTGCCACAAAGCCTGACATCACAACCGTTAGAAATGTAAAAGCCATTGACTTGCGACACATTATAGAGATTTCACGCCTGCTAAGAACTTACTATTGAAGACGAGTAATTTCCTTGTAGAGCCAAGCCTCTTGATAGGAGATTTAACCCCGTCGATCTCCTCCTCGTCCATATTCTTCTGTTGTGTATTTTCGTTTGGCTATCGGTTCCTTGATCGGTATATTTATTTACACCGGGCTATTATGCACAGACACTTGTCACAGTTCAAAGCATTCTCGTAAACGAGGAGTTCGCCGCGTTGAAACCGGTTTATCCGAGCATCAGAATTTTTTTGATGATCCTATCCCTCGTAAAAGGAACTGCAAGTCCGAAGGAGAATGTGTCCACGCGGTGGACGATTTAAAAGTGAACTACACCAAGTTGATATTTCCGTAATGGAAAACACCGTCTTTCCTCCGTAGGACGGTCAACCTGGCCGCGACGTAGGTTGCCGTAGTAGTGCCGGCAGGCAGCAACTACCCCGAGGCTAGACGAGGATATTCTTGGACGCCCGTATATTAATTCAACTTTGGGGGGCCGCCGTCCATCCTCGGTTGTCCGCCACGCCGCGTCACTCTAGTTGCTTAGCAACTGCTTGCCTCTTATTCACTTGTACTACTGCTGCCATCTATCGTTGCTTTCTTCTATGTCTTCTTGACTTTGAAAATAAAATTCAATTTGGTCAGACTAAACTAGAATAACGTGTACTAGATACCTGGTTAATAAATGCATCACGATTAAATTTAAATTGCTTTAATGAATCAAACTACTAAGTAAACTTTACCGGATTTTCTACCGAGGATACTATGGAAGTGTTACGCTCTTTAGTTTCATTTGAATTTACATGACTCCCACTGTGAAATGATGAATGTATTCAGATTCACGCAATCCCTTTATACATTGAGGTCATAGTTCATTTGCTATTGTGAGCATTTTTTTTAGAGGGAATAACGATGTGGATATAATACAGTCAAATTTTTATCATAAACTCACGAAGTAACGCTACGGATATTATGTAAATTTTTCTTTTTCTTTTTTTATCTTTAAATAAGAAATTCTTCTTTCCTATTATTAGTATAATACACCTTTTGTAAATTCCAAAGATAGCAACTTTCTCTGTCACGTACTTTCTAGTAGCAATAGGGGAATGAAGATCTACGATATGATTTCCATGGCGCCCTGGAGCAGTGGTTTCCATGACGATCAGGAACACCACAAACAAGAACATTGTATCGGACTAGGTAATCGGAAGTGTGACACGAAGTTAAAAGGTCCAATATTAGGACAACGCGAATACTCGGCTAATATAAAAAAAAACCTTGCGTGTTGATTAATTAATTTTTATCCTGCAGTAATGGAGTCGGAGCGACTCACAAATGAGAAAGTTGGTGAGAGGCCGGTTACTCGATGGAGGAGGGATCAGGACGAATCTATGGAAAAAACACATAATCAAGTCGAGAGAATATCTTCAGGATCAATCAAAGCCCAGAGCAAAATCGAGAGACCAACTTCTCGTAGAGGCGTTAAAAACGAGACGACCGAATTTGTCGTTTCTGGTGGATTTCGATCAGCAACACCAGTGAGGAATCCACTAGCTAGGCCACCCTCGGCATCGGCTTTCTCGAGTAGAGTACTCACTGCTAATTCACGGTTAAATACAATGAGTTCTTCCGCACGTATGGGTCGCCTAAATACAGGATTGCCTAACTCTGGTCAGATGAATATGAACGTCATGGATCGTCCTATTACACAGCAAGGAATAGCTGGTGTTCGACCAGGAACCAATAGAGGATTGCCCATGACTAGGTAATTGAGAAAATTTATTGAATTTTTATAAAATAGTTTATAGTAAATTTAATTTCATTACTGCAGGCAAATTCAGGATAAACGATACTACGAAGGGCTTGTGCAATTGAAGATCAGGGAGCTTACTCAGGAGATAGCGACTATCACACGGCAAATTGATAGTCAGAGCAAGGAACGAGCGACTTTCTTGCATTACGACAAACGGGCGAAAGACATGGCTGCCGAATTAACAGATTTGCAAGGTCAACTGGCTGACTATAATATAGTTGTCGATAAAATGGCATCTGATACGGATAAGGATACGATAGAATTAGAAGCCAAGGAATTGGGAGAGATAAATGAGCACACCTTGACAGAAATCGAGCAAATCTTCGAGCAACGACAACAAAAGGAATTGCAGCTTCGTAATATAGAGAGGAGTATCGAGTCTGAGCGTAAAAACACAGAAAGAATCGTGGAAAACATGGAGCCTGACGTTCGCGAGAAATACGACAATTTGCATAAGCAAAAGTTAGAGTTGCAAGAAACTATCGACAAAATGCAACGTGAATTGGATCAGTTGTCGCTAGAGAAATCGAATATGGAGGAGCAGATTGCGCTGTCCCAAGTGAAACAGGAAGCTGTGAAGTTACGTGTGAAAATCATAGAAGTCGAGGAGAAGAGGGATAAATTACGGGAAGAGGAGAAGAACAGATTAACGCCCGAAGAAGAGAAAGAACGACTATTGTCAAAAGTCAAGCAAGACAATACTGACATTGCCGCAGCTGAACGGCAAACAGCTGATCTTAAGAAACGTATGTCTGAGATGGAACAGGAATTAGAGCAATTGGAAACAGATTTAGAGGACAGTCAATCTGAAAAACAAGTTAAGTACAAGGAATTGCGCAAACGAGAAGAGGCAATGGAACAATTCATGTCGACCTTTGATCAAAATAAAAATGAAGAATCGGAAAAACTCGAAAGATTGGAACGCACTGTAGTAGAACGCTTGGAAAAATTATCGAACAGTATAGATAGTGATCTTCATTTTGGGTCTGGTGATGAAATGGCTCTTCTCAATATTCAATCGGCTAATATTGATTATGATGGCTCAAGTGGTGAACAAAGTTTAGAAGGGCTAAGCAAAGAGTATTCACGGTTGCAACAAACTTTAATCAAGATGGAAACTTTGGAGAAGAGACTCAAGGCCGAGCTCGTCGAACTCAACGAAAAGATCAATAAAAGACAAAGCGAACTCGTCATCCTGGAGGACTTGGATGGCTTAAAGGCAAGATCTGAATTGAAACGAGAAGAATTGCTTGCGCAGAAAGATCAGTTGAGTGCACAGCAACCTTCTTGTAAACAGGAATTGGCTGCAGTGAAGAACGAATATGAGGAAATTAAATCACGACTTGATAAGAATGAGACTTACCTTCAGATTAGCTCGCTGGAAGATAAACTTGAAAAGTTAAAGCAAAGTAACAAGACGATTCAAGATCTGATTGTTGAACAGCGCAACAAAGCTAATTACGGTCCACTGAAGGATCGAGTTCTTGCTTTGGTCGCTCAGTACAATTCTGTACTGAAGGAGTGTACGAAATCAGTTTATTAATGGTTAGTTAGGGAAAAGTTACACTAGCGTATTTATTTCGTTCTGGCATCCTTTTACAGGGAAGTCTTGTGGTAACTGAATTTTGTAAGATGATAATAAGTCAAAGAAATTATCTCTAAACCATTTCGTTGGGGTTACGTCTGCGGAAACCATATTTTCCCATAGATTCAAAGCTCCTTCGTAATCTCCTGCTCTACCTGATCATCAAAAAAATGTTAGATTAAGTTACATTGTGATAAACTGTGAGCGGTAAAAATGTCGATATAAATAAACTTACTATAAACAGATAAGATTAAACTATATATGAAACTTGTATCTATGTTTGATATTCCTCTACTTGCTTCAAGAATAGTGAAGAGAATTGGAAGTTTCGTCTCTTCTGGTACAAAGGTCAATGCGGAAGATAATTTGTCTGCTGAAATTCCTTGTATCTGAAACCAAAAAAAAAAAGTATGTCCTAACGTGATTTGAAATACCTTTATTTTGTGAATTCTATGAAAATTATTCTATACCCGTAACAGATTGTGAAGTTCTTGCACTTTATTGCATTTAGCTAATGCGATGAGTAATGATGCATTTACTGTGCGTATATTAGTAACACTTTTTGCAATATTATAAACTTCTTGTAACTCCTTCTCCGCCCATGCCTTATCGCTTGAACTGATAAGAGCCATCATTATTTCTTGCAATAGGGGCGCTTTTTTATAATTCTTTTGTAAATTTTTGAAAGTTCTCACAGCGGATACAACATCATTTTTTAATAAATGTACTCTTATTAAAGGACCAAGTATGCCGTTATTTATCTCGCAAAAATGTTTATTTATCAAAGTATTAAAGAACTTCTCCACATAATCTGGACACTTATAAGCCACTGTGTTTAAAAGATGCCAACAGTTTTTAGATATTTTCGAATCGCCCTTTACGACTTTATGATCATTTAAGACATCCAGTGCCATTTGTACATTATTTTCATTAACAAGTGCAGTCGCATAGTTCAAGATCTTTTGATCGTCTATTGCAAAGCTGGTATGATATACTTTTAATTTCGTTAATTCAGATTGGGCTTCATTTACCATCCCATTGCTTAAATATAAATCAAACAAAGCACTTCTCATACCGGGCGTCCAGTTGAAACCTTTTTCATCAAATTCTGCTTTAATCTCTTGAGCTCTCTGCAGATTATTTTTTTTGCAGTAAGACTGCAGTAATTTTCTTAAGACGCCCCGTGTATTTAATTCTTTAGCTCGAAGTTCAGTCAAATGATTTTCCAATTCTTCTGTAGTCATATGGCTTGGATGTGGTATAATTGTGAAAAGGTCTGAGCTGAGTAACTGCAATGTAGGATCCACCAGTTGTTCGATCATTGCAAAACATGTTTTATCCCTTCCGCTATCATTTAATTCTGTGATTTTGTTTTTAATAATTTCTGCACCGGTCCTGGATATAAACAACTGATGCGCCTTAAACGACTTTATGAACATATTCAATTCGCTCGTAGTCAATTTATTTCTTTTATCTGATATTAATTCCTGTAGAAAGCTCCCTCCAAAATCAAAATTGGCTGCTGACAGTTTTAAAACTGTCGTACAGTTGTTAACATCTTTTGAAATCATATACCCCTGAATAAGTTCTTTCAAAATCAATTGGTGATCTATTTTACATTTTATTGTTTTAAGCAACATACTGGCAGAAGGTAGTTCACCTCTGCTTAAAAGTACTGAAAGTAAAGGAGTTACTATATTAGAAGCACTCATACCTTTATCTTGTATTTTTCGTAAAGCTATGATGGGATCTGTCAAGTTCATGTATGGAAATATATAAGAACTTAATGTATCATAATCTAAGTTTGCGTCCATCCTTTGCATATGATCAATGATTTTCAATATTTTAGCTTCGCCTTCTTCGTTATAGGCTTTCAATAACAGTGGCCAATAAAAATGTGGCTTTATTTTTACACCATTCTCTCTTAATACTTCAAACATTGCAAGTGCTATATTTTCTGCCTTTAAGCGAAGCGCAATCTCTGCTACTTGCAAGAATGCTGTTGAAATTTTAGCAGATGCCACCAGTTTATTAGTAACAGACAAGATACTGTCAACGGGTGTCTTACTGTTCACTAGTTCATACAAAAAGTAATGTTTGGGTGTATTAACTTGATTTACAGGTTGTTCAAGCATTGGGATAAAATCTATAATTTTATATGCATCTTCTGTTTTTTGCGCATGAATTAATTCAATAACAGTATTTATAATACAAGGATTATTAGAATCAATTGGGTTTTCCAAAAACTGCAGAACTTTTGGTATGTATATACCATGTCCCGAGAAACTGAGTGTCTTCGCTATATGCATAATCTGTACTGTATCAAACTTCTTAGCTTCCATTAGTTCATGCAAATTTTTCCAGAGTCCTATCTTTGCATATCCATATGCTAGATTAGCATAGGTTTTCTTAGAAGGACTGACTTTTGCAGTCTCCATTGCACTGAAAATATTCTTGACATTCTCTATATCGCCATTTACCGAATGAACTAGGACAAGCGCATTATACATTTCTTCCTTTAGGTGCACTGTGTCCTTCATCTGTGAAATCACAGTATTTACCAATTCGTAATTGCCTGTCTTTGATGTGGCATTCAATAAAAGCTCGTACGTTTCTTCATCAGGTTTAACATCCATCGATTCCACAAATTTTGTTGGGTCCACATAGGAACTGTTTTGACCATAAATACCGAGTAAAGTCTTATAATGTTCTAATGTTAACTTTTCATTTGAAGATTGTATAAGCTGCCAAACACGGTTAGTTAATTCTTGACGAACTTCTAACTGAACATATGGCAACATATCCCCACAGCATCGAAGTAATATCAAAACGTTTTTCTGGCTTAGTTTTTCTATGTTATTTTCATAACATTCTAATATGTAAATCAGGTTCCGATATTTCACTTGATTTTTCTGCATATCATTACACAGGGAAATGAGTGCAGATTTCAGCTCTTTATCAGCAATAATATTAACTGTTTCAATTTTGTTAGTTAATGTACAATAAGAGTCATATTGCATTGACCTATGCATATGCACTGTATACGGTCTAACATAATCTTCTTTTCTTAGATTATTCAAGATACAATATGATAATTCACGTTGACATCCAATACCGAACTTTGTATACAATAGCAAAATTCTGCTACTTTTTCGTAACAAAGCCATGATGTAATGTAATATATTAGTTTTATATGTTATTCAATTATTATGTAGATAATCTGCATGCTTTGCAACAATCGCACGGAAACATCGTTGACTGAAGAAGTAAACGAATTGGATACTTTATGGGATGTGTGAGCTTGGGTGTCCGGACTATTTAAAGATTGACTTTACCAATGAAAATACTAAATACACCTAACCTAACGGCTGATGATCACAGTGCTCGTGTTATGTTTGGAGGTCGATAACTACAAACTTATCATTCACTAAAATAGTCGGTCAAATATGTATCACTTATAAGGACCACTATACCGCTAATATTGTTAATCAAGAGCTCATTAACATTTACAGTTAATCTAATAAATCATTGAAATATTCATTGAAAATGGTTAATTTAAAATATTTAGAATTATGGGTTATGCCACGTTAATTAGTGTTGTAAATTGGGTTTCATGAATCAAAGGATAAGGACCTAGCGTCGGTCCATATAAGCTAATTGGCAGATAATCCAAGCAGAAATAAAGGCCGCATTACAAAATTTCACAATATATGTACTTTGGTCCTTTTTTTTATTGACAAGTCTGATTTCTATTTTGCATTGCTTTATACGTAAGAGTAAATAGTATCCAATGACGCTCTGTTTTTAAAAATAAATTTATTTAAACCACTCATGCGACATTGTGTTCTGACAGTCGATCAAATTTTGGGAAAATGGGTATAAATCGTCGATTTTCAGTAGCTTTTTGAAGTTGTCAAATTGGTAAAAGTACAGTAGTCGCATCAGTATTCAAGAATCTACTTGCCTTTTTCAAAGTATTATTTGAATTATTTGTAATAATAGAATTTAAAACACTACTCGAGCTAGTACCATGTTGCATCTTTTTATGCTTCAACAAATCACCTCGCTGTCTATATGCTTTAGGACACAAATCACAAGCATGTGGCTTTTCCCCGGTATGCCTTCTCATATGTACAGTTAACACATGCGACCTTCTGAAAGCATCACCACACGTATCACATTTATATGGCCTTTCATTCGTATGAATCTTCCTATGCTGACTATAAACATGCTGTGTCATAAATGCCTTGTGACAAAAGTCACACTTGTACGGTCGATTACCAGAATGTTTCTTTACATGATTGTCTCTGTCACCTTTAATTTTAAATGTCTGTGGACATTGAGGACATGTGTAAGGTCTCAAATTTGAATGAACTTTAAGATGAGTATAAAGTCCTGACGATTGTGAAAATGCTTTGCCACACACTGTACACTTATATGGACGTTCACCTGTATGCATACGTATATGCTTGATCAATGCAAGTTCATGGCTAAATTTCTTTTTGCAATAGTGACACTGATAAGAACCGTTTGGTCCCTCGTGTAGAATCGATTGATAAGGATGCGTTGCTTGACGATGTGTTTCCATTTCCTTATACGTAGCAAACTTTAAATTACATGGTCGGCATAAATAAGGTGTCGGCTGTCTATGTTGAATTGTATGCACATTTAGGGATGGGTAGTGCAGAAATGTTTTATTGCAATATTTGCATACGTAATACTGCCTGATACCCAAATCTTCAAATTCATTACCTTTACTATGAAGTGCTTTATGACTTAGAAGCTGTTTATGTGATCCATAGGAATTATTACAGACGTTGCAGTGATAATCAGAATTTTGCGAGTGTTCATTCTGTCGATGCTCGTGTAACGAAATCGGTACTGTAAAACTTCTCTCGCAATACTCGCATACGTATAATTTTGTCAAATTCAATTCCTCCACTGTAAATTGATCGTTTATATAATTAATATCAGAAATGATCAGCTGATTAAAATGTTTTTCCGTTATATGAGCTTCCGCATTCGCTGAGCTACTGAAGGCCTCGTTACATTTTTTACACTTATAGCACTTGAATTTGACAATGGCGTCAATATCCTGATGCACGATTGAGAGGTGCGTGTGCAAACGTCCTTTGCGTGAAAATTGTTTATTGCAAAAGGTACACTTGTATATTATTGTCTCCTTTTTCTCATGAGACTTTATGTGCATTGTCAAATTTGATTTTCGCCTAAATTTTTTTTCACACTGCTCGCATTCGAACCTGAAATTAAGAAATTATTAATAAAACTTTATTTATTGGTATAATTAATAATAATTTTATTTATAGTTACCAGTCGTTGTTGTCTGGGATACAGCAAGTATGTGTATCCTTATCTTCTGGAAATTTTTCACCACAGCGATCACACTGAATGTCCCGTAGCTCTGGTTTACATGATTTAACATGTTCTGTAGCAGTTTCAATTTCATCCTCAGACATGGCGCAATATTCGCACTCAAAGCGTGAATGTCCATGTTTTAAAAAATGTATTTGTAGTTCATTTGCAGTTTTGAATTTAACATTTTTGCAAATTACACACTGGTGACCGGAATGCTGCTCAGCATGATATGTGATACTGTAAAGATTAATTGTTTTATTGCAAATTGAACAGGAAAATTCAGCTTCTGGTACTGATTTTGGAGAAATGTCTTCCTCTTCAAAATTTTCAACTAACGATTCTGTTTCATCGTCTATCATTTCTGTAAATATACCATTTAAACATTATGCATGAATTTCATAAATCAGGTAAACAGCAATGTACTTACCTTCAGTAACATCATCAATTTCGTTTTCTTCTATGACACTATTTTGTAAAGGCACTGCTTCTTGCACTTTTGTGTTAGGGACACTCAGGATGTTGGGATTTTTCTCAAACTTATCCTTTCGATAGATCCCACTTTCTTTAATTATTTGCATTTCTCCTTCGACGCATAAAGGACAATGCTTTGTCTCCTTTACGTGAAACTTTTTCGTTCGTAACATACTTTTCAAGATGTCTTCAGTTTCTAAGCAAATCAAAGCTAGATCATGACAAGTATTTAGTTTTTCGTGGCACTGGTGGCATAATTGTTTTGGAAGTGGATCTTTGGCGTTTACCTAGAATATAAGATCTTTTGTATAAAAATTAAACTGATTTCTTGATAGTTTACATTGACTTACTGTTATTGGAAGACATAAATTAATCTTATCCTCTATACTATATTCAATTTGTTTATCCTCCTCTGCATAGAAATAAATTGGCTCTTTCGTTATCTGACCGCACAAACGACAAAGAACGCCAGGGTGATTAGGTTCTATATCAACATCGATGACTTGTATCGTGTCACTGTTAGATTCTGAATCGTGTGATGATTTCTCTTCGTCCGCTTGCAACGATATACAATCTAGAAAGGCATTTAGATTAGAGATTTTCAGTTTATAAAATTTTAATTTCCTTGTGTGATTTACCTTTAACTTCTGTCTTGACATATATTGGTTCAGGTCTGAGTAGGCATGAATTAAGTACTACCTCCGTACTACACACTGGAGTTGTGGATGGACAAGCACGACGTTTTAGAACTTGATTAGTACCTTTTAAGAATTGATGTTCTTGAAAGTGATCACTGCACACAAAGTATTTTTGATGCAAACTAGAATTATATTGTGCAGCAGGATCGAGTAGGTCTGGTCTAGCAATTCCTATTAACCATGACGATAGTCTGAAATATCCATTCTGTACTACCCTGACTTTCTAAAAGTGCGTATAAAGTTATATTAATCTATACCTAGTTTGATCGATAGGTAGTGGGAAATATGTTTTATCTGGTGCTGTTAATTCAGAATTCAAGCAACCATTTGCACAGCACTCTTTTATCTGAGCTTCGACCATTATAGTTTGTAACGGATTCATTGAATCTAAATCATTAATATCTTCCATAGAGTCTTCCATTGCCCATTCAAGTGTTGCTGAAATAATTGTTCAGAAAAAATTGCTACTCGCATGACTATGGATGTAATATTTACTTCTACGATTCGATTGTTTGAAATAAAACTTTCACAGATATACGTTAACTGTTTTGAATCACCTACTACTATTAGTGACATAATCCAGTATTTTTGTGTCTTCGCAGACTTCAGCCCCATTAGTAATAAGGTGCTTTAAAAATTCTGGTAAGACAGAATTTTCTGGACCTTCGTACTGTTTCTTTAAATCTGCAAATGTGTCCTCGGGACGTATGGACACTTCTACTTGTTGTCCCTCTTGCGTTTGTAGAATTAACTTCAACATATTGCGCTATGATAAATGAAATAAGATCATTATAAATTATAGTAAAAATATACTATAAAATTATTATCTTGAAAAAAATACAGTACCATAATAAATTATGCACGTTTGTATGAAACTGAGAGCCCAGTGCCCGTTTTTTCAAATTGACGCTGCATTTACTAATTAAAAAAAACGTATAGTATAGTTTTAGTATAAAATTGGCATTGTTGCACAAAAACAATGTCAATTTAAAAACAAACAACATTATTGCAATGTGACAAAAGCATAACAAAAATTGTATAGCACACTTAAGTTTCGTATGGTTATAGTAAGACTGAGTAACAGTATACAAAATAATCATTAGATCTGTGTATATTTACTTTAATATATATTCATATTGTCCTAAGTGAAATTATTATAGCTACCTAAATAAGTAGCATGATTTACTGTAAATATATTTGTTGTACGATTAAAATTTTGTTTCCAATAAGGTTATCTGGCAGATTCTATAACGGGCGTGCGTGACTGTAATTTTCTTTCAAGTGTTTATCGTTTATTTAATCACTATATGAAATATTGTAAATCTGCTGTTTAGTGTGATCGCTAATAGGATTCTTGAAAAATATAAAAATTTCTTTACCAAAGAAGAAATTCCTGGATATGGATGGCCTTTGCAGATTCACTGGTTCATCCAATCGTATTCATTTTCATTGAAGCCTGTTGCACGTTATTACTGATCGCGGGGATATTTAAAATCGCATAAGTATTTCTCTTAACGTATTTCACGCAACTAGTATTTTATCAGATAATAATTAAATCACGAAAGGCAATACGAATGTTAGTGAAAATAATCTCAAGTGATTCAGGTAAAAACATTTAATTCTTTTATTCGGTATAATTCGTTCTAATTACATTGTCAGTATCTTACATAAAGCTAAACGATAACGCTCTTTCAAAGAAGTAATTATGACTTTTGTACAATCACACATTTTCTTCATTTAATATATTATAATATCCTCTATCGTGAAGAATGAATATACGAGTAAATGGATATCCAAGGGAACCAAACTATTTGCAAAGCATTTACATCAATACATTAGTTCTCCAAATAATTTAGCAACAATTAATAATACACTGAGTGATATACAGAGTATTAGATGTACAATTAAACCTACCATAGGTTATATAATATAAAATATATTTTACATAATTTATATTTTTCTAGAAAATGTATGCACTTGCATACTATTGTAAAGAATATCATTAAACGATACTTGTAAATGGTTAGAGTAGTAATGTTATTCGCATACAAACATCACTTCAATGAATTTTCAACGAACCGCTGCTACTTTCTATTGTTTCTTGTATTCCATGCTGAGTCTTTTTGTGCTTTCGCATATCCCCCATTCTTCTAAAATATATACTACACACATCACATTGATAAGGTTTCTCTCCGGTGTGAATGGTCATGTGTACCTTTCTTGCGTTAGCCTTTTTAAAGGCGCGTTCACAAAGATTACATTTATAGGGTCGTATGCCTGAATGAAATCTTGTATGCTCTCGAAGTCTAGCAGGATTAGTGAAAGCTTTCTCACATAGTGTGCACTTAAAAGGACGTTCACCCGTATGAGTTCTACGATGATTGTCCCTTTCAGCTTTGATTTTGTACGCCTTATCACATAAGTCACAAGCATAAGGTCTCTCACCGGTATGGCTTCTTACATGAATGGTCAATTGTGTTTTCTATAAAGTAATTCAGAGAAAATAAGATTATTATACGTTACGTTTCAGTATGAATTATATTAGAAATATATAATTTCTTAGTAAAACTTACCTGAACAAACTCTTTTCCACAGTAGAGACACTTAAAAAGTTTTCTATTTGCATAAGCTTTAGTATGGATCTCTTTATGTATTTCAAGTGCACAGACAGATCCAAATGTCATGTCGCAACCTTCGCAAGGCCATGTTTCCTCATTGTCTTTCCCTTTTTTGTGTCTTGAAAGCTCCTTAGCATTTTCAAAAACAGAGCCACAATAACGGCAAGTCCAGTTTTTACCACTTGCACATGCTTTTCTGTGGATATTCATATTGGTAAAGTGGAGGAATTCCTTATTGCAGCATTCGCATGAAAAATATTTTGGAATCACTATGTCCTCCTTGACGTTTACTTCTTTTGAGGATTTTTTGTGTGCAGACTTGTGTGCTGTTGCTTGATTATATGTCGCATATGTGATGTCACATATGGTACATATATACGGTTGGGGCCCGGTATGGCAAGCTCGGTGCATTTTCATGTATTTGATTTCTGTGTAGCATCTTTCACAAAATTCGCATCTGTAAATGCCTGTTAAATTTCTTTCTTCTATTCTAATATCCATTCCATCATTCGTTAGAATACAGTTATCAATGTGCAAATTCCCACTGAGTAAATCGATAAAAACTTCCTTACATCCTGTGCACACGTAACATATCATTGATTTGCCTGCTTCTACTTGGTGTCTCAGA
This sequence comes from Hartigia nigra, assembly GCA_031001745.1. NCBI lineage: Eukaryota > Metazoa > Arthropoda > Insecta > Hymenoptera > Cephidae > Hartigia > Hartigia nigra. Next base: position 861,781 of record JARPRG010000274.1, read on the forward strand.
AGATGCTTGGTCAACGTATTTGTTCTGTCAAATCTCTTGCCGCATTGATCACACTGATAAGGTTTATCGGGAAGATGTAGCTTCTTGTGCCTTTTTAAGATTTCATTGGAATAGAAACGCTTTTTGCATATTGTACATTCGAACGGTCGCTCATCTTTGTGCTTTCTTTGATGAGAGTCCAATTGTGCTTGTGCTCTGATTGAATAAAAGAAAAATTATTTATAAATTTGCTGTTTCATGACAAATTAAGAATAAAAGGATATTTACCTGAACTGCTTACCACAGATGTCGCAACAAAACTCTTTGTACTGTAAATGAACTGTCTTCAAATGATGATACAGAGATGACTCGGATACCATGAATTTATCACATTTCTCACAATAACATGGTCTTGCTCCTGGTTCGTGGAAGTTCATATGAAACTGAAGTCTTTCCTCGCTAACAAATTTCTTGCCACATTCGTTACATGCATGTGTTGCAGATCTTCGCTCGCACTTTTTACCTTCAGTGTGTTCTACGCTGTGCTCGTTGTAGTCTTCCTCATTTACAAATGTTTTTTCGCAAAGACTACAGGGGTAATAGCTCTCTGTAGCATGAACGCGTGAATGCTTGTAACATTTTTTTGTCGTCTGAAAAATGTCTCCACATATACGACATTTTATTGTATTACATTCACTCCTATTGTCTAAATTATTTTCAGTTGTCGCGTTACTGTCATTGTATGTATGATCTTTGCTTAATATTTCTTCTTTTTCATATACTGTATTGGCTTTTTCAATCGTGGTTACCGTACGAGTTGTTAAGCTCGATTGTGTCAAATTCCTCTTTAGTTTTTCAACTTTAGATTTTTGTTTATTCTCTGTCATGTATAGTCTCATTTCGCATGATTTTTTCATGTGCTTTGTTCTACTTGATTCTTGTTTCTCTTTGCATGACATCATTTTTATAGGCTCCAAAGTCACCATTGAGACTACAGCTTCATTTATACTGTTTTCTAAATTTTTAGATTCACTTTCAATGTGTCCACCAGTCATTTGCCAGTCATTTGAATGCTCTTCGTTCGTAATATAATTTTCTATGTATTCTGGTTCTTTTTTGCATGAAGATAATTTATTAACGTCTGTCGTGTCAATAATATTATCCTTTTCTCGTAATTGAAGGGAAGGAATTGATTCGTCAATTTCATGATGAGCCAGAGAAATAATAATATTATCTGAATCAGTATTTATTCTATCTGTACTTTGTTTGCAAAGTGGACAATGTTTTCTCTTTGTTCTTGTTTGCATTAATTTTGCATAATTCATTCTGACAAAACTTGCTTCCGCTTCAATTACAGTTCTATGAAATTCATAACACATCTCAAGTTTCTCTAAACACGAATAACAAACTTGTTTCGGAAGAGTATCTATCTTGCTTACCTGTGAAATACAATTAAATTAATTCAATAGTTCACTCAATAATTTCTAAGTTATTTATTTTATAAGAAAAACTTACTGCAATGGGAAGGCAATCATCAATTTTTTCTGCTATTTCCTTCTTTGATTCAGTCGTTCCAAAAATATATACCATTTCGTTACTTCTATTGGCACAAAGTCGACATAGAGGTGAAGCCACGTCATTCGTAATTTCTAAAATTACTTTTGTATCTGCTTCTATTGCATCTTTCGAGTAAGGACGTTTATCGTTTGCTGGGTTCATTAATTCAGTGATTTCCGAATCGTCCGTGCGAAAAAAAGCATTCTCCTCTGTGGAATTAATTAATACCTGCTGGTCAAGTTCCATTCCTGGATCCAAAGTTATGAGCTGATAACTCTTGTGTATTTCAATAGCTTCATCACTTTCTGAATTTCTATTTATGTCTATGTCATTTGCATAAACAACCACATTAGCCTCGTTAGATTGTACATTTAAGATGCATTCTTCATCTGCAGATTCTTCTATCGCACTTTCAGTATGATTCGAAAGGGATGTATCTGTATTTATTGAAACTAACTGATCATTTTCTGAAAGTGTTATTGTATCATATAATATAAATCGAGGGCATAAAATTCAATATGTATCGTAATACAAAGTAGGAAATAATTTCAATATGCATCGAAAGTTAACCTAAAGTACTAACTCGATAGAGAAGCAAGAATGTTTTCATCTAAATCGATATTATTATAGCCATGTAAATTGGTAAAGTCCATTTGTAAACCATATTCTTTCTTTATTCGTTTATTCAGCTCCCGGAACGTATCTGTTTGCTGAATGGATATAGTGATTAACTCGCCATGTGAATCTTCTATTAAGGCATTCATAATTATTTCAGCTCGAATCGTATATCCTTATGTATGTTTCTGTAATTAAACCAATATATAAAGTTAATATATATGCTAATGTTTATTTGGTACAAATCGTAGGTATGTGCAATATTTAATTACAGTAATTTACTAATGAGTAAATGGAATCATCATATTTAAGGAATTTTTGTCTAATAATAATATGTATAATTCTTATTGTAAAAGTCAAGCTGTTGTAACAGTTAAAAAACAAATGTTTACATTGATTTTTTTACGAAAGACTATTATCAAAGAATAGTAGAATTATTCGCATAAAATTAAGCATATATATAAATTTTATAATGTTATTCACTTAAACTCTTAAAAACATTTACTGACAGCTTCTTCTAAAAGTTAGAAAACGAAGATCATGCAAAAGTGTAAGAAATCTTTAATAATGCAACCCATTTAGGTGTAATCAAACTAATTACCTGTATTGTCAATCGTCCTACAGAACGTGTCAAGAAAATTATCTTATTTTATTTAACTTTAAACTATCATTTCAATCATCTGCTAGACATGAAGATTCAGGCTTCGCCATATTGTACAGATGGCTCTTCCCCGCTTCTGCAAAGTATTACATTTACCGATAAATATTCCTAACCGATATCAAAATAAATATTACAAAGGGTTTTACCGTAGTTAGGTGTCACGTTATGGTATAAACCGTTTTCCAACAATCAATAAAATGTCGTATAATTTACCTTTCGTCGATTCGTTTGAAATTGTAGAATTATCGAGAGAGCAATTTAATTCTTGTTATAATTTTGCAATTTTAGGATGAACGTAATAATTTTTAAAACTCACTAAATCCTGCGTTTATTGATGTGGATTGGTATCTGTATTCAAGTAGAACATCTTTTTCGTTCTTATTTTACAAAATGTATTCGTTTTACATTTACGAATTCTGAATTTCATATAATTCCTGAATTCTGAAACAGATTTGTTTATAGATTCTTGTAACTGTTACAATTATGCAAGAGCAGTAAAACAACATAAAATGACGAAGTGCGAACAAGAAGCGAAATTAATGGATGTTACCAAGGTTAGTTTCAATTCAAAGTTAAATAACAATACATATATTTATTTATTTACAGAGATCGGTACATTTTAAAGAGGCACCCTTATCTCTGAAGATGCTAGCTGGCGTCATCGTGGATAAATTATCAATGCCAGATCCTTGGGAATGGAGTGTCGATGACGTTATTTCCTGGTTAATAAATATTGGATTGCCACAATACGAAGTCAGTTTACGCTGTACCTTTTTATATTTTACTTATTTTCATTAGCGAAAGATAGAATAAGGATAGTACTCTCTTTATTTTATTTTATTTCAGAAGAGTTTTAGAAAAAACTTTATAACTGGTAAACGATTAATATGGATCGATTCTTCCTCTTGTCCCAAAATTGGTATTCAAGATTTCCATGATATACAGGTTTCTGATAGCACTATAAAAATGACTCTACGGATCATTGTCCTTCGTTAACTGTAACTCATATTAAGTTTCAGTAAATTTTAATTTTTAAATTTATATTGTACAGCGAATCACTGCAGCTGTACGCAAGATATTCGGCATTGAGATAGAAAAGTTTCGAAGAAGCATTTCATTACCACCACGTTATCCATTGACACACTTTTTGTTATTTCGTGCAAGAAGTGGAGCCACCCGGGAAACTATTAGTCGCACCCAACTTTTTTATAAAATGGGTATTCTTCAGAAAACTGAATTCAACGATACGCCTAGACACTGGAAAATTATTGATCCCGCGTTGCTTGAATTTCCTTCTATTCGTTTCGGTCGTTCTTGAAAAATTAATTTGGTTTTTTAAATATAAATATCGAAGAGCGTACAGTAAATATTTGAACAGAGTGTCTTAAGCAAGTTTCCATTTATTTATTATATAAGTGTAAAGAATTTTCTTTCATGTCTTGTAAATCGACTAGGATAATTAAGTTCTTAAGTCTATCTTTATAAAAAAAAAACATTTTTCACATCTTACATTCACTTGCACTATCATATATATAAATTATTTGTATACGAATCATTGCTTCTCATTGTATAAATTGTATTTAGTTGATAAATACTAAAAGAAATTTAATTTCATTCGTAGAAAGATTTAAGTAGTTATGTAAAATTTATCTGCGTTATGTAAATAAATCTTCTTCTGATTCTTCCTCTGCTAAGTCAAGAGTACTTATATTAGCTATTGATTTTCCTTCTTCAGCTTCTAATTCTTTTTCATTTGCATTTTTATTAGTTTCATTGCACGATTGCTCCAGTTTTCTTATTTTTGATGCCGATGTGCTTTCAATTATGTCATTATTACTCAATTTACTTTTATTGATTCTATTTTCAGACACATTATTATCTGACGATTCATCGTCAGTGCTGACATCATATGCAGAATTATCTTCTCTTGGTCTTTTCTTTACAGCTTCTTCTAATTCTCTAATTCGTTTCTTCTTAGAGTTTATAAGGAGAAGAAATTTTTGTAATAATATATGTTCAAGTTCTTCTTTTCTAGTTGAAATACTTTCTAGGCTGTCAACTAGTTTTGTGTGCATATACTTTAGGTGAGTATTTTCTGATTCCAGCTTGTTAACTGATTCTTCCATACTGCGGTACTGCACAAGAAATTTCTCTAAAACTTTAGAAAAATCCTCTATATTGCACGGAGCTACTTCAACAACTCCACGGTCCCATATACCTTCTGTCCATCGAAACTTATCATTTTGGAGCGAAAATTGAAATTCTTTTGTACTTTTCCCTGACAGAATATCCCTTGTTTTATTAATATACGCATCACGAGTATCACAAGACTTATCGTTCTCAGCAAAGTAATCAATCTGTTCGGTTAATACCTAGAAAAAGATTAATGCCATTATCATTGTCGTTTAAGAACAAAATTAATTATTTATAATATGAAATTTACCTCACCACTGAGTGGCACATTATTACTCGGCAATAATATCACTTGAAAATGATCTTTAAACCATTGCGTCCATAACGTTACTCGATTACTCTCAAGCCCATGCAAATCTACTTCGCACACAGTGATGTCCTTCATCATAAGTGAATAAAGATGCTTCCTTGGCCTTGGAAATTATTAGCGGCCAGTCTTAGATAAGTTTACGTGCTCTCAGTCCTTGAGAATATATTTTACAAATTGCATACAATTATGCACTTAAACTTGTGTCCACATTATATTTGGTATTATACGTTTTTCTGTACGTTGTCTGGTAATACCACATCGTTGTACGTTTTGGAGTAAGGTTTTGAAGTGAGATTAGATTAGGATAGGTTAGGTAGGCTGAATTAGGTTACACCGTGTTTTCATGCAAAATGATAACACTAATCCTAGCCAAACTATCAAAATAAAACCATTCTGAATGAATCGAATTAACAATATCACCCACTCGTCATCGTCATTTTGTCCATCACTATCGTCGTTCTATAACCACCTTTAACCGAAGATAGTCGAAATCAGTCGAAATTACCCGATCGTTTTGAATGTTTTCACGCATAAATATCTTTAGCATACTTTCGAATAACGGACGCGTCAGGCGTACGTACAGTGCCTGGCAGTATGTAGACTGAAAATGGTTCGTAGTGTAGGAATGTAATTAGTCATAAAAAAAAGAGTAAAATAAATTTTATCCTGCATGAAATACTTAATTTTGGACTACCGCGCCGCCGCATGAAATTGTGTAAAATCGAATGGCGACGCCTATGTCAAGCAGTGACGTCTTCAATGTCGTTAGGTGGACTTGAAGAAGTTTATATTAGTGTCTTCTTTTCTCGTGCATTTCCATCTCTTCATGTTCTGATCCGTCAGCGATTTTCCTGCGTGCATTGTGAAATCCTCACGTGTCCAGCTTACTTTGGGCAACTTAGAGCTCCTAGAGAAGATGGACAACAAAAAGTAAGTATCTGAATTTTGTTCGTTTATTATGGATCATATTCCCGCGGCTAAGCTAGTCGGGTTTCTAACTAATTGTTATATTATAGACCAGAGAGCTCAAAGTCGGGTTCCTCCGGACGTAATTCTACAGGTCTATTAAGAAAGAGTAAGAGACGTAATTCTAAGAAGAGCAACTCTCTTGGACATCGGTGTGATGAAAGACGAACAGAACAAAACGGTGCACAGGGTCCTAGCATGGAATACGCCAATGTATTTTGGCAACAGCAAGGAATGCAGCAACACATACCTCTTCACAATAGCCAACGTCTTTTCACTACCATGTCTGATCCAAGTGTTTGTGGATATTCACCAATACCTGTTACATATTCTATGGAACCTGTGTCTCTGCCACCAATGTATCGGTTATACCAACCAGTACCTAGACCTGGATATAGAACTCTCCGAGGCAGACCAAGGAGGAATTATCCTCAAACTCATCGAGTTGAGTCACAAACAAATGTCAATGCTATTTCGAATGGTTACTCCAGTCTGCAAGAAAATAGATTGAATTATTCAGCTCCTGCAGCTTATCAGAACGGAGACTATGCCAGTTTACCACCTACTGCTAATAATGACAATGGAACTGCAGGAGATGAACTTAATTCCGAACACAGAAGATACTCGGATCCTGGTTTAGGACCTGCAGAACTACCAACACATTCCCAAAGTGAAGATTCACAGAGTATAGACAGTGGAAGCTCAATAACAACTGTAGGAAGAAATAGCAAGCTGGTTTTATCGCTGATAGAACAGGTAATGTTATTTTGCAGCCATATAGTTAAGTTTTTGTAACGTTTCTGAATCAGCATATGGGAAATGATAAGTTTATTTTGAAGATACTGTTAACGTATTAATTATCATTAGGAGTCAATATCTTTGTTTCATAATATACACATTCAAGATTGAGCATCCGATAAGATATAAATTCTATCGAATAAGAGGTTTCATATATTGGAATGCATTAAAATAGAGGTGTTACATCAATAATCTAATTCCAGATGACAGCCTTGAAGGAGAACAACAGTAAATTGTTCAAAGAGCTGCAGGAGACCAAGTCCGACTTAGGAGATGTCAAAGCAGAATTAGCGCGATATAAGCATGCTACCTCCTTGGATTATCAACCCGGAATGTTATCAGGTAAACATCCACGTCATTTATTGATATACTCAGTGATTGCACTGTTTTAACCCGCGTTACGTATTCACTGCTATTGACTTATTCGCATAGCAATTCCAATCTCTTCTCTATCTTCCAATTGCATTAACTATTACATGTATGTTTACAGATATCGTACGGGAGATAAGGGAGGCGAATAAGGTACGGGAGGAGGCACTAATCAGAAAAGTAAAGTTAATGGTGGAGGATAAGCCCGTCACGCCAAGATCAATAGAATTCGACGAACTGAAAGTGAGTACAAACAGCAACGTTCAATCCCGTACCCCGTTATCAATTTCTTCAAAATATCATCAAGGTTATGGCTGTTATTCAAAGCACACAGAGAAAATTCCTTATGCACGAATAATCCATAATCTTAATAAACGTAATAACAGGGTTTTCAAAATTCGAAATTTCACTGACTATCGGTGCTTTGTATCATTCTCGAATAATTATCCGAAATTTATTAGAAGGATAAAATGGCGGCGTCTTTGATGCAACCCTAAACACTTTTTCCAGGTATAAAGAATAATTGACTGCCGTTTATAAACCCGATGCTTTAGGAAGCCGCTGACTGTTAGCAATAGCTTAAGTCTCTACCGTAAATGACGTGTAGTGCCAATGTATACGAGTACTTTCCAATAATCATTTTCATTTTGAATGACGCACGTCCAAAGATATTTGTTGCATATCGCTGCCACTTATGGTGGCTATACGATACCGTAAGATAATAATAGTCAGCCTCGGACACATTCTCGTAGTACTAATGTAAAAGTGAGAAGGGTGGTCGGTTTTGGCATTCAGCTTTATTTCAGTATATGCGACCACATTCATCCTCCCATGGCGTGTTCCTCGATGTACTGTTTGCACAATGTTCGTGCGATGTTTGATTAGGACAACCCAACCGATGCGTGCTAGGACCTACACGCTTTTCCTTTTCGATTATCGTCGCACTGCGAGTTTCAGTCGGTCCCCACGTTTTGCGTAGACTCCATAGAGCACAGGTCATATTGAATAAAAGAAGAAAGAAATCTTGTGTGAATCGCTATAGGAAAGAAAAAAAAAAAAAAATGGAAAAATGTATTGTTATCCAACGTCTTGTACCATTTTACAGTAATTATCATTACCGTGTCAATTTTTTTACCTTATACAGTATATCAAACAAGTAAAAATACTTAATTCAACGAATGATACTTGTAAGAATATATAGGGACGGGACGATTAAGAAGCCATATGCGATTCGATCCGGTTCTTATAACGGTAGACAAGTGGGGCGCTACTTGGTAGATCCTGGAACAGAATAGAAGGCTAATGTAGACGTAATACGAAATATCCGTAGCGTAGAAAAGTGATTAGGTTACAGATAGGGGCGGACAGCAGGAATATATACATGTTAGAGAGGGCTAGGGAAGAGGGTGGGGCACTTAACGACTGTCAGGGCCCTGCCCTCTCCCCTTCTTTTCCCTCTTTAACATCCCCTACCTTTCCCTTGGCCATCCCCTCGGCCTCCTTACCCGTGTCTTCTCATGTTTCAACCATCCATTAGCCTCATCAAGGGAAAGCAATGGCTGCCGGTTCGCCATGATGCTTGGCATTGCTCGACACATAATTCCGTAATTGAACCATAACACACGGGAATCCTCCTTTGCGTTCTCCTACATGAGGTTAATCTATTGAGTCAGGATTTTCAGCGGGAGTGCATACCCAATGCTGACTATTGTTAATAATGACTAATTAATCTTTCCCAGAATCAATTAGGTAAAATCAAAGAGGAGAGAATGGAGAGCGACAAGAGACTTGCGAAACTCGAGGATGAAATGGCGAGCTTGAAAATAAATGCAAAGTAAGTATTCATATGAATAACATTGAAATATTGTATTGTCTCAAGACAGTCAGTGCTATATATATTTCTGGATATAAGTTAGATATATATTATATTATTAGATTTTATTCTTTTAGTTGATTCCTTACACAGTCTATAACTCATGATTGGATTCGAGATTCAGTTTGGCTTGACAAAAATCCAAAATGAATCGCTTCGATCCAATCGATGATTTATTAGTAGTTGTATTGACGAAAAAGAGGACTGTATATATTATATATGAGATTATGATAAGATATATATGATAACTGGGAGAAATCTGTGGGAAAATCATATAGCGTCCTTTTATCCAATATCTTTATAATTTTTTAATCATGATATACCCGTGCTTTGTCTTCGATCACTCATTACCCCGCTTCTGGTATTATTGTACGTTTGATCAGCAATGAAGGTCGCGAGATTGCTGTCTTCGAGGAGGAAAATCTGGCGCTACGTCGAGAACTTCAGGAGGCTCGAGCATCGAGGACCCTCGCCGAGAGTCACGCAGCAAAGTGCGTAAACGCAGTAGCACGACCTGTCACGCCTGTAACTTTCGACGCACCCTGTATAACCAGCACTCCCGTCACTGTATCATCCTTCTCATCCCGATCCGGTGTCGGTCGCCTTCCTAAGCAAATCGATCAGATCCCCACGTCCTCGGCTTCCTCGATTAATCGAGACAACATGCAAGGGCAATTGCCATTGGCCGAATCTCACAAGGAATCCTTCGGTGTTCTTGGTGCTTTCGAGGTTCGCAGTACACTCTGTATAAACAGCTTCCCCGTGGCGTCTTCCTCAGTTTTGACGAATAGCAAAGCCTCCAGGAAGATAGTCTCGAATTATCCGGATGGTCTGGACATTTTTTCAGAAAGTTTTGCTCAATGCGGAGATAGTGGGAAAGGCACAGTTCGCTTAGAAACAATGGAAATTCTTGAAGATGATAAAACGCCTGAAGTAGCGAATTGCTTGGGGAAAAAAGGCACGAAGTGCGCCGAGAGTTCGCTGGAAGAAGGATACGTGAATAAAACGGAAGTCTCGAAGCAGGACGGAACGGAGGAGATCAAGAAGACTTTGTCGAACGTCAAAGAATCGAAACAAACGAAACGAGCAATTGCTGGCTTACCGAAAAAACGTAAGAAGACTGAAAGTCGTGGAAGTAAATGCCTCCTGGAGGTTATCGAACAGAATGACGCAGATGAGACTCGTGACGTAAATAACATTGTACGAAATTCAAAGAGTCACGGGAGTCTCGAGAGACTCATTAAATTACCAGGTGGAAATCAAAGCAATGGAATTTCTTTACTTACTAAATCTGTATCTGATGATGTTTCTTTGAATTTTGATCATGAATCAATAATCTTTAATAAGAGTCCAGAGAATGGAACGACAAAGACTGCTAAGCACGATGAGAATGTGTCCGATGACTCCGTCCAGTTGGATCATCCTGATCTTAACGAGATTCCTGACGTGTCCGTCGTCGGCGGTACCTCGATTGTCCCGAAAAAGTTGTGCTCTATGAAAATCCTGACATCCAGAGTCCTGACAGCACCTTCACGCGCCACCTACACCACAGCCTACATTTAGGTTATCAGCCAAAAATTTCAGCGTCATGTCGCAAGGGTCTCTCAGGGGCTTACTAGCGGCTACTCTGTACATATCGAATAGCACGTAGGTCTATCATTCACTCATCATGCATGCTTTTTGATAATATCCTATCCAGCAACCCCACCACTACCGTCACCGCCACAAGAGTAACCCCTCCATTTATTATTTTTATATATAACTACACCACTCCTGCTAGAAATTATATAAGGATTTTTTTTATTAGATAATTATCTGTCATCAAGAAATACCCTGTAAATCAGTTGAATTCCTAATTAAGTGTAATTCTTATGAATTCGTATAACTAAGCTTTAACTTGTAAGTCATCCTTCTTGGAATTCTTTTGTATAAATCATGTGCACGTTATCACTCTGTGTTTTATGATGCTTATCAAAATTACGAGAAGATGACTTTTGCATGGATTAATCATTAGCTCCATCACACTTGAACACTTATTAATACGAATTCCCCTGTTCTTAGTTGGCAGCATGGCTTTGCCCTGTAACTATCGCTTTCGCAGCTTCCAAGATATCTTACACCATGTTTTCTTTGACCCAATTGAAAGGGATGCTGCTAAGGAAAGAACGTAACGCGAAACCTGATTTGTCAGGCTAGAGATGCTGGTGGGAGTGCAGGAGAACAAAATTTACGCCGCTGATGGTGATCAGTCCAATCCGGATATCCTTGCAACTGCAGCTAACAGGATGGTTCAGGAAGAGGACGTGGGACCAACCAGTTTGGACAACAATGAGGTCTACTCCGAGAGCCCATCTTCCAGCAACAGTTACAGCCCATCTTCGTCCAGCACTTCTGTCAACAATAGTAACGCCAGTCTCTCTGGTCCTGTTACCGATTTGTAGACTCTGAGGAAATCTGCATTTTTTTTTTCTTACTAATATTAATTAAATATAGAGTCCGTATATGTCTTTAGGCTATGGCCCTTACCGATAAGTAGAGCAATAATAACTGCCTTAGAATTTAACACTGGCCAATAGGATTGTTTTATGAAATTAATTGAAAATTCTACATTTAAGTATTTAATACTTGTATGCACGAATTTCTTTTGCTCTTCGTTTAGAATTTTTAATTTTATCAAATTCTTTTCCTACGTTCGTCAGGATTTCATGATATTCCTGAATTCAAATTATTTTTATACACGCTGCTCATAGGGTCGACATTTTATTTATGCGACTTAGTATCTAGTTTCTGTAGTGCCTTCTTCATATTACCATTACCATTATCATTGTTCATTAGCCGATTGCGTGCTATATATATATATATATATATATATGTGTTATTTATTTAAACAAAATGAAAAACCGGTACGTATTCTTGCCCACGATGAGAACTTAACGATTCAGCATTTATATGCACTATGTACTTTATTATTAATATTATGACGTAATGATCTTTTATACATATTTATCTACATATCTGATACGAAAACAGTATCGTATATAGAATACATTGTACGTGTCACTGAGACGTCACGACTGAAATTGATTTACGGAATTCCATAAGGACTTCGGTATCCTGTTCCCTAGATTAGAAAGTGCTAATCAGGATTGAAGATTTCGCGAAAAAAATTTGGATATCCTGAATTAGCTAATAGCGAATAGCCAAAAGCCAATAGGTAACTCTCTTCGCGTTCAACATGCATGAGATCAAAGACCGAGCTTATTTTTTTTTATTATAACGTTAATTTTATTCATTCTAATCGAAGATTTTCATTTTCACACCTGCCCATCCGTCATTTTTTATGCCACAAATTTTCTCCGTCCGACACGTGTGACGCTCGCGTAATATTGGTGGTTTAAGGAAACAGATGTATACGTCCATGGGGTATTTAATCAACGAGGGATGAAAAAAGTATCGGAGAGAACAGCGTGTAATGTTGCGCAAAAAAAAATTAATGAAAGTTGCAAAAAAAATATTCACAAAAATATTTACAAAAATATTGACAAAAAAATTCACATACTATTGTCTTAAACTCGATTTCCATCAATATATACATATTAGGTAATATATATACATATAGATATACGCATAAGAAATAAACATACAACGACACGCAGCTCAGTGAACTTAAGCGCTAGACTTTTCGAAATTTCAAAGTGCCATTGAGAAGCTTAAGAAACGAATAATGTTTTTTATGAAGAAGTTTGTAATATCGCGTAAACCGAAATTTTTCAATGAAACGAGAATCAGAATGTACTGAATCAAAAGGGGGTAATATTGTTTATTTTTATTGTTATTATTATTAACTTAAGACAAGAGAATATCACGCGATTATAATAGAATGGCAATGAATTTCGAGCTCGAATTTTCGGAATATCTTTAATGGATAATAAAAATGTATAAAGGCTTTACGGAAAAACTTACGTCGAGTATTACGGGAATGTACTTAAGTCTTAAGAAATTTTGCAAAATTATATATAAGTATTGTGCAGTGTGCGTTCATGAGATTGTTCATGAAATAAAAATGTACGATTTGACGGAATTTCCCAATATTTTCAATGTACTCCAATGTCTGAAAATTTGTGTGGTTACGATGATTTTCATTCTGTAAACGATAATGACGTCGATGTCGTCGTCATTTAATGATGGCTAAGTCAGGAACGCTGACAGGTAAAATGTTGTGATTGGCCATGGGGGATAGGTGTTTTTTTTGGATATGGATCTGTGTTTGTCTTCGGTGCGAATCCTCCCACGAAGATCGTATCGAGGAAAGGCGACATCTGGAACAGCGATAGTAAGAAAGTAATAATAAGAGTAAGGGTAAGAGTAACAGTTACGATAACGTTAACATCCAAGATAAATATATACATATATTCGACTTCCCATTAACGAAATCTATCTCAATATTTTTTTACTACGCCCTTGACTAATCAACACAACTTCACAATGAGTGTATATATACAGTGAGTATTATAAAGACACATAAACTTGTACGTGTATTAATAAATTGTCACTGAAGATTTTACTACGAATTTTTCGAAGGCATTAGAGCCGAAAATAAAGTGAAAATGATCGTTTTCATATATTTTTTCTTTATATATTGTTATCTGTCGAAAGGAAGAGAATGAAGATTTTCGATAATTCTTATGGCAATCTCTTTTGAGTAGGTACCATAGTAAATCTGTAGAGCACCACTGCTATGGTGTGTTGACACAATCGACCCTCCGTCGGGACGGCCTCCGTCAGGACGCTTGGAAAATGCATCGTTGCTTGAATTCGTCGTTTTCACCAAGCGGGAACGTATTAAGGAGATATAGCAGTATTTGATATATACAGATATCAGATTGTAAATATTTTTTTTTTTTTTTTGAAAATTCCCACTTTTTTTATATTGTTATTCAGGACAGAGGTGGCTATGATACTCTTTGTGGATTTGGAATCATATAATTTTGGTCTCTTTACTGTCTCTGTGTTTTAGTCCTTGTAGGCATTGAGGATATGCGAGTAAAGCCCATTGTTCAGAAGCGGACCTCGCTGCGCTTATACTACTTATGTACGTTACGATCCCGGATAATTCTTTACAGCCGCGAATTTTCGAAAATACCTGCTGCCGCGTGGGTATCGACCTGAGGTTAGAAAAAAAAAGGGATACCGCTGTCGTAAATCGATAATTACTTTACGAGAGCGGTAGCCGCTACTAAAAATTTTGGGTTTTGCACTTTCGGCTATTGTCTCTCTGACAATAAGACCCCGGGAGGAAAGAAAGGTACGAGAGACTACACCGATGGATGTGGGCAAGGTACCATCATCGTAGCAACTTTCGGCATTTCTTAGGATAAACGGAACTCGATGGTGTCGAATTGATAATGTTTACGCGTTACCAGAAAGAAAAGGTTTAACATTTTTCTTAAGCCTTAGAACGTCAATTCAACGAACACTGTATTTATCGCTTTTGTCTGAGCCTTACTTCCGCTTTGCCTTTATTCTTTTTCACTTTTGTTACGCAAAACTCGATCAATACTCCGTGAGAGTTCTCGATCGGGATCGTTCCGACGGCACTATGAATTCTACCAGTCATGTCGACGCTTAAGGGTACCGTAAGAGGGTTGCGTTAAAGAGACATCAAATGTCCGTAAGTGTGGAAGGGATATCAGGACGTGGATATTATTAAAATTGACTGATTGTAACGTGGGGCGGAAATACACGTGATGGACGTATAAGAAATCGCTACTAATTTCATAGGTTTCATATGCGGACTCATCCAGCACCTGCCTTTTATTTTTCAATCGATCAAAGACCCAACCATTGTTATCGCTCGTTACCAATTGGATATCAGTGATCGATGCTAATTTCAACCCTCAATATATACTTCTCGTTTACTCTATTCATTCGGAGTGTCTTTTAGTCTTACTTATTTACGTAAACATATATATATATATATAGTTCTTGCACGTTTTTCTTATATTTATGCAAATTTAGAAGTTAGCAATGTATGCATCGATTCAAGAAGTGTCAATTTGTGAAGATATTTCATTTAAAGGGTTTTTCGATATTATGTACATGATTAACAAACAATGTTCGTCGAAATCTCAGACAAAATTTCCGTACTACGTGACTCATTTGTTTGTCAGTCCGATGTCGAGGACTTTGACGTTTGACATCAAACACCAGATAGTATTATGACAATAGGGTGGGATTAGCTACGGGGTCAATGTGATCTGTAAGTACATCGGGCAAACGAATTTTCACTTTTCACTTTTCACTGGACAACACTCAACGTTTCACCGTCGGTGACTAATTTCTCGATGCTCGGACAAACAAAATCATAAATTCCTAATGAACGACTATAATCGCTCCTCGAATCTCTGCAGGTTTTCTATGGTAATGATCTCTTTACGAATAATTTCAAAACTTTACAAGTTCATACTTTACTAGCTTTGTTTTACTTTCTCTATTGGCTCTATTATTTCTGTACGTCTTTCTCTGGGTCATTCTTATTCCGCATCTGACAACAAGATGGCGGCGTTTCGTCTGTCACGTGCACGTGTATTACGTGGCGTATCGGTATATCGTCGCCATTAAATGAGGTTCGAATTACTTTTTGGTTGCTGGGATGAATCAGGGTTGAAAACTCTGGGTAAAACCTTCGGTGCGTAGTATGCAAGACAAGGTCTGAGGTCAAGGTGCAAAGTAAGAATTGACATATTTTCTATGTGTATAAACATACCAGTTACGGGTGAAAGGGGGGGTGCGGGCGGGAGATTTTGAAAAATGTTAAGGTTTATCCATACTATAGGTATAGTCTATTATTATCTCGTTGGGGATGATCGTAAAGTGGCGTGCGGAGTTTTCTAGGAAGATACAGGGAGAACGTAGAGCTGATTTAGGGGTTGGAAATCTGGGGAAAGCTCAAAGAGGCACGCACGGACACGTGACGCTACGCTTCTGCGTAACGCAAATGGAGATAGGGCACACTCGAATCATCGTTTTTTAAATGGCTCGATATTATACAGTACTTTCCCTTTATTTTACTCCTACTACCCCTATATAATATCGTTACAGAGCCTGAAGTTTACATAGAAGAGTACATAAGGATACCAGAGATACATATGTTTTCATTGTCTGTTAGAAAACAAAATTTTTTTTCGTTGCCACGGAAACGAGACTTGGTACATTCTTCTAGTATGACTTTCATATCCTGGTTTTTTACTGTTTTATTTTATTTTAACCGGAAGTAATGAGAATTTTTG
>JARPRG010000274.1:897544-921712 GCA_031001745.1 Hartigia nigra
TGTAAATTTTTGTCTGTGGTCGCTAGGGAGTTTCTCCGCGATCAAATAAACTTTTCTCTCTCTCTCTCTCTCTCTCTCTCTACCTTAATCCAGCTACGATTGCGCATCGGATCGTTGTGTATTTTTGTTTCTGTTCAGATCGGCTCTGCGATCCGTTAACAAGATCAGTACTCGTATCTTGTCAGGGGTCGAGGACCTTTTATCCAGGCCATTTGATAAACGATATAGTATATATATCGATTGCGAATATAAGATTGATCGAAGGCTACTTTATGATTCTTATAAAGCTATTAGTTTGTTTACAGTCTGGCTTATATTTACAGATTTATTTACTGCTTGTTAAAGGAATTTTTATAGTGACTTCTAACGCGCAAGCCTAACTCCCGTATAGTGTGTGCGTGTGTCTGTGTGCCTAAGAGGCGTCTTGAGTACCCGCCGCTATTATTTAGCCGAACAAATCTTTGCCTTTGATTCGGTAGTAGGGGCCACCGGGATGGCTGTTTGAGTTGGTAATATTTGGAGTAACACTCAGCTTTGGGGTTTACACGATTTTGTTGGTGATATTGTTAGATTGTCGAATTGTTACTCCGTTCCTATTCTGGATACCTAACCTAATCCTATATAGCTACTCTAACTGGCATTAGTCGCCTTGACTTTACATAACGTTTACATTTCAACTTTACATATATCCCACTTTGCGTTTGACTTTTGACATTTATTTTTTGCTGGATATTCATTCAGTAATTTAGATATGTACGTGAGTAGTACATATGCATGTACATATGCGTATATATAAATGTATTTCCCCCACTTTTTATTAAGCCCAATCAATTCATTCATAAGATTTACACGGACTGCTACTAAAGTATTTCTTCTTAATCAAATTTTTGCTATTGTAACCTCTGATTATATCTACATAATCAGACGTCATACGGCATATATCAGATACGAAGTATATACACAATATATATCAAGCATAAGTAGGATCGTGGCTAATTAGCAGAGGACGTTGAATTGCCAGGAAAATCTGAATGAGCTGCCGGCAGGCGCAAATCGCGCTACGCCGGTTAATACAAATGTGTATTACCAGGTAAATAAATAAATATTTGGTCATGAGAGCAGAGCTACTCAAATATGTTCAAGCAATGTCAGCAGCATCTCTGCCGTTTCTCTCTTTTTAGTAACTGGTTTATTCTCTCTCTATCTACCTTTCTCTCTTTCTCTCATATACGGATAGAGTGATACCTCTATACGCATTACACGTAGTCTACGCGTACCTATATTCACTATTAGGTTTCAATACATGTTCATAACCGTATAGAGAGAGAGAGAGAGAGAGACTCTTTTTAGCTCTTCCTCTCTTTTTCTTCCTATATGTATGCCTACTATTATATGCTGTACTACTGTATATCTATACTCCCTGTACTCTGCTGCCATACTGACGCAGTCATATATGCCAGGTTACATATAAACCATGCGCGTATTCATACGATGTATTCTGTATAATATGTACCCAGTCTACCCCACGATTGACTCTCGGTATTTGATTCTTGAATCATTTTGTATACGAAAAGCAGTTAATCGGAGGTTAAATATTTTGGACGGCTGGGGAAGATGCCGTGCTGCGTATACACCAATCTTTGGCGTTCGTCAAATAGTTGGTAACATTATTGACGTAGGACATTAATTTGGGATTGATTATATTTTTATCGAGCGAAATTCATGGGACTGGATTGTGGAGAAATTTTATGTTGAAAAAAAAAGAAATAAAAGAAAAATTATTCGATGCAATAATAAATGCGGGTTACCGTGGGATTGTTGCGATTTGGTTATTACGTTCAAAGTCAAAATATATCCTTACGTAATGACCGATGACAAACGCGTAGATGGGAATTATGATTTATTACTTCCAATTAAAAGAAGTAATTAAGAAGGCGCGAGACACTTGTGTAAACGCGTCGCAACGCCTAGCGTCATTTTCTTAATTCTCGATTACTTTTTGCCCTGGTATATCATTTGCATGCTTTTTATGTATTTCATTTTGTTTTTTTTTTGGGAACATGAATATTTTTGATTTTTCTTTTTTTTTTTTATTGGTATTACTTATTACAAAGCGACACGAATATACCAAGGTGTCGCATCAACGGGCTTCGTACGCATTGCGGTATCTAACTGTGCTCCAGGTTCATATCCTACCCCATAAATACATTGGCGTGATAACGCGTAACTCTGATAAGATATCTACCGAGGAGGATCCGTGAGACTGGATGTGAAGTCTTTTTACTTTAAAGCAGAAATATCATCCAATTTATTACGACGATGGAGTATACTATATAAATTTATCAAAAATCAACCAGATTAAAAAGGAAGCTAATAACACGACGAGGGAAGCTTTTGAATTTTAATGTAAAAAATTTAATTAGCAATTGAGAAAGAGACTTTTTTTTCTAGAAACGACATACGTATTATTAGGTTTATAAAATACTAATATAACGTGTCGTGAATTCGTGATTAATTGCCGTTGCATCACGTTCTTCTTTTCTTTTCTGACGACGCTTTAATTTACAAGCTCGAGAGCCGTTATCGCTACGCATTTTTTTTTGGAGATGACTTATGAGCTACGTTCACAAGACAATAGGCGCGTGGAGCGAATTTGAAAAAAAATTTTCAAATAATTCTTATAGTCAACAATGCATCGAACGTACGTTAAGTATAAGCAATGGAGTGCAGCAATGACGTAGGTGAGATCTTGCAGAGATGAAGGTATAACTTGTATCTGTTTATTTATATATATATATACATACACATATACCTAAGTCGGTCGGACTTTTCGGATCTTCTTTCCCGTGAGCTCGCTCGATTCTTTCGAAAGTTCTAATGTATCTAACCAGCCGTTATAGAAACCTGTTCGTCGTTTAGAATCAATTTACGAAAGATCCACTAAAAGAAGATGGGATCTGGTGAGCACTCCAGTTTTCCCTAGAGATTTCGCAAGATGTCCTTTCAAGAGAGGCAAACTTCATCTGAATGGATCTGGCCTGGTCTTTGTTCTTCTTTGGAGGATTTTCAATATGAATTTTTATAATCCCACAGTACTGGCTTTTCTTTCGCTGGGAGTATCACGTCCAAGTGTTAACTTCGGTTACTTTCTCTTTGTAAGACACCCGGTAGATTTCACGTAGCGTCGCGTCCACGTAGCCCAGGTAGCCGCGAGGTGCTTTCCAGTCAGAAGGGAATACTCAAAAGTTGACTCTTTAACGAAAAACTCAGGCTCCGCTGCGACGATATTTAAAAGTGTGCAAACAAAATGGAAGCGAGACAACCGGGAATCCATTAGTCTTCTACTCGATTATTCGGAGTGGCGTCGTCAGGGAGTTGGGACTTAAAGCCGTGACACATGTCGATGGGTACAGGTTAATTGTGGTTATATGCACAAGGTATATATGGGTGGGAATGAGAAATTGGAGAATACGAAGAAAAAAAAAATATTTAAGATTTTTTTTTTTCACGAACAGACCAAACAAATGGCTTATTCGTGTATGAAATATGAGAAACGCTTACTTAAGCTATATTTGACAGAGTGATTGTTGGTAATTATTTATTTATTTATTTTTTTCTATAAATTTCAATAGTAATACATTTTTTTGGATAAATTCTTTGTTAAATTTTGTGATATGGTAGTGTAATGGGTTTTTGTGTTTCAGGGGGATGCGAAAGGTACTTCGTGGTACCGAAGTACGGACTGGTGAAGTAATTGTAAATTAAAGGGAAATAAATGCGAATCGGATCTCATTAAGGTCTAAACCGTAACGAAAGGACAGGAGTGGGTTTGAGCGTTCGTAAGGGCCACAAGGAGTACAATGACTATAGAGGGCTAGGAGGACAGTCAGAAGAAATTTAAAGAAGGAGCAGAGAAATCTTTCGTTAATTTAAGAATTCGCCTCGTTAGCCAAATTACATTCGGCTCGTTGCTTCGTTGCCTCGTTGCTTCGGCTAGTTGATACAATTAATTAAATAATCGCGAGACGTCCAAGCGCAAAAAGGAAATCGGCAGTCAATTACGAACAATCTAATTAATACTTTGTTTCGTTAGCCTTGACTCGACAACGATTTCAAATTTATTCCGGATATCGGTATCACTTTAATCGCTGTCATTAATAAAATTATTAATTATAAATGATATTACCAGCATAATTTTTCGTAAGAAAAACTTTATCCTCCTTTTATGCCACTATCGTACTTCCTTGTATAACTAATCAAAATTGAATTTTTGTTATCGCTATAACTTTTTGCAAAATTCAATTCTTCCGTATTCCATTACCTATAGTCTATACTCGGTACTATCAATCAAAAGTTTTCTTCGTGTTTCCCCTCAAAGTTTTCCTATCGAAAGGCTCCTTACAGTCTTTGTTATTTTATCAAACTCTTACGACGGGAAACATTTTCTTTAGACGTCACCTGTCAAGATGTATCGCAGCGGTTGAGAATTTTTAATAAAAATTCGAAAATACAACTATTTTTTCTCATTGTATTCATTGTCAATTTTAGAATAACGTAGGACTTTAGTTAACTGTACTTCAGTATTTTTGGTGTGCACGAATACATATATATATATATATATATATATATATATTTTCTCACTTTCTCCCACTTTCTCCTTTTTTCTTTTCTTTTCCTTGAATATCTCTCCGATAATATCTCCGAGCGAGTAATTTTCTCGGAAAAATACTTATCTGCCTTGGGTATTCGTTATCGCTTGCCGAGCCAGTGGAATAAGTAAATACTAGCGGCTATCAAAAGCGGCAGCCGACTGTCCTTCGCAGGAAGAGACATTCCTCGGCAAGCAAAAAATTAGTCAAAAGACGAAGAATCGCAATTATACCGATTACCAGAAAGAAAGTCAGTAATTCACTTTCACCCACTCCCCTTCGATCAACAGACCTGCCCAAGTCGAAGAATCTGCACTTGGTAAGAATCGTCGATCCAATTAGAAAAAATTTCCTCTTAATTCTCAAAGGACTCGCAAAAACCCTATAAGAAGAAAAAAAAAAGCAAGAGCAGACAATCAATTTCTCAAACCCGCAGTAGCACAATGGACCGTGGAGACAAAGAGATTTCTCAAAGGTCAAGAATCCAACTCGTCATGGCATAAAGCGTAACCCAGTACGATAACCGTTCAATAAATAAAGAAGAATTTTGCACGATGATATAAAAAAAAAGGTGTAGAAAATGGCTGCTGTTATCGTGCTAAGAGTAATGATATAGCTGGGATGCTGTTAAAGGTTACGTAATTACACGGAGTCTCGATCGATTCCTCGGGCGAGTAATGAATTTTTTACGATCCTTCTGCCAAAGGAGAATTTCGAGATTAACGTTCCCTGTCCATTCATTCATTTATCCATCCATTCTGATGCCATGTCCGATCAGCTGAAATGTTGTTAAGAATTTTCGAGAGCCAAAAGCACAGTGATAATTGGGTTAATATTTTTTTTCAAAAATTTCTTTTCTCTTTATCGCTCCTATACCTCCGTCTTTTTGATATTCTCACTGGTACTCGATTCTTCGGTCTTGATACTCGCGTAAGAGTGACTTTGAGCTATCGCTTTTACCGGTACCAAGGTTCCGTCGAATGTATGAGTAGCATAATGGTAGTCAGAGGTGCTCTTTAATATTTTAGAGTAGACCTAAGTGGTGACGCAGCCACCCTCCAACGTGCAAACATTCACCTTCAGTGCTGCACTGCTTTCCACTACCTTTGGATGGTTCCTTGCTGGTCGGATGACTCTGGCTGCTGCTGCATAGCTAGGAATTACGTAGTCTCTTAAATTTTCAGCCTTTGACATTTATCGAGTAACATCTAGGACAAGTAGTATACCTAGAAAAAGTTAATTTTTAATAATTTTAATAATATCTAATTATAAGATAGCAGTAAATGAACGCGTATCAGATTTTTCATTGTTTTATACGATATTTTGTGGGATTTGTTTAATTTTGCCGTAAAAATAAGAAATTCTTATTTAGATCATTTTTCAACGATCTACATGAAGGATCGAACGAAGATAAGTATCGATAGAACGAAGGTATTAAAACTGGCGTATAAAGGACAAAATGGTGCATAAGGCCGAACGTCGGGAACATCGTAGAACTTCTGGGGTCCCTTCCGCGTTATAAACGTGCTGTTTGCTCAATCCATACCACCTACCACCCTTCCTCGAGCCTTATTCACCCTTATATCGGGTCTTATGCCGAGCCAGCCAGCTACCCAACATAGCAGGCAGTCGACCTGGCTGCTCGCAGACCGGCGATTATTGATTGGAGCATCGTAAGTATCGGATCTCTTATAATGTTCGCTTCCTTTTTCATCGAGGTCGATCGAGAAATCCTACAATTAATAAGGGTTGGAATCATCCCCACGCTAGTACCTTTACTAAAAGCAAGCTCTTCTCTTCAGTCTGATTTAATCCTTTGAAATCTGCCTATATCATGATTTAAGCCGTCCATTTCTTGGAAATACGATAAGAAGATGATTTTATTGGTTTTCACCCCATCCCCACCACTCCCAGACACTTTTTCTTCACCCTATAATTTTTTTCAACTACCCCCATTCCTTACACCTCTTCTTACTGATGAATTAAAAAAAAAATTTTTTTAATATCATTCTTTTAACCCTTCTCTCTATTTTTATATGTTCGCAATTTTTCTCATGGGCATTGAAAAGCGTCAGGCCCCAAATTTCATACCGTGCTCTTATCACGTTCTTCATTCTCAGGTATCAGCATTCTGTTCCTTCGTCTACCAGTGGGAGAGCGAGAGGGAAAGAGAGATGCTTTCTCGGCAGTGAATAATTGAAAGGCAAGCAACTCTCAGATTGGTGCACTTTGCTGTGAGCTCAAAGCAAAGCATATGGCGGATATCGTGTGACGTTTAGTTGAAGTCAGGATACGCGATGTTACGTGGTGCACGAAACCTCGTCGTCACGTAGAGTAGTAGTACAGTAGAGGATGGAAATACTGTGTCGTACATGAAACAGTCACGCTGGATTATTTAACTCAACGTGCAGCATATGTTATTCGGTGCTAATGTTTCACTAACCCTATGCACGCTTAAGCCTTTGCCAGGCTGAAACGTATTACCAGGAGTTATCGCAATTAACCCTAGTAGAAATCTTGACGTACGATAAGAATCGTATATAAAAAGCAGTTTACAGCTCTCGTGCAGGACAGTAAACACAACGAATTTCATAATCGTAGGTCAATCAATGCATGAACCCTGTCATTTAATTTTTATTATCCCCCCCACCCTGTCACCACAGTCGTATAAGTTGGTAATCTTCACAAGTTACATATAAATTTTCAGTTTACTCTTAAATATCGTAAAAATATATTTTTATTAGGAATTTTTTCGTGTTTTTTTTTTCGTTTCACTACTTTCTGCTCTGTATGCACTCTCTGTGCTATTCTCTATTGCTAGACACACTGCCGGTCACTGGATCTGTATTGATAATGCTAGCTGGCCGGTTATCGGTTTTGGTGAAAATAGGACTAGGATTCTGGTAACCGTGATATACATCCAAAGTTCATAGTGCAGAATGATTTTATCATGGCAGGTCTCGTGACTCCGTGACTCGTGACATGGCCAACAATTTCTATCCTGTCGTGTCTCTCGTCACGTATCTGACTAAGTGCTCAGCGCACTGTGTGCAATACGTGGAACCGATAGCAGCTACGTGCTCGATGCAATTTACACACCGTCGACTGAAGTTCTTCCCACTTCGTTGACCTTCGATGATTGACTAAAAAATTATCTATTTTTCTCTCTGCCATTTCATTTTCAATAAAAAGGGAATAATTTTTGCCGATATCTGTTTTTGTATTTTTCTCAATATTATACAGACTCTTCTTCTCTCCTTATACTTTACCTGTATAACAAACTTCAATGTCAACTTAACTCGCGTGTCTGCTCGGTGTGATTTCTAGTGCCGATCGGACGTGAAACTGTAATTACGTAAGGCGTGTACTCGGATCACGTTGCTATAGCTGTCGGACAGAATGGCGGTCAACGTTAATGCACCTTGCCTCTCGGAAGCGTAAAAAATCTCGAAGCACGCCAACTCGCACGCAACTTCAGAGCTCGCCAGCAGTTATGGAGGGCGCATGTCTGCATATTTTATGAGCAAACAGACTTCACCCTGCGGCAAGCGCTAGAAACCACCCTTCGACTCGACTCGGCTGGATTCGCTTCCACTTGGACGAGTTATCCAGAAATTTTGACAATGACATTTCTTCTGGAACTCTGTAGCACTATGAGTCCAAGACGTAATATTGGTTCTGTAAGAAATTTTGGTTTTATCTCCAAATTTTTGTTAAACCACGCACAGCGTGTTAACTGTGGTAAACAAATTTTGTTTATTCACTTTTTCGGTTACCACGTGGTGTAGGGTTAGGTTAGTTTTTAATTACATGTACTGTAAGAATAAATAAAAATTTTCGAAATTTTTCAACCGATGACAATCAAGGTTCAAAACATTGTGCGTATTATCTCTTTATAAGTATTAATTGTCATTAATGACTTTCGTACTGGATTTAAGTCGTATATTCAAATAGCATTGATTTAACGAACTGTACAAGATGGAAGGTGTGAGAGAAATTATATCGAGTGGCAATTTCGAAATCGAAATTGAAATGACGCCGTCCAGCAACAATAGCCTATCGCTTGGTGGCCCTCAAGCCGCAACAATGGGAACAATGAACAGGTCGCGTGGCGCAACGCGGTTAATATCTGCGCAACAAAGGAGTCCGCGATGTTTTACAAACAGCCCGAACGCCACGTGTACATGCGTCCTGTCAAAACACGCGTCCTTATAGTCCTTACTGGGTTAGCTATATCACAGTAGTTCACTCTTGTATCACCATAAGCGCCATAACCATAGGCACCCCTATATATATATACACATATATACAAAACCCGTCCATCCCCAGTTTCTCATAGAAATCGACATACGTGAAACGCATGGGAAATTACTTGAGTCCTGAGGCTCTGCCAGGGCGTCGCGACGCTTATACTTAAAACGCCTCCGGGAATTGCTACTGAACGAGTATCACTTGAGGACATAAGTAGCCATTGAGAACGTCCATACACGAGAAATTAACTTATATATCAGCTGAGAGAATTGCTTTTTAATTACCCCCTGCATGCCCCCTCGCACCCTTATCGATTTTAATATCTTACCCACCGTGGGAACCGATCGGATTTCCCTTGAGCTTTTTGTCAGACGTTTTTTGTAGGATGTTTAAAAATAAATTAAGGAAATCATTTCTTATCGGAACGCGCACAAAATCCCTTGGGCGAATACAAAAATCAAGCGGAGCCTGTGGTTGGGTCCAGACACAGATGTGGATGCTGTCGCATGGCCTCTGTTAACCGCAACGTTTACGTAAACACTAAACGCTGCGAGTCGAGCAATCTCGATAATGCCAATTTACGATGAGTTTACGAGCGCTAATTATCTGATTTATCGTTGATAGGTATACTAATGCGATTACCATCGACGCTTCGATTCCCTTATCAAGGCGGCATCCGAAATCTAAACAGTGATTTCGATAGGATTGACGAGACAATCGTTCTATAGATCATTCGTATAGGTGATTTCCAATATTATTTCATAGACGTTAATCGGATCGTATCGATATTTGATTATTATATTATCGATTAGTTACCGCACACTGTGTATATAGATAAACAACACCGATATACACTGTTTTTCTATAGAACGTATAATAAAACATGTATAACGATATATTAAAGTTATATATAGTTATAAAATTGCATAGAGGTCATAGGTCAAAGAATAGACAGAAATACATTGTCAAAGTTAACTGGCTTAACGGATCAATCTTATCCGTGTATCGTGCGGTCGGTGCGGCATATTAGGTAATTGAATGATACTCAGATATAGTCGGGATAGGGCAAAGGAACAGGTGGTAAGCGCACAGCAAGGGGTAGCACGCGTCAAACCACCCCCGTATGGCTTAAGCCTCAACCAGCAAGTATATGGGCACCGTGGGTTCCATGGGGTCTACGTGCTGGCTCTATGGGGCACAGCTGGATACCGTGTAAATGCAGCACTCTTGCTCCCTTGCGTTACGTCGCCACTTGAAAACCCGTAAACCCCCCAGGGTGGACATTTAAAAAAGGTAAAGGGAGCGAGAGATGTCCAATCGTTTATTTTTGGGATGCTCACCGGCCCTGATTGATTCTTATTCTCATCGTTAGTTATACTTCATACTATATATATATACACAGTTTATTTTGCGGCTGATAAATCGTTCCGTATCGTAGACAATGTAGATTTAACGTTGCTGCAAGGAAGTTGATTAAGTCTAGGCGGATAGCCGAAGTGGCCAATATAGCAGACGCGTTAAAACCCCAATCTATAGACGGGACATAGAACGGACGTACCATGCTCCTTCCTGATGAAATCGGTCTATGGTAACTTGGAAAATAATTGTCCGCAACTAAGAGAGTAATACTCTGGAGATTTTCAGTCTATTATTTTACCGAGCCTGGACGCTGATAAGAAAATATTGCTGCACGGAACGGAGGCAGAGGCTTGACCGGCTCGTGATGGATCGAGTTCATACGGAAGAATGTTTGGTTTGGCCAAACCTTATTCAACAATATATTGTATTACGTATAACGGGTATGACCATAGAATATTGCCATCGCGCTAATCTGTATACCAATATTCTCGATATTCACGATATTTTCAATATTCTACGACCACTAGGCTATGGACATTGCTTTGAGTGATTGATTGATCGTCGACCTCTTGGTTTTGCTGTTCTTTGTACGATATAAAATTTTGGAAATTATTCTCTTTTTTTTTGGGGGGAATTTTTAGAAAATCGCTAACGCCTTTAGATCACTTGGGTTGTATTTGTTAATTAGGGCCTTTTTTTTTATTTACTAGTGATTTTTTATACGGTTCGATCATGGTGGCACAGGACCTCAAAGACGGCGGCAGGCGTCGAGTTCATGGAGTTGTTATATTTTATAGGGATACATGGGTATTTTATAGTTGGTCACACTGATAGAGGTCATTGAGAAATGCACGATGTTACGTTTGCGCTATTTTATTCCCATTTGGTGGAATTTTTCGACACGACGACACCTCGATCAATATTTGCGCAGCCGGGACTGAACCGCGTCACTCGACCTTCCGCAGCCACATGTGAACATGGCTGTATACTGTAGATACATCACGTATGTAGGTATCTAGGTACAGGCAATTCCTCGTAAAACAATAATTAGACTGTATTGTTCATCCGGAATAATCGTAAATGACACTAGGTGTCATCTTAAGTGATATAATTTAATTAAAAACAAAAATAGCCATCAATATTGTGGTATCGTGTGAACTAGGCTTGACAAAAAAAAAATTAATTGATTTAACGAAAAACAATGACTGTCAGGTTTCACGTGACGTAACGGCTGGACGTTACGCTCGCACGGTGTTGGTAAGGCGCGAAAAAAAAAATCCAGATCACTTGCTAACGAGAACACCCGATATATTTGCTCTATGGATTATTACCAAGTTAACTGTAGCCAATGGGAGATGCTCGTGCGATCTTTATGCGGGGACCATATTGCCCATGCTAAATGCTCGTAATGACTGATTATCTTGGTTAGTCTGGTTAACACATGGTACCAAGGTAGCGACGTACTCAGGTAACTTCGTACGTGTATTTTCATGACACGTGCCTCGGGATAGCCTCTTACGTAATTACGTTATTCCTACGCACTTTCCGTACGTAGATCGCTTTGCTTGGGACACTTCTCGTACATAAGATATTTCAAAGTCATAGCAATAAGAATGCCAGGCATGAATCGTGACAGGATATTTATTGGATATTTAATAAAAATTCATATGACATTCTCCTTTGACACTTCGTATACAATTAATGTGTGCGAAAGGATTAAAAATTATGTAATTGTTTTATTTTTAAGATAAGAAATGTCAAGAATAATAATACTTGTGATAATATTAACAAGACTGATGAGTTTGTCTTTTTAGTCTAACAAAATGGTTGGTGTCGTGTCATATGTGTCAATCCTTCTTGATTACCTAGTAAGCTTTGTAAGTATACCAATAAATAAGGTTGAGGTAGGTTTATGGAGATGGAAAAAGTTAATGAATTGGACGAAGCCTGAGAGAGAGAGAGAGAGAGAGAGATTTTATTGATTTTAAGGAGTGTTTCTTTTGGATTGATTTCGCCTGAGAATTTTCTACTCTGACGTCGGAGTCGACATCGGCGTCCCTTGACTCGACGGTAAAACTTGACGTGTAACGCGAGGACTTTTCGAGCAGGCTGTTTGAGCGACAAATATTTTGTCGTCAAACTCTCGTCGGAATGAGCGTGTCTATATATGCCGGGCTAATACGTCGAGTTTTATAATCATTTGCTAAAATTGAATTACCGAGAGTCTGAGATTAAATGGATGGGGGGTCGGGAGTAATCCGCGACTCGTTTATTTTATTCACACGACATACATATAATAAAAAAAAAAATAATTTTTTATATCAAATTGCGTACATCGATTCATAGAAATCAGTCATGAGCATCGAATAGTAAAAGATGTTTTTAAAAGTACAAACAATCTAACGTCAATAAAGAGAACAGTTGGACAAATGATAAAGAACAGAAATAGCAAGAGAGAGAAAGAGGGAATATAATTATACATTGGATTGGCAAGTGAACCATCCAATTTTCGGCGTCGCGTCTTGTCGAGATCTAAGATGAAATCGAACAATGCGGCCAATCCGCCTATGAATTACGGCAAATATTTACCGGGCGTCAATCTTTGTCGACTCACAAATCCTTTAGAAATTCAAGTGTTTGACTTAGAAATAGTAACAAATTTACATTGCCAGGTGAGTCGCGGGCCTCCGCGAGCTCCTTGGTTTCGTTCGTAGCTTGATTGCTTGCTTGGTTATCCCGCTGATTATATGCTTGTCAACAGTATAAAAAGATAGTAGATAGAAAAGTACTTGGTCTTCGTAAAGTTTAAATGGCGTCAATTGACACGTTAAGAGAACTAATAAAAAGCTTGATTGGGTTCATTATGTATAATACTAGCATACCTTTAATACGAATAATCCAGATATAGGAATCAGGAATCCGAAGATAGTCGTACGCAAGAAAAAGAGTGACTAGAAGAAAGGCAAAGATACACAGTCGAAATGACAGAGAAAGATGATGTATTTGCTTAAAATGATACAGATGAAATTACTCCCAGTCATTCGAGAATCAAAATTCAAACAGGCTGCACGCTTCCCGCTCGTTTTACGATCACCAATGTTTACTGCTATTACTTGGTAAAGCAAAAGCAGATACGAAATGCTGACAAAGTCACAAAACCCAATTGATTAAACTTCTTGTACTATCAGATTCCAGTTGTTTTTTTTTTACTGTCTGTATGTATAATTACCAGAAACATAACATTCGCAGATCTTAACATCTGTGACATCTGTTACTGGCAAGAAGCAGAGTAATTTTATTATTGTATAATAAATTTGAAATTTTTTCCAAATAATTTCATTTCATTTTTTTTCTTTTCTTTTTTTTTTTCAACCGTGCTATTGCTCAGTCATATGGACGTTCGTTTCTTCTTGAGTTGCGATAGCTCAATGGCTGATTGGCTCATTGGGTAATACAGCAAACAGTTCAAAAGGTAGCTCGTATAGTGGTACTCCTGGCTTTCTTATTAATATTTCATAATTATTTTCTCGATATTCCTGGAAAGACCGTAAAACGTCATTAATGCACCATACGTGCTGTTATATACTGTACTCTGTACTGAGTGCTCACTATACGTTCTAATCGTTGTACAGGATGTATATGGTTATGCATACGATGTATACCTATATGAGAATCTTTTCAAGCCAGACCACTGGACCTCTCGTATATTCGTCGAACGAAGAAACTGGAGAACGGAGACTGGTTGTGCCGGTGCTAGTTAATTAAGTGCTAACAAGAAGAGACCCACGTAGTCTACCTTGTACATAGAAAATCTTCAATTGTACACTGGCCAAGCTAAATACATGAGTAACAGAATTGTGCCTAGTGTCCTTCAGACATTTCTTTTTATTGAACGCTATTGCTGTATACTATTGATAATTTCTTGGGTTATTTTCATTCAGTAAAATTCTATTGAAAAATCATGTACCCCATGTACATGACTGCATTACATTATTTAATGGAAAGTACAACAATGTTTTTTTCGTACATTATTTATTGGCCGAGGACGAGCGAAAAAAAAAATTATTTAATGGGATTTTATTAATTAGGATATTTCAGGTAACTATTAAAATCTTTTGGTGATTAGGGGTTTAATTGAGTTTCTTGTCTTTCGTACTGTATGGAATATTGATACACTTGTCACATGTGGTATGTGACATATGCTACATATGTTGTACTTGATATATAGTCTGGTACTCTTAGTGTAACACAGTATGCCTGGCTTTTGTGTACTTATAAGTTAGCTGGTATTTCTGGTTGCGAGTGTACATGTCCAAGTAGATGGGTTGGTCGCTGTGGAACCAAGTGGGACTATACACTTGTGTATTCATGTACCAATGCATCTTGGTATTCGCGTACCAATCTACAAGGTGGTCAGAATATACATATGTAAAACTTTGACTTTATATGAGCTACATGTTAAACACGGATAGGTCACATTAACGAACTGAAGAATTTATACAGTTTCTTTATCTTTTTAACTGCCTGGTTGGTTAATGAATAGATTTAATTTTTTTTTTAACTGTCGTTCTAATCTAAGCGATCTGCGTTTTGGATAATGACAAAAATTCATTAGACAAAGATGAATGGTTACAGAGAAAAGAGAGAAGAAGATAAAGAAGAATGGGATGTCGGAGCGAATATACGTACCAAAGTACCTAGGGGAAGTACACGGAAGAAAAGGGAGTGGATAGAAGGGAAAGGGTTGAAATGAAAATTCATGAAAGTTTCGAGCAGCAAGGAATTAAAATTCATGGAGAAATTATCAACGGTCTTCGAAAACAAAGGGATGTTCCTTGTACAATGAATATCTGCCAAGAGACATTGGTCCTTAATATATTTTTCAGCAAATCGATGATCTCGCGATGACAATAACAGGAGATAAAAAGAATAACAATAAAATCCACAGACATCTATATATTCGTTTATAAATTTCTCAAAGCTGCTTAACCCATGACCTGTGGCAACCAGTGTACCGATATCATCGCATCGGAAAACAATTGCAGGGATAAAAGAACCAACAACCCCCCTTTGGTAATTTTGATGGGGTGTCTTATGGGTATCGCAACCCTGTGCCCGGAGGGAGGGATGGATGCCGGACTCGCCAGTTGAATCTGGAGCCGTCCGAATAATGTGAGCAAATCAGGGGTAAGCCTGAGCGACAGGAGAGCTTAGCACCCTTGGGGTAACCAGTTCACCCTTAACGTTCCCCGGGGGGTGGTTGCGTTAAATACGCGAAACTCTAGGCTAAACGGGGGTGGCTAACGTAGGGGATTGGCCCTTCGGATCTACCATTGTAATTCCGATTCAGCTTCGCATTGGCACTGCCTACGCCACTGTCACGGGGTGGTCTCGAAATAATACCGGCTAAACGCTACATATTGCTTGGGCTTGTTCCGAATTTATTTTCGGATTTGAATAACTATTCCATTCAATGTGATACGAGGATATAAACCCGTCGATGAACTTCTGAACTATCCCTAACTTTCTATATTTCCTATTGACCACTCAGCCATTATTATTCACCACTTTTATTTTCTCTTTCTCTCTCTCTCACCCGTTTTCAGATTCTCGTGAAGCTTGTCTTTGTTTCTCTTAGGGCGACCATATTGGTTGCTGTCTTGGTCACAGTGGAACAATAACACCGTTATACTTGTCGAGTAGGAAGGGACGGAGGGGGTGGCTGAGAGAGAGAGAGAGAGAGAGAGTAATACAAGGGGGAACAAAAAATTATAGGAAATAATAAAAATGTATAGACGACCGTCTGATCGAGAAGGGATCGAAATAACCGCCATTGTTATTGAGTAACAAACATTGTCACTCCAGTCGACTGTCAATGGTGTCAACGTGGGCACTCGAGGTTTCGCGCAAAAACCACAGCTTGTCCCTGACATCGAATTATTTCTAGGACTCTCACAACGCCCGGCCACGCTGACGTCCCACGTGGCCATTCGAGGGCTCTTCACGTCAACCCGGTCCGGAAGTGTCTCTGTAGCATTGCCCGGTACAAAATAATCATAACTGGTAAAAGTTACTGATGAACGTCCATTAAAAGAAAAATTCACAGTTACCCAGAACAATTTGTCTTGGAACAAACAAAAAAAACAAATTTATTATGAAGAAAAACATGGGTATTTCCTGTGCTCACGTAAAGACATGGATCCAGATTTCAATATGAAAATTACAAAGAAAGTGCTGCTCATAGGAGGCAAAGGAAAATAAGGTAAAAGAGACAAGAGACAAGAGACAGAAGAGATTCCAAGAGTTGAAAATTCTTGCTAAAACTCACTTTCTTCTTACAACCCCTACGTTCTTTACTTCATCCTCTCCAGGCTCTTCTTTAACCACCCCCTGCCTATCCACCCCCCGCTAGCCAAGCAACCCTTATACTTAGATGCTGTA
Source organism: Hartigia nigra (assembly GCA_031001745.1). Lineage (NCBI taxonomy): Eukaryota > Metazoa > Arthropoda > Insecta > Hymenoptera > Cephidae > Hartigia > Hartigia nigra. The sequence goes on from JARPRG010000274.1 coordinate 914,245, forward strand.
CTCACAGACGCGGCGCAGCTAACTAGAACCAGTTCAAAACTTTCTCGACTGGTGGCGCTGGAGTTTCGATTGTATTAGACTGCTAAATTCAGAGTTCACCATCTTTCTCTTGATCTCTCTTCCGTCTCTCTCCTTCTCGTACGCACTCTTGATCCTCTCGGAGTAGATACCATGCACAGCTAAATCAACCTCCTAATCTTCTATATTCTCTATCCAGTTTTCTCTCTTGCTCCCATCCCTTTCTTCTAGACCATCTATTCCCTTTCTCCCTTCAGCTTAGTTACGTAACCTAGACTTGCGGATCTTACTTCCAAAGGTAATAACAGTAAGGGTTGAGACCAAATGCACGGGGTCCTTGGGTACGCGAGTTCTTCGCTGCTACCAACGATTCTCGCCACTTCCATTGCTCCTACCGGGTGCTTTTCAAGTTTTATTAATTTCCCGAAGTTTCCTAACTCATAATTAGATCCTGTCGAGAGGAGAGTTAGGTGCGAGGAGATTTGCCTTACTGCTGAAATTCCTTTTCCACCTTTTCCAACCTTTCCAACCTCTTGCTCATTACTTTTTATTGTTCTACCATATTTTTCTTTCTTTATCTACTATAACATTTATTGATAGAAATCACTCGCTTTCTTCGATTCTACCAAAATATGTTTCACCTCTATATTTATATTGTTATTATTATTCTTGTCAATTTTTTATTTATATCAAGCATAATATAATTTCTTATATCTATATCGGATATCTAAGGATAAATATATTTTGCATTAATATTAGTGATCCTACTCCGGAAAAAAATCATCTAGTAAATCTCTAAAATTACATACGATCTCATAGATGATTACATGATCACTATGGTGTAAGCGTAGAAGTTAAGGTCTGATTTAGACGCTAGAGGTTAACAGCGAGTGATTCGTTTTTCCAATATCGGACAAAGGGTTAAAGGAGGAGTGACGGAATTCGTTCTGGTTCTTAGTCACGTAATCTTCCAGTTTCGGGTCTCTCGGGTTGGTTGAGCCGAGACGAGGTAGGTTACCTAGGTGTACCTATGCGAATATATATATATATATATATATATATATATATATATAATCTACACATATGTGTATATATATATACATATAATTGTGCCTATATGGATAGTACAGAAATGGTATGGGGGTCCAGGCAAGTTTCCGATTCACCGTAAGTACCGACGGTGTATCCGAGCGACGATCCGGGCTACCATAAGAGGCGGAGCTTCGCATAGCCAATCAGCATCCTGTATTTCCATTTGAGTTACCCCCACCACTATGAATCCACCGACACTCTCATCGTTCTGTCTCTCTTGTGTTATAGCAGTTTTCCTTCTCTCTGTCCTTCTCTCTCTCTCACTCTTACCGCTTACTTGAATTCTTTCATTCCCTCTCGCTCTCTCCCATGGGTTTCCATACTTTAGCTTATCTTCTGCGTATCTTGCCGTATCCGTTCCTGCCTTTTCTTCAGCTCCTCGCGAACTTGAGATTTGAGAACTCTAAACTGGCAGGGCTCGTGACGTCATGGGAATACAGGAAATAGATACGAGATAGATGTTTATGTATTTTACATATATATATATATATATATATACACATACATACATACACATACTCGAAGTTCCTTCCTCCAATATAGACACTAGCCAAAAGAACTTCGAGTAGACGTACGTAGAACAATGGAAATGGAAATGGTTGATTCCTAAGCAGGATTTTAGGTCATACTAATGGCGTAATCAAAACTGAAAATATGTTGGTGGGTTTTTTTAAAGGAATTTTCTGAAATTGATATATAGGTATATACGTATGTTACCTATTATATGTAGGTATGTATATTCCCGTTGAAGGACTCCAGGGGCAATATCGTGAATTTCCGCTCGGCGAAGCGCGTCTTTGGCCTTGCGCAGAACCTCCCCTCCCTCTGTCGGCCTCCTGGTTGTCCCTTGTCATCCCCTCCTCTCCCAATCCCCTTGCCATCGGTCCTTCCTTTCCATTGGGGAAAGCTCCCTTTACCTTATGTACCTTCTACCCTATATCTACCTTCTATCCTTTATCCATTCGCGTGATTCCAAGCGTCCCGACGCCGACGTCCGTGTCCTCTGGGGACTTCCTCCTTTCCGCAGTACTGCTCTCGGCTCTTGGATTTATCCTGATTCCTTCTCGATGCCTTTCTCGTCTCCTCAACTTCGAGTCCCCTGGAAAGGGGACTGGTAACTTTCTCGAGGGTCGAAGTCAAACTATTACTATCGATATCATAGTTATTTCAGGTACATTTACAGTGACTGTACACCGATGAGATTATCATAGGAAAAATTTGGTTCGGACGCTAATGATATAAGAAAGAGAAAAAAAAAAATGAAATTACACGCATATGTTTTTTTTCCATTATCCACAAGCGGCAGGAATCCACTCGAATACGTTAATGGAGGTTTTAATTTTTATTAAAAAAATTTTTTTTCTTCTCAAGCATGACGAAAATCGACGCTGGTGACGTGCCGTTTGAAATTCGACGCCGTCGACCGATGTGCTTGGTCCAACGTTCAATCGACGTATGGACGGACTGACTCACTAACGGATGGAAGAATACGAAGGAAAGGGGATGAAAGAAGAGAGAGAGAACACACGAATAGATAAACCGGTGGTTCACAAGGGTTTAGTGTGTGTAAGAGAGAGAGAGAGAGAGAGAGTGACAGAAGCAAAGCGCAAAAACAGGCTGGCAGCTGAGTGTACATAGGAACCTCTTCTCTCCCAGTCTCTCTGCAAGGCTGAACCTTTCGAATCTAACCCATCAGTCCTTTCCTCCCTGTTCCTGTCTGCTGGAGCCTCCTGGTGCCCGTTACCTACTATCCAGTATCCAGTACAGACCGGCATATATGGCCCAGGACGCAGAAGGCAGACGGGCAGTCGGCAGGAGCCACGAGTAGGTACCCATGGAAGCGTCCATTGCATCTACGGACCTATGCAAACAACGAGGTATTCATTGGGCAACATATCCCGCAGGATACGAGACCGCGTCCCTATGATTTAATGGAAGTGAATTCCCCTTTCCGTTTTAGGAGTTACATTAAATTTCGACGTTATTCTAAAGGAAAATTCAGATAAAACGTAAAAAGCCTGTCTGGATGATTTTACGTGATAAAACACGTTATTTTCTCACGTCGCTTTTACATATATTATTCGAATAATATTTTACGATCGTAGTAATATTTTTGCCAAAGTGACGCTGATTTGTTTAGATTTTTTTGGAAATTTCCAGAACAAAGATTCCCTTATGGATCTGTTTGTCTTATTACGTCAGGGGAATGATATGAGGTGTAAATCTGGAGCAGAGGTAGATTAGTCAAGTGAATAGAAATGAACTAAGAGAACAAAGACAAATTTTGTTCCATGCTCAATAACGATGATAATCATAATAAAACTTGGTTCTACGAGTCACAACGCCTGGAGCAGTGTTGAGCATCCTTGTGATTGGGGATGGCTGTGTGGGATTACGCTAGGACCAAAGAGGGTAGATCAACGGGAAAGAGGAATGGCTTAGCTTGTAAGTGAATTTTATTGCGCGATTATATTAAATCTCTTCGTGGTAGAGGGCTAGGGGGGGGGTAGAGGGGGGGGAAGGGGGCTGAAAGTTTACACTCTGGGCTTGACAGAGTATCAGGATGATACGGTGCTCAAACATCCCTTAAATTTATTCGAAATTGGTCACTACGAAAAAGATCACTTTGGGAAGACACAAATTTTGAGCTCTTCGTAAGACACTGTGTTTATTTAATTTTTCGGGTTTTTGTGCATTTTTAGGTAAAGTAAGGGAATGGATTATTGATAAGTATGTATCGGTTGATTCGTGGTGGATTTTTATTATGCGAAAAAATACTCATAGGTGTATCGTAACTGGTATCAGGTCGGCCATATCGAATCTGTATGTATGGGGATGTTTGTTCAATGGATCATAAACCTTCGTAGTGAAATTCACTATAGCTACTACCTTACACTGATATCTAATCTAGTATCGAATAGGGAGATCGGATAGGGATAAATATTGAAATGAAAAAGAGGTTTCAATCTTGAACGTTTAACCTTTGTTCCTTCGAAGATAAACGGAGGGTGGCTAATTTTGAGAAAAAAATGTGTAAATAAGAATTTTTGGAAAAATTAGAGCTTAGCGTGGAAATTATTATTTTTTTTTTGATTGTATTTTGTATTTCTTGATTTTTGAACGCGATCAAAATGAGGTAGAAAAAAGAAGCAGAATCATCTATTCTTAAAGGATGTCAGTAAGTCTAAAGCATACCTGGTACTCATGGGAGACAAATTTTCGTAAAGGGAAAGAAACTTTTGCAGAGATATTTCTGCAAGTGGCTTCTCCTGCTTCAATAATCTCTACTGTCATTCGCTTGAACCTTCGTCAGAAATGTCTTCACTCAGCCGAAATTTCCGTTTCGTTTTGGCTTTGAAGTTAATTGAAGCAGTGTCTAAGACCTCGTTTCATTTTAGTCTGATATATATATAATCTTTTTTATGTACCATTATGGTTATCGTATACAGTGATACATACTTTGCGAATCCTTTTGGTCCTGGCCATCCGCGTATCCATCGTTACTCCTTTTTTTTTTTTGAAGGTTCAAAAAAATCTTTCAACATCCACCAACGCACAAAGTGATAGAAGTTGTTGAGTACAGTAAAGTATTTTGGGGCCTGGCGATCGATGTTTTGTATGATTTTTAATAAACACCGATCAGACAGCCCAGATGCAGAGCGCGCCACTTGACTGGGTTTTTCAAAGTGCACTCGCAAGGGCTTACTGCAAAGCACTTGATACACAAAACTGACGGACAGGCTTTTGGCCTCGTGCTTCGAACATATTACGCGGCACGGAGAACCGAACAAAGCACTTCGCCATTGTTTTCCGCCGTCAATAATCCACTTGCTCTGACGTTAGTAGTAGAAAGACCCAGTTGCTTGAATTCGGGAAAACTGAAGAGGAGTCAAGCCAGGCTTTATTATATTCATGCATTAACAAAGAAAAAAAAAATTCTTAAGAACTGATAAATTTTGATAAAAATTCAAAGACCAATTATTAACCATCGATTTACTTAATTTTTTTTCTCGATAACAAGTAAATATAAAAGAAGAGAAAAACTAATGAATTTCCTTAGTTTTAAAACGTCAAAGGAACGCCGATGAAATGATTAAAGGAACTTTTGAATGGCGTCCCGACGGAAATCAGTTGCCGACCATCTAACTCTCTCCAAGGATTTATCCCCGTGGCTGCTAACTCCCGATTCCCGATTCTCGACGTCCCAGCAGCCGCCCTGTAGCCCTCTTTTCCCTAAACCACCCTAAAGGCCCCTCACTGGGCTCGCTGCTTCTAAACCCTCGAGCATCCGCATCCCTCTTGGCAAACATCAGCCAGCTCTCTCGCTACGCTGAAACAGAATCCTGGGAATATGTCGAACAGTCGAACGTTCGAACGTTCGAACGTTGGAAGACTAGTCGATAGCTAAGTATAGATTTATTATATAATATCCTTTTATCAGTTTTTATATATCGCTAAATTCAGGTAATTTACATATACGTAAATCTACAATAACGTTCGTATCAAATTTTACCCATATTCCATTTTATTTCTAGTAACGAAAATTTTTCTATTTTTATTCAAATTCGTATGCTTTATTCTACTATGCTAAAGAGGATAACCTTATCGGTAAAGTCCAGAGTATATGTTCCTACGTTATGTAATACGACTACGAGTAGAAAGAATCGATGTTACTTTAGTCTCAGGATAAAAATAGTAAAAATGCACTATAGTGTATGGAGAAGGACTGTAAAAGTTTCTTTACAGTTTTTTTCACTTTTGATAATGACAGTATCCAGGAATCGAGTGGACTAGTAGGTTATGCTAATGAAATATAGAGACTGGAGTCCGATATTCCTTTTAACGCTATGTTCACACAGGTTATTTAACGTTTGATATGCCTGATAGGATTCGGATGATCGATTAGTTGTAAAATGATTGAAAAATTCATGATATTAAACGACAATGGGTCATCGATTAATGACTATTTATAATATATTAAAGTCAGAGCAAATCGGACGCGACGGAGTCTCTGCTAAAGAAATTCTTGAGAGTATATGTGCCAAATATAATGTGAACGTAGGTAAAGGTATACGTCGTCAGGTCGCCGTTGCTTTACGTCGAGGTGTTGATTATGGAATTCTGACGAAAACAAGAAATAAATATAGGTTCGTTATTTCCTTTACCTTCCACCTCGTATTTTTATCTATATAATTCAATTTGGATATCTGATTCTATCAATCGCTTTGTCTACCTTTAGGTTCGATCCGACTTCCTCTATTGTAGCTGCTTGGAAAAGTCGAAAATCCAATAGAAAAGTTACACGTAAATCCAAAGTCGAGCGTAAGAACAATAAACGCCGAGGTGAAAACAAGGATGTACGTAAAGGAGTGAATGGTCCAAAAGTTCCAAGGCCCAAAGTACCACCAGCACCAACATGGACACCAAAGAAACGAAATTTACTAGAGGAAGTTTTGCCAAAAGTGAAAAAATATTTAGCTCCTCGATAATTCATAGATTTTTCAAATTTTTACTGTATCACATAATTTTCTGTTATATCTATCGATTTCATTAAATTACACGTAATCGTACGTTTCTTAAAGTATTACTTCGCCGAGCAACAAATTTTCCCATAAAATTTACTTTCCGGTACAGAATGGTCGATCCTGTTAAACGAGACTAAGGGATCGATGATCCTAATCCTAGGTTCTACTGAAGGGATGATCCTTGCTGATTTAACAGTAAAGTTTCCGTCGAGCACACCCCCTATACTTCCTCTCAATGTATCACGGACTCGGTATCTCATTCAGTAGCGATTTTCCAAAATTTTCTTCAGCCACCGCAAAGACTAGGAAGGAGAAGATACAATTGACCGAAGAAATTTAACGTCGAGTTATCGAACCCTGTCGAATCCTAAAAGGAAACCCCCAAAAACAAGTCGAAGTGACCAATGATGCAAGAATCTATTACCAAAACGGACAGAGCGTGAAACCGTTACGAAATCGGCATGGCGAATTGGCACACCTATAATCCCAGACATCCGGCACCTGTTATCTCCGAAAGATCCCTTTTCCCACAGAAAATTTATCAAGATCCTCCATTTCCGTTTTTGCTACAGAAAAAAATGCCCTGTTTTCATAATTATCAAATTAATTTTAAACCTATTAAATATGTACTTAATCAGAAAAAAATGTTGTTTTTTTTTTCCCAAATTTTATATAATTGACGTACAAGAATAATTAGTTTAAAAAAAAGAAAAAGCCTAAGCTCAACTATGGAATATACTTATGGGCGTAGTGGGCAGTGGGCAGTGGGCAGTGGGCATTGTCTATCGCGCAGTATCGCCTCGCATCAATATTTCAACAGCAAATTGGCTCGT
>JARPRG010000274.1:944518-957207 GCA_031001745.1 Hartigia nigra
ATATATATATATATAAGTGTACATTGCTGAGCTCGACAAAAAAGTTTCTCGGCTTTCCGCTTTGAGTGCTTTTCGAAACGAAACGAAAACGAAATTGTTACTCTGTATGAGACAGTTGTGTTTTATGGGTTGTTCTAGATGTGTAGCTATATATACAGGATACTAGATAGAGATCAGATCATGGTGTAAATTAGATATTTCATTTACTATAGGGAAAAAGGATAAAAGAAAGGAGGCTTTTCTTTATCAAACTATCATGCTCACCCTTCCCTTTTGTCTCTCAATCATCTCCTCTTTTATCATTTGTTTCTACCCACTCGTTCTTCTCGTCTCTTTCTCTCTTTTGGTTCTCTTCGTGTTTTCCTCCGCATCCACCCGTCAAACATTCACTTGGCTATGCATGTCGTTTGTGGCGGGGGGTTGGTAGCGCGAGCCTCTCTGTTGACACGCAAATATTTGCCGCGGCATACACCACCACCACCATCACCATCATCACCGTCATACCCCCTTCGCACCCTCCCTCCCCCCCTGAATTCTCTGCCCTCTATCAAGTCCCTCCCTTTGGTCCCTCTCGCAGACTCACCCTTGTCCGTTCTATCCCTCTGCGTCATTTTACTCACTTGCGAGTAAACTGCATGCGGCTACATTAAAAATTATGACAACCAGACTCGGGCGAACTCCCAAAGGAAAAGGTACAGTGCCCCCCTCAATGTTTTTTTATATCCCGTTGTCAATGTTGGTACAGCGCCACCCTACTTTCTGGGCTTCATGAAATCCTTTGGAGCAACCCTTCTCGTCTTGAAAATGGTAGCTTCTTCAAGTTACGGGGGCAGTGGAGGGTGTCATGTAACGGTAGGCACCCTCTCCTCAAGAATTCGACGGCTCTACGCATCACCCCATTTTGCGAAGCCCTTCGTTACGTTCTAACCCTTTCGCCAAACACACGTGTTATCGAAACGATAATATTATTGGGCTAGGAAGACCATATGAGGTGGCCAAACACTTGGACTAGGTCCCTACGTGTTCTCCTGGATACCTAGAATCCCTCTACTCTTAATCCAGAATGATCCAGTGCGTACTACCACACGTATCTGTCTAGGGCTTGTAATACTTCCGTAAGGGTTGCGGAATTTTAAAACGATACGGTATGTATGCGAATTTTTAAAACTTCCAACCATTTATGTGTATAATCAAAACCTCCAACGTCATTCAGAGGAACATTCCTGGAACCCCTTTTATTCTTGCATCAAGTTTCTCATCTGCATGAGGTCAGTTCTTGAACCCGACACTTGAAGGTTCATGCAGACTGCATATACAATGCATAATGCAGTTACACGTGTGTATATTTTATATGCCAATCCATTCACAATTTAAATGCCTAATTTGAAGTTTTTCAGGAAAGTACCGGTTTCCTGATGATTGGTCCGCAAGCGATACAGGAAGGATGAATTGGCCTATCCCTAGCAGAAAAAGAGTGTGTGGGTCGTAATGGAATGCCGTGGGAAGTCTTTGTTGCGCTTTTGACCCCGAACCGACTGGGCAGACTAGGCCGACTAGTGTGTGCCCATGTTTGTCCCGTGCAAACTTTGTTTTTGCAAATAGAACCACGTGTTCTCCGGTACATTCACTCATTCACCTACTCACTTGCTTACTCACTCTTTTACTTCCTATCCTCCCTTACTCACTTCTATCCACTATTCGTTTCTCTCCTTTTCAGTTTCGCTGTTTCTCTCTTGTGTCTTTCTCCAAATTCACCCCCTTGCGCATACACGCGACAGGTGCCTAAGCGGAAAAGGTCCGAAAAAAAACCGCTTGTCAAAATAATTTGAGCCTCGATTTTCAGTGACGTTGTGTGCGTCGTGAAATAGTCTTGATAAATCGTAACGAACTGAAAGAAAGAATATTTTGAGGTTCATTCAATTTTGAAAAATCTAAACTATATTAATCTGATGTAATAAATTTGGAGAAAAGCTTCTGTATGAAATTAATGAAAATCTAACTGTACATTTACCTTAAACAATATAATAAATATATATATATATATATATATATACCTCGGTATAATATAGTAGATTGTAAAAGATACTGTGATGATGCGATGTCGAATGGTAGGATGTATAGTGCAGTGTATACTAATTGAAGGTCCGGTTGTCGGACCCTGCTGCTATATGACTGAGCCTGGCGCACAGTAGCAGGCCCCGTGATTAACACCTTGCCGGGACCACACACGGTGTCTTCCTCGTTCCACGTAGCCAACAATTTCAGGTCTTTGATATTTATTTTGGAAAATTGTGTTTAGTAGTGTAGAAGGAAGCAGGGTAGTTTTGAGGATGAGGTAGTTTTGAGTTAATGGGGCCTCACTGTAGAGCTCAAGATTCGAGATCATTCAAAAACCAAGCTGTCCACCATTAGCATTTATGTTAATGTGCGAAAGCAGCTAACTTCACTCCTGTTTTATTTCCCATTTTATTTTATCGTTCCTTCAGGATGCTTGTACCTAATGCAGGCACTTTATAATCAAATCTGAAAATTAAATATCCTTCCTACATAATTAAACTCGTTGGGACGACTTCGTCTTGAGAATCTTGATAGTATCCAAAGGAGTATCTCATCCTTAAACGAAAGTCATGCCCTTCCCATTGCATTGTCTTCTCAATGAAATCCTTCATACGGCTCAACCTTATCTTCTTTTTCTAGTACCTTTCACTATTCCAAGAGTCCTTCTTTCAGATGGTATGCCATGATCTTTCTTAAGAATTCCCTAGGAAGAATTAATCATTCTTTTCGACCAACCATCATTCCCACGGATCTGAGAGTCTGTGAGAAAAAAATATAAATCGATTAAAAAGTATATCTTAATCGACAATTCTAGAACGGTCTGTAATCAATGTCTCAATGAACTTTGACTTATGTAGTAAATAACGTATTATATTTTTCTAAGTTCATGGAAACCTGTTTACAAGACTCTTTCGGATGTTGCAATGCATTATGCTCTCGAGACTACCTACCCCAGCATGCCGTGACCTGGCTTGAAATCTTTGACCTTTGAACTTCAGGTCAGTTAAGTACCATCACTCTCGTACAAGATAGTCTTGCGTGTCAAGATTTATCCATAGAGTATTTTCTATGCACTTTTCCATAATTTTCAATAGCTTATTTTTCTCAATATGTACAGCCATTCTGTCTTTCTCTTTTCCCTGGAAATGACCAAACAAATTTCAGCAGTTTCATTCTATTGGATTATTCCTATCTTTTACCTAGGAACATATGTTGCTCCGTTTATTTCAAGATATACATATTCTATACCTTATACCTGGTGTCATTTTCTACCCGGTATGTTGTCCATCCGACTCGTTCTTCTGATGGAGTGGTTGGTTCGCGCACGCGCGCTAACCCTCAAGGGCTCTTCACTCCAAGTCGAGAGGTAGCCCTTCTACATGGGTGGTCCATTCTTCTTACGCATGCATTATATAAGTTTAGTAAAGTTCAGCCTCGGGGACAGCAAAGCAATGGAAAACACCTTCGTGCCGTAAAATTCGTTGCAGCATCCATATCAGTCGAGGGGTCCTTTTTAATGTGTATTAAATCACTTTGAAGTCTTTCAAGAGACGATAGACAGCGCAGAGAAATATTGAGCTAATATGGGCTATGTACTATATCAGACTATAAAGAATAAAATCAAATTTACATTCATAAGAATATGGCAGAAAAAAGTCACTAAGGGTTGTTGGGTATAGGGTGAAAGGATTTTTGACAGGGACTATATCAAATAGGTATTATAGGAATATATGGAACGCGTGGAATAGGTCAAAGGGATCGAATAGATATAAGAGAATGTGTGGAATATAAAGCATACAGGAAAGAAGAGCCTGTATAATGTATAAGAGAGAATCTCAGGCTAAGATGTATCATCACGTACGTATTGGCTGATAACAGGGGCTCTTAGGCCACGATCGCGACGATGGCCTTTGCACTACAGCTTTAACTTTCCTAAAATCAAAAGTTAATTCAAACAAGTAATAAAATCCAGATTGAATTCTAACCATGTGTAATTTCAGTATATAAAAAATCGATCTCGCACAAGCTCAATCTTTGGTCCATTGACCTTGTCATTTTTATTTCACGTAAAAAATGATACAAATTCTACCACGTTCCCATGATTCAATTTTTGCTCAAACTGCACAATATCTTTTTTTTTTCTGAAAGAGAAGAATGAAGATTTTACAAGATTCCCAAGATGAAGTTCTTATCCCGCGAATTGAGAACCTGGATGATAGAGCTCGCAGAACCGAGGGAGGCTGGACTCTCAACCCCTCTTTCCGTTAGAGGGCAGTAAGGCAATATGGCCGATTCATCATGGCGCATCCTATTCGCCAGCTAGCTCGTGGACGCAGGACGCAGAACGCAGGAGAACAGCCGTGGAGCAGGGTGGATCAGGGTGGCACAGGGGTGCCGCTTGGATGGCATAGAGGTTGGTACGGGATTGTCACTTGGGTTGCCTGTTAGCTGCAGATAAGGACGGACCCTGCATCCTCTCTCTGGGTTCCTCATGCTTCTCCTACGTTCTGCTACGGCCAAGCCCCATCTACCATTGCTCGCCTTTACCCTCGCCTTTACACTTAAATAGTAAGGGCTGTGAATACTACCCTGTACAAGCTAGAACAATTCTTAGACTAGTCGAAGATTCTTTAAATATCTTCCATGTAAGTGGATTGTATTGTAAAATTTTCATGGGAATTTTATTTTTAATCAAGAAATTTAAAAATGCCATGAAGCTGTTAAGGGAAAAAATTGAACTAAACTTTTGTCTTAACGTTGCTGATTTACAGCTATCGCTATTTTGGCTTTTAACGGTACTGGTCTAGCGACACGCTGCTGAATAATACAGATACCTATCGGCGAGAGTCATTCCCGTTCCAACCGCAAGGAATAACGCCTATTTAATTATTATACAACCCCCGGAAGATATGATATGAATTTCTAATTGTTTAATGATTTATTTTAAAAAATCGACTTCTTTGAAATATTTCATGAACCGCGAGTGTCAGTCTTGTTTCGTAAGAATATTTTTCGTGGTTTACAAACCTAAAGTTGCATGTATTAAAAACTTTAAGATAAAAATAAATAATTGTGATTTATGATAAACAAGGAGTGTCGATTTTTTTTTTATTGTATCAAGCTACCTTTTATCAGGTGTATCTGTCTTTTATCACTTGTAAAATTAAGAATAATAATTTCAACAAATATGAATGACTAAGGTCAATCGTCTTTAAGTTGAAATAAACTGGCGGTGATCTTTGTGCGTTCGCAAGATGTTTTATTGCTAAGTATATGTTTGTGCATGGATTCTATTCGGCTGAAAAACAAAAAGAGATTTTAACAATACGGTACAGGAACTGTCCAGAGATATATAGTGATAGAGTAGTTGAGAGAATGAAAATATTTACACGGGGCGATCAGTTAAAAAAATTCCTGGCACGTAATTCTCACAGTAATGGACACGAGGAGTTTATGAATCCTTCCCGATGAAGATTCTAAATGACAAATCGACAAATACTCGAGGGTGCGCTATATTTAAACGACATTTCGCACATTATTACTGCACATACCGATTTGCATATTCACGTACGCTAGATAAAAATATGCCATTCCGCGAGAGAAATACATCATGGCGGCATTACAAATGATGTTTGCACTTGCTCTTAGTTTCCTCCTAATAACGCATAAACACTGCGTCTACGAGAAAGGAGTAGTGTCGCACTCATTAAGATTCTAAAAAAATAAAAGTCTCGTCAGTTATTTTTCTGATTTCTTTTTCCTGTTTTACGTAATCACTCTATATATTATCCCTGTATAGATCTTGATTAATTAGAGCCAGATAGAGTTTTAATTACTTTTACCTATCTTCTTTAGGATTTATCTATACTCTCAGGAGGAACATAATTGTTTTTATGTATGTTACTGGTAACTAACATGTTTGTACTTACATCAGCGTTTTTTGTCGTGCTGAAGGTATGAACAAGTCTCATTGAATAAAGAAACAGAGAAATCAAGTTGAAATGGAGATGACACGTGTGTATTGTGGATATTGAACTTTATCCGTCATGGTTATTAATTCTCTATGTAAAAGCCAACAGAATTTATCTTCTTTTAATTTAGAATTAGTTATTGGCTTTTGCAATGAACTCTATGTCTTCTTCTTGGGAAATATGTATAGCTTCGCCATCTAGGTGGTACTTTATGGAACTTGTAGATTCTTAGTTTTCAGAGTACCAACAGATTACAGAACACTGCGAGATTCATACAATTTGTCGTATTGGTGAAATTTTGATATAACTAGTTGATATTGAGAGAACTATGTTAACAATTCGTATATTTAAAGAACAATTAAAATCTCTCTTTTATCACGTACCTGTCCGAGTAGGTAAACTATCTTTATTAAAGAATCTTGTGTATCGGAGAGTGACAAGGTTATGTTTTGGTAAGGTTATGTTACGCGTGTGTCCGTCTGTCGGTTAGATAGCCACAGAATGAAAGTGTCATGGGATATTTTTTTTTCATGAATGTTTCAAAATTGTAAAGATCGCTATAGTTAAATTTTAAAGGACTCCGGTTTGGTTTAATAACTATTAAATTATTAAAACGGAATCATTGAAAGATGTTAAGCCTATATACATTAACATGTCAACGATAGAATGCCAGTGAAAACATTTTATAAATTGCATTCGTTTTTTTTTGTTTCAGCATTTAAAACAGGATAAGTCTGCAATTAACAAGTGGATTAAGGTTAAGATGTCTGATGAACCAATACCTCGTTGTAGGAGCGATCCTCTTATTATGAAGTTGGATACTCCAGAATTTCATTCAATTTTTACACCAGAGCTTGATACTCTATCAGATATATTTAAGAAATATAATTATGAAATAAGAGTAGCTGGCGGTGCTGTGAGAGATATTCTCATGGGATTGACACCAAAAGACTTAGACTTCGCAACCACTGCTACTCCAGATCAAATGATAGAAATGTTTACGAAGGAAGAAGTAAGAATGATTAATGCGAATGGAGCAAAACATGGTACAATCACACCTAGAATAAACAATACAGTAAATTTTGAAGTAACTACTCTGAGAATCGACGTTGTCACTGACGGAAGACATGCCAAAGTAGAATTTACTACAGACTGGATGCGCGATGCTAATAGACGAGACTTGACCATCAATTCAATGTTTCTTGATCTGGAAGGCAATGTTTATGATTACTTCTATGGGTACGATGATCTTCTCCAAAGAAAAGTTGTTTTCGTAGGAAATGCAGCGACAAGAATACAAGAAGATTACTTGAGAATTCTAAGGTAAAAAGTGACAAGATATTCTATCGTAGCCGTACCAACCTTTGTCCAAAATTTTCAGGTACTTCCGATTTTATGGTAGAATTACGGATAATCCGGATAATCACGATGAGGAGACAATAAAAGCGATCAAGGATAATGTTTCCGGTTTGGAGCGTATTTCCGGCGAGAGGATCTGGAGCGAATGGCACAAAATCTTAGATGGAAAATTCAATGCAGAACTGATGTGTATTATGCTCGAATGTGACATGGCAGAATATATTGGACTACCAAAGAATCCTGATGTGCAAATGTTTAAGAAGGTTTGTCTTCGAGTACGTGCTAATAAATTGCAAGTTCGTCCAATCACGTTACTTTGCGCCATGCTGAGGGATCAAGAAGAAGTCATGGCTTTACATTCAAGATTGAAGCTTTCAGCGTACGACCGAGATTTGGGACTCTTTATTGTACAACATAGAGAGGACAAACCTTGTGAAAAACCTCTCAAGCCATATCAGTATTTGATACTCAATCCAAAAGGAAAGATTCCGGATTCTAAAGGTTTTGTCATAGAATTATTAAAATATAAAGGCGCCATAGATCTCTTAGAAGAGCTGGAAAAGTGGCAGGTACCACGATTCCCATTAAACGGTAACATGTTAAAACCCCATGTTTCCCAAGGAAAATTGATAGGACCGGTAATGGGTGTTCTTAAAAAGATCTGGCTGGACGATGATTTCAAAACAACTCCCGAAAATCTTATAAAGCATATACCAGAAATTCTCGACGAGATAAATGAAAACAGAAAATCGTTTCATTGAAATTTATATTAAAATATCCCCTTGATTGGAAAACTTTCGGTAAAAGCCCATAACATTGTTTGGAAGTAATAAATGCATTGATTTTTCAATTTTTTAATACTTTCTTAAAATACTCAAATTATTTGTATGTATTACATGCTCGTGGCATTAGGGTCCATGATACGCACTAGCGAGAGAGTCATATAATAATGACTCAAGGCGCACGCGCAAATTCAGTGTATTTCTGTGCTACCACTACAGAAGGGCGAATCCGCGATTGAGTCACACGCGTGCCGTCCTGCCTGGTAAGCCTGTAAATTTCCTCTAATTTAAATCAAACGATATATTCCTTCTACGTTATTTTCGCACGTTGGGATTCGTATGCTGATCGTCAGGCTGAACGTATCGTGTCGCAGAAATAGTATCGGGCGCATAGCAGAGGGCGCCTTTTTTTCCTTCAAGGATTCTACGCAAGGAATATAATGCGGTAAACTGTAGCGTGCTTCCCGGCAACATAATTTGCTTTCCCGCATTGCGGTAGTGCCACTCGATTAATCTTAGCTTATCCTTATCGCGCCTGAAAGAAACTTGTGGATCTGTTACGTTTTCAGCAGCTTCACAGCATGAACCTTTTAAAGGAATCATAAGAATCTATGCACTGTTGTACCGCTGCACCGTTGCACTGCTACCCTTGTGCATGGGAAAGTGCATAAGTGCTTTACTGGCACGCATCACGTATCGTATTGCGAAGGGGTTGACTGTGACTGTTAGCGATTGTTTGGGAGTATACTGTACAAGTATTGATAACGAAGAAAAGAAATAAAGGAGATAAGACTTTTTGTTCTATGTGCTACATTTTATAATTGCGCAATATCGTTCTAATTAAACAAATATTTTGAAGCATCATTGTGGATCGAAGTGAGAAAATCATTCTAAAGAAAAAGCATGATAAATTCACCATAGTTACAGGATAACTGACTATGTCGATAAAGAAGGAAGGTCCTTTTGTTCACTGAAAATCAGTTTACAGTAGTCTCCGTAAGATGGCAGAGCTGCACCTTTCTAGTTTTTATTACCCACGGATGATAATTATATGACACGTTATAACAGTCTGCTAACAGATGGCACTGATATTCATATACCAGAGGGCATTTTCAAAAATTATTTATTGACTCTTCATTTCTTTCAAGTATATCAAGCAATACGAAAAAAAAAAAATACTGAATATCAATTTTCCATAAAAATCTCTAAACCGCGAATGTCTTTTACGCAACTATCAGAAAATTCGTTTTTAAATAGTCTATCAATATTTGTATGTTATTTTTTATTCATAGCAACACTAGAGATTTAGGGGAATCCCAGTTTTAGCTAAATCTACAGTGGTAGGCTCAATTTTGAAAAATCTGAAGCGTAATCCTTACGTATACTCTATGAGCGAGCCAGGGCTTTTCCATTCCGAAATATATATAATCAGACAGGAAGTAGTAGTATAATACGGATACGAATGGGCCAGACTAAAGTAGACGGTTGAGACCAACCGAGACGCATAGACGCATATACTATGTTACGTTCGTGGCTATAATCCTCATTCAAATGACAGCACACAGGGAAGCCATATATTCATCCCACCCTGCTGCCGTTCCTGACTAGTTGGCAAGTTACGTTTCACACCCAGCCGTTTCTGACAGGGCTGAAACGAAGTTTTCATAAAAAGGTGCCATGATGAAACTAGTACGATTCGTTCTTTATATTGCGCGCCTTGTAACGAGAAGCCTTCGGGCAAAGATTGGTGCGCGCTATAACGCCTTAAGATTAAACAGCTTTTTTTTTTCAAGAGAAGGGGAACTGTCGAAACTTTTGCAAAACTAGAAAGAATAATTGCCTCCTCCTTCTCAGCCGATTGACGAATAAGGGTATTACAACTTTTTTTTTTAATTTTCGAGGATTTATCTACCTACGTTTGGAAACTTTCATTGGGCATCATTCGATCTTACCGAAGCTTGTTGCGAATAATTTCTAGAAGAAGGAAAAATATTAAATATACGATTTAATATTTAATAATAACTTTGACTTTTAGGGAATTATGAGAAAAATCGAATAAAACAATTACAAGAAACTCTTATTGGATATTATAGGTGATATATGATATAACAGAGAATTAGGGATAAGACCTATATGAATCACAGAATATTGTATATAATTCATTATTCACTTTGTTATATAATACTTAAGCATGGTGTAAAGTTGTTAAAAATACACTTATTCACCGAAAAGAAAAAAAAAGGTTACAAAATAATCCACATTATTCGAAGATGTATAACTTTTCTCGTAGTATTAAATATAGACGATTGGTATGAGTTAATCAGGTTAATAATGAGTAACATCTTAGTGAAAAAATTAATCACACGGGTACCAGGTACAACAACTACGTCCCTGACCGTAAGCCTCTACCGGGGGTGCTTGCCCTGCAGATGAGCGTAACTTGGACAGTAGACTAGCGATTTAAAAGACAGTCGTTAGTGAACAGTGGCAGTCAGTCAACAGATAGTCTCCGAGATAATCTCTGTGTCTGTGAAAAAGTCACAAAGAAACTAGTCGAGAAGTCAAACAGTCAGTTAAATTCAAATTCAAATATTCCGCCACGTTTAAACGTTTAAATTTTTTGTTCAAGATGAAAGGATCCTATATAATCTATGGCCGATACGTCCTAAGATCTAATCATTAAAAAAGTGAGTGTTAGACAGAGAATCTAGAGAAAATCAGTAATGGCCGGTTTCTTCACATCTCCCAGTAGTTATCCTCCGAATAAAGGTAACCGATTCTAGGGAGATATCCTCGGGATAAAGTTATCGAGAAGTTATCCAGAGGTGAAAAATCCGGCCATTAAACAATCAGTAATCCCTGTTAACAAGTTTATGCCTGACGACATTCGCAGAATTTAAATTGATACGTTACGGTGTAATAAACGAGATTAACAGTGGCATTCGCAGTGCAGCAGACCCTGGCGCTGCTCAAGGAATTTAAATGTTCATCACGAGAGGTGAGCAGTGCTCTTATCACATGCACCATTCAACTATCAGAATTGGAGAATCACTTCTAAGGTCGAGAGTCCTCGAGGACTCGTGTTATAATTGTCAGTGAACGATGAGATTTGCACAATTTGCTGGAGTTGGTATCCCGTGAGTAGTATGAAGATTTGTTTGATACAAATATACAACAGGGATACAAATGCCGGAGACTGACGTAGAAAAGAATTTTTCATCTGATTTTTTCCAAGTACAATTTAGTTCGAATCAACCTGAGAGTATGAGAAGTCTTTATGTAATAGCGATGCCTGATGTTGCTTTATATTCTATCCTTTGTTATCGTGTTTACCTGATGTCTTTTCATTTGGACGTTTTATGCTCTTTATTATGTCTTTTGTCTTTCTCTATCTGTTCACTGTTAACTCTCTTATTCAGTGTTCGTCTGTACGATCAGTGTCCGTGTGCCATCTGACGCATGAGTTTGCAATATTTATTCCATTCGGTTAGCAAGATTTTCTTGTTTCTTTTTTTTCTCTGCTTTGTTCGCCATCGGATGGATGCCAGTGTCACTCGGAAGTGTTACGCGTTGGCAGGTTTCAGTGAACAGGCCTTTCTGTAGAGGACTAATTTTGTATTTTCGTTTGGGCAGGACATGGGGCCCTTAGAGGCGTATCGTTATCTCATGGAAGAAATATCAGGTGAGATTATTTATTATATCGAAATTACGAAAAATGAAATGTGATTATGAGAAATTTAAGAAAGAAGTATTAAAAAGGTGAAGGGATAATTCGAGGGGATGATTCGTTTTATTCTTATGCTTTCTTGTTTGTATTTTAACAGATCCAAGGGTGGCTGATTGGCCATTAATGGCTAGCCCGTTTCCGGTGATTCTTGTGCTGCTTCTATATTTAATCTTCGTTCTTCACGTGGGTCCGAATTTTATGAAGAATCGTCAACCCTATTCCCTTCACGGTCTGATGATCGGTTATAATATTTTTGTCGCGGCAGCCAGTGGAACTGTGTTCTATGGGGTGAGTTTTTGTTTTAGGATATAATATTGCTTTTATCGTTCTCTTGTTTATTGTATATTGTGGATTACGTTTTTATTTTTTTCTAGTTACTTACTTCCGGATTTACAACGAATCTCTCTTGGGGATGTGAGCCTGTCGATTTTTCATATAATCCAGAACCACTTAGCGTGAGTTATAACGATATTATAATATTTTTTATGTTGTCTTGTACTCCGTACCATCGTAGTTAACGAGAAGACGATGAATATGTTAATCCTGTTTAAAATTTTGTAGAGAAAAAATTAATATTGATTACCTACTTAGATTGTTCTGCGGTAAGGATAATAAGTCTCAAATGGATAATCAGGGTGGAAGAATCGTCGTTAATCGATGCGTGACTTTTGACTATTATTGTAATGGCACCTTGGGGAAGTATATTGGCGGGAATCATTTGAAATAATTGGTAACGATGTAATAAACGGCAGTAATATAACCGTAATTGGAGTTCGGGAGTTTAACGCGGAA
>JARPRG010000274.1:957307-973783 GCA_031001745.1 Hartigia nigra
GTTAATTCCTGTTAAAAACAATCCCTTGATTTTTCTGATTTTAATTTATCTCTTCAATACTTTCCTCATTTCCTACATTAATTAGGTATTGATTGTTTTTTTTTTTTAATTTAAATAGATGGCCAGGTGGGTGTGGTGGATACTGCTTCTGAAGATGCTCGAACTTGGCGACACAATTATCTTCGTCCTAAGGAAGAAATATAATCAAACGTCCTTTCTCCACGTTTACCATCACGCCACAACCGTCAGTCTCTCTTGGATCGCTTGTAAATATGCTCCAGGTATGCTCCATATATTTCATGGTATATCAAAAAAATTTATCAAATATCGTCCGTCAAATAATTTACAAAGAAATCTTCATTTTTTTTTTGTAGGTGGCATGTGGACTTTCATAATGATGCCCAATTGTATAGTACACGTTATCATGTATACGTATTATCTACTGGCGTGCCTTGGTCCAGAAATGCAGAAAAGAATCAGCACTTGGAAGCCATACTTGACAATGCTCCAATTGGTATGAAAAATTCACTCGATTCGTCCATAAAACATAATATAATTTTTATCAATTTTTTGTTATTAACCATTTTTTTATTTCTTCTGGCTGGATATTCCGAACATCGCTATGCCCTGCTATTATAAATATGAATGGTCTTAGAATACATTAGCCCCGATACTATTGTTACCTTCGTCTGACACCTCTTTTCATTTACGAGCAAATGAATAAATTATTCTACAATTTATAAATTTATCGATTGTCACTTACATGGAGGACCTACACTCCTAACGAAATTATCAATGACATTTCTATTGAGGGATCACCGTATAGATGTCAGAGACAAATTTACTATTCGAAGAAACGACAAATGATTGGTCGCCAGTACATTAATTTGAGCTGTCAGAGAAAAATTGTCTAAGCGCCGGATAAAATGATCGCTGTATAGAACATTTTTTGTTTCGGCCCTGCATTCGTTCCTCCGTCTTACCATTTTTTTCCCCCTTTTACCTACAGCAAAGAAAGCTTAGAGTTTCTTTACGTCGCTATTCTCCCGTTATTAGCTGACAGAGTGTCGCCGGCAGATTTTTAATGAAATATTTCCTTGACATCGGGCATATCTTCCTCATGTCATTTGTTCTCTTTGGAGTTTTCATTCTTCAGATTTTACGAGCAAAAAAAAATATCATACGGATGAAGAATCATAAATATAATTGTAACCTTTTTACCAATTGTTTTAAAGTTTTCTTTTTCCCTTCGTCTGTTTCAGATCCAATTTGTCGTGATGGTAATACATACGTCGCAGGCTCTGATGCCTTCGTGTGAACCTACCCGGAAACCTCTGGCCTATATCTACATGTTCCACGTGATTGTGATTTTCTACATGTTTTGGGACTTCTATAAAAAAGCATATTTGACTAAGAAGAATGAGTAAACCTTAGAGGAGAAGATTCTTCGAATGGATTATTAAAAAAAAAAGAGGGTCAACGACGAGGAATAGGGATGAGAACAATTTTTGGAAACGTTTGAAATTTTCTTAGTGACATTGACACTTGACCATTATTGATATAATCATCGACATCATCCATCCGAGATGATTCTTGGTTGGCAAAAGTCGCGCGGGCTTGTAATTTTGTACTTTCTTAACAGTAAAATTCGTTTCGAATCGATTCTCCTTGGAGGGTCTCTGCCTCTTTTACCACAACATCAGACTGACCAAACTACAACAGAAGTATACCATTACAAATGGTAGTCGAGTCAGTCAATTTAAATATTACATACCCAGATGAATAAGAAAGTTGAGAAACGAGAACTAAAAACGTATTTCACGTTGAAATACGGTGGAATACATTGGAATACGTTAACCAGGATATCCGGAATTCAAATGATTTTCGGACAAATCTCAATGAGAGAAATGATGGATTGTGAAGAGCGGCCGGAAGGTGTACTTGTGTGTATAAGAGAGGAAGCGAAAGCTCTGGCTCTAAAGCTTGCATATGAATACATATCATACAGTGGGCTTTTACATTGATACTGCTCTAGTAACAACTCTGGCTATATTCCACCCATCTATACTTAGCTGCCGTATAGTATAGTTGCGAAGGAAGTACTATGTATTCGGTATAGTAGCTATATTATATACACATATATATATATATATATATATATATATATATATATATATGATGATGATGATATATATATATATAGTGGTAGCACTGGATGGGAATGTTTCTCTCAGGGAAATTAGCATAGGGGATTAGTGTGTCCGTGGTTTTAAGTCGACACGCATGGTCGAGCACCGATAAGACT
Source organism: Hartigia nigra (assembly GCA_031001745.1). Lineage (NCBI taxonomy): Eukaryota > Metazoa > Arthropoda > Insecta > Hymenoptera > Cephidae > Hartigia > Hartigia nigra. The sequence continues at coordinate 959,613 of JARPRG010000274.1, forward strand.
TTATTAAAGCCGACTCGTATGTATCCAGATCCCGTTTCAAGGGAGTCCTTATATAACCTCCTGCGCAAGGTCACACGTCGAGGAATATAGTATTATAATTTTAATAAATATGGAATAGCCTTCCTGTGATCCTTTCTAGCCGATTCCTTGTTATGTTATTTTACATTTTACAAAAGACATTTATCCTGTAACACATTTATATATAAGTATAGATAAATAAGTAACTGCGAAGATATGTATACGATATAAGGTTAAATTGGGGTCTATTTGTAAATTATAAAATTATATTAAAAAAAAAAAGAAAGGATAGGGCGATGTCCCTCTTATCTTCAACTGTGAGAAGATGCATTTTAGCATTAAATGAAAATAAGGAACATCTTCGTAGCTTCTTTAGTAAGTTACATTTTTAATGGAGTCACGAGATACTGCCTGAAGACCAGTTTGGTCAGTTATCCAGTTGGGAGTTTGTGTTAGATAATAGAACATGGTAGTGTGGGTCTTTGTGTGGGAGGGAGAGAGATGTAATATAGAACTAGAATAAAGATAGAAAATCGGGAAAAACCAAGTGGTAACTAGTAACGTACTTTCCACCAGGCTGCTGCTGCTGGCTGTCGCTCGTTTTTTTCTCCGAAAATTTTAATCTCCCATTAAAGCGGCGCACGGGCTGGCGACTTGGCTCGGCCAATTGTGTGGAGAATTTATATTCCTGTACCATGAGCCTGGATTGGTATTCGCGCGAACCTCCCGCCCCATTACGATCCCGTTACGATTCTCGCGATACGAGATAATTACTTGCTTAAATATTGCCGTCTATTACCGGAGAAGATACTGGCATTACTTTCCAACTGAATTTCCTTGTACACTATATATACATATATACGGCGGCCCATTGCTTTTTTCCCTGTGAAACATATCTAAGCCAAATTTTACAAAGAAACTAATAAACTTGATAAATTTGAAAAAATTATAATAACAATAATTACTACATTGATAATTTATCACTGATAAAAATCCATAGAATCAAGGATAGAAAATTTCTCATAGAAAAAAGGGCAGTGCGTTGAAGTCGTAGTAGATCGATGCCATTTGCTTAATTTCGAAATACGAGTCGAGATTAGTCGGGAATGGTCGGGTCTTGTCGGCTTCACTCGTGTCGTGCTAGGGAGCGCTGATCCAGCGGGCTCATAGAGAAAAGGGCTAGAAGAAGTACAGGAGAACGGATGAAAAGGGTGTATGGCACGTAAAAGGGTTGGTATAGGGTTGATAGTTGAAAGTTGGAGGGTAACCATGGTAGTGGTGATCCCCGTTGGCGCTGGCATCGCTGTCGACGGAACGTGGTAATGGAGTCCCAGCTGAGTTTATCGTTCTTGTAAATAGTAGCCAGACATGCTCTCCAAGAAGAGGAACGGTCTCACTATAAGCAGCAGCGTGGAATTTAATAATTTCTAAGAGGAACTTTAGGCGTCTAGAATGTAATACTAATTTAAAAGAGATTAGGTTTGTATCCGCTACTAGGCAAGGATCACCGGCCCTCTGGCCCTGGGGATGAGTTTCAGCCCGGTAAGCAGCCAGCCAACCAGAGTTCCCACGAGGGAAAGGAACCTTAATTAATTGAACTTAATTTAAATTTCATTTAATTTTACCTCCCACCTATTTCCCTCTCGTTTTTATATCTCCCTTCTCCTCCCCCGCCCACTGTTAACATCCTACTCACCCCTTTACCTCCCCTTGAACCACCTATGAAATTCACTACACGCTACTGCAGCTTTCTGGACAACATATACGTTACTGTAAATTGACAGATTAATTTTATATCATTTAGCGAATTTTTTTTTATTTTTAGAGCATCTCATGCAACGACTAAAGAAATTTTAATATGCCATACTTTCACGTGAGATCGATTACCTTCAGGAAGTTTTTTGTATTTTGATTTCAGGACTTATGGAAATGTTCGTGCTGGTAAGACTGGTGGGCGTATTTTGTCTATGAGTAACGTCGAAAACTTTGTAACGGTGGAGTATGTAAAAATTCGTCTTGCAAAGTCGGTATCAGGGTTGAAGTAAAAAGGACGAGCTTTTTGCTATGTAGGTATACGAGTGCGGAGTTTAAAGTGGTGGGAAACTGTGGATAAGGGTTGGCGGATTTTGGTACTCGAACCATCGAGAAAAATACGTGGGCCAGAAAACTTGGAATATTTACAGCTTTCTGGAAGCTCGCGGGATTTTACGAAGTCCGCAAGTCGACTCGGTCGTTTCTCTCGTGGCTTGTAAAATTTGTTAGGAAATATCGATGGGATATCGTGCGACTTTTAAAGAACGGTGGTGATTCTGTTCCCGATGATGATGACGACTGTTATCTCGGCGAAATGGTGCTAATATATTTCGGGCAATGTGGATGTTGATGTGACTTTTATATGATACGTCGCGAAAAGGAAAGAGAATTTTTAGTGCAGCAACGAATACCTAGTTCCTCGATCAGTCTTAAAGTTTTTTCTGATCCTCTTCAGGGTTGGCATGGCTTCTCGGAGAAGTTCCTCGATAAGAGAAATGGAAAGTGGAGAGAGACTAGACAGGTACGGCAAATAGGAATAGGTAGGAGTTTGCTTGCAATGCGATAATTGCATCTCCATCTGTAATGCGGACAGCTTCTATTCCAATGGAGGGCATCTGGCATTGAGAATTCGGCATCCTGCATTTGGCATCCTTTCCTTTGCTCGGCCCTCATTGTTATGTAGATCCTTTAGCCTCTGCTTGTGGCTCCTTCTATTCCTCTCTCTCTCTTCTATTTTTCATATCTGCCTCTCTGTCCCTCTCCTTGGTTGTACTAGCTTGGTACGAGGTACGAAGCTTTTCGTATCAGGAGACATTCAATAAATGCATAGTAATGTACATTACGTATATAGTTATATACCATATAGAATAATGATAGGCAAATTGGAAAAAGAATAAATATAAAGGGACGAGTACGAAAAAATGTTAATATTTATAAGATTTTTTTTATTAATAATAATGTCTTCGTCAGGTTTATTTGTAATTAAGGTAACATTTCTATGTAAATTATGATTGGTCTGCGCTGAGCAAAGTGTGTAAATTAATGTCACTGGGCACTTACAAAGACGGCGGTCTCTACTATATCGCCAGAGAGTCATGGGATAATAATGCTAAAAGGAGCAGAGGAAGTGGACGTGCTGGATGGCCGTTTGAAGCTCCGCTGGCTTAAAAGCCTGGCTAGATTCGAGTTCGTCCTGGAAGCTACGATAACTGGATTACAACATTAATGCAGCCCTATTGTTAGGGGTGGTCCAGGGCCGGAGATCATGTTCATTCCTGGTATGGGTTAAAATGCCATTCTCCTCGGTGGTAGAAAATGGTACATCCTCCTAGGTATATCTAAAGCTACCCAGCTCGATGCTAATCCGATTATAGGTATCCGTAAATGTATATTGAATTAAAATTCAGATAGCGTCCGTTTTTAGGAGGTGATATTACAAAATTATTTTCCCCTTTATACTCTTGTGGGATACCAGTTTTTTAAGGTTAAACTTAAGAGAGTGCGTCGCGCCAAGATGGGTAGTTAACTGTCATTGATGAGGCAACTGATCAGAGAGGTTGGGGACAATATCATTATAATAAGTAGCGCGGGGCTGGTGGGGTGGTTTTATGGTGTAAATCGTTCGCGGTTTAAGGACTTTAAATGTCGTTACAGACGTTAAAGGGCTCCGAGTGGAAGGGAGATAACGTTTTATTACTGTCATTCCCATTTATACCCACTCGCAACTCTTCTCTCTACAGTTTACCATTTCTTTTTGCAAATCAATCCCTTCCCCGACCACTCGTAAAGCATATCACTGATCCACCAATTTTTTTTCTCACAGATATGTAAATAAAATTAGAGCCTGGTGTCAAATTCATTTGAATTTCTTGATACATTTTAGTGAAATATTTCTTTGGATTTTTACTGCAGGGGATTACGTACTTAACTCGTTTCCGAATAGTCAGGCTCTTCGCCATGGATCATATTTTTAAAAATATTCGGATTATTACGTCAGAGAATAATTGATAGAATTTATTACTTATAAATCTTCTTTAAATAATTAGAAAAATCCTGTGAAACTTCAGGAATGCTCGAGATTAATTGAAAGATGTATATTTCTAATTGGCAGGTAGACCGGGTGACGTAACGAGCTAGTAAAGTTTAAAATGACGATAAAGCCGTGAGGTAAAGTTTCGTAGATTGCCCGAGTATTTTCGAGAAGCGGGACGCTATGTGTTTAACCTGGAGCCATAAAGGAATGCACCAGGGAAATTGACTCCGGACTATTTCCTGCTGAATACCAGACGGGATGCAAGCCGCAGATACGTACAATACGTAAAACGTCACTTCCACCGACCCTTTCCAGTATCCTACCTTCCGCTTCGCGAAAGAGAAGCCATTACCATCCTGCATGCCACGGAGTTCTGGGAACCGCGCGTCCAGCGTATCCACGAGCTTTTAGAGGAAACGCAACGTAAGCTTTTCCAAGCCTTTCAAGTTTTCCATTTCGCATTCCATCTTTCTCTTTTTATTTCCCGCTGTCCTTCTTACGCCCCTTTTATTTATATCTCTTGGTGAGTAGTTGTTCGCGTTCACGCAAACCTCCTGGTAACTTGGAGAATAAGCCGTCATGCCCGTGTAGACGATGGATTAATAAGTCAAGGTTGCAAACCCAAAGAGGCAAACTATAGCAAATACGCTAAGGGCGTCTTGGTTCTCTCGAGAGTTGAGACAACCAAGTCGATGGAGGTTTGTGTGGATCTTGGATCTTGGATTCAGGCATCCACATGTACCATGTGTAAGTAACGTAATGGAAAGCGGAAGGAAACAAGGAAGGAAGGATAATATGGCGAAGCTGCAGAGCGGCTATAGGGGTTGAAACGTCCCAAACCTCGAAAGCCTGAGCCTTCGCGATGTGGTGCGTCGCGACGCAAGGAGACAGCCGTGGAAACTTGAGAATTTATGCTGCTGCGGCTAACGGATTTCGTATCTCGAAGACATTCGCGTTACTGGATGCGCCATTTCTTGGGAAAGTTGATGCTTCGTCTAAGTTAATAGATATACCAAGAGAGAAGAAGCCAATGCATTTGCTCTTATTATTATTTAAATTCATATTTAATTTTTGGATTCTTATTAAAAATTAAATATATTAAACAGACTTCTACGTATATTGTTTTATTTTTTTCACAATAAGAATATCTGTACCTTTTTTCGCGAACGTGCATTTACCTCGCATTCGAATGGAACCTGGAAAAGAACAAAGGGTAATTGAGGTGTCGCTCAAGCATGAGATGACGAAAGATAGAGAGCATGGACAAGAATGCCTGTGTGCATCACAGTTCACTTATGGTTCAGTGAGACAGAAGAAAAGAGAAAGAAAAGTAAAAAAGAAAGAGCGGTCAGGAGGGTGCGTATGGTTGACGAATTTTAAAGTCCACATGTATACCGGAGGGATGGCAAAGGGGAATTACGGTACAGTATAAGTAAGAGAGAGAGAGAGGGATCGTCAGAGGGACGGTACGAGGATGGTGATGTATGGAAGAATCCAGGCGGTTTAGTTATAAAGCTACGTGGAAGTGGGAACAAAAATTCCCTCGTCGGAAATAAAAGTAAATTAAAGCGGAGCCGGTTGTTTAAAATGTAACAGCCAATTACTGACCTCCATTTCGCTAGTCTGGAGAGCTCGCCAATCACGAGTACAATCAAACCAAGTTTCTGCCACTTTTTTTCGCCATTTCCTTCGAGTAGCTCCTTGCTCAAGAGCTACTGTTTTACACACCGAATTGTCCATTCTTGTTTCTCTCTCTATTACCTTTATTTACGTTGCTCCCACTGTCATTCGATCCTTTTCTATTTTCGTTTCATTCCTTTTGTTCACCCTCTTTTTTCGTATCACTTGCCTCGCTCATTTAATTCCTCTTCCCGATAATTCCGCAGCATTCTTCCCTCTTGTTCAAATAGTATATCAAGCAGTCAGCCAGCCACCAAGCCACCACAGTCGCCATCTGACATTGCCTAAGGTATCTTGTCACTTTCGAAGACAATGGAATAGAATGGGATAGAATAGAACTATCCATTCTGGGATTGCTGTTTCCTGATGACGATTATTATTAGGAGTGTACATTATACCACGTGGTACTATGTATGTATATATACAGATATATTGTCTAACGCGATGCGACATGTCTGGCGTGTAAGATGACGTAAATTGTTTCGCTTCCGAGAAGTTATTACGGTTCAGTCTGTCTGGAATAGTACTGAAAATGCTCTCGCGTAACTGCAGGGAGATTTAAATAAAATCGCCGAGGCCGACGCTGCGAACTAGAAAAGAGACAGGAAAAAAAAGGAGCAATATAAGTGTGGCTGAGAGAAAAGGCATGGAAGTTATATGAGAAGCGGGAGTGGATAGACCAAAAAAATGGTGAAATTCATCGTCCCGATTGAAAAGGATCCATTGTGCAGCCAGTAATGGGATAGAAGCAGAAACTCCCTGGCACGTGAATTTCGTCGTTTGAATTCGCAGCAATACTCCCAGCATTTTGTTTTAGAGAGATTGTTTGAAAGGGGGACGAAGAATCCGCTATCTATATCACGTATATGCATACGTATCTGCGTATGTACAATAATATGGTCATACGTAGTTAGCTATACGTACTTGTGATCTGAACGGTACATACGTCGTGACCATTGATCAATCTTGTCCGAGGAACAGGGATAAGCAGAAATTCAGAGATTAAAAAACAAATCTCTATACCTATGTCTCTACGTATATATAATATACGTCCATCTTGTAGAAATTTATGACAAAAAGTCTGTATATAATTTAGACACTCTCTAGTGGACGTTTAATGAATTTTTCAAATTTTCAAGGTCAAGTAATAAATATAATAAATTAAGATGACTCGTAAAGACTTCATTGGCACGTACGAATAAACGAAGACTGAAGTAGTAGGAGGAGCAGCGTCGCTCGGTCTTAAGGGAGATGACGTCGGACGTTGGGACGCCTTGACAATGCTCGTGAAAACGTCGCGTTGCTCGTCGCTCATCGCTGGGCTTTGCGAACCGGCCATTATGCCAGCGTAGATTCGTGCATAGAACGAAGAAGAAACTATTTATCAAGCTAGTGGGTACACATTTTACATGTAAGCCGTGAGTGGCGGCGGCTCGCGGTCCCTGGGACGACGCCATTGTTTCGAAGCTTGAAACCGTGTAATTCCTGTCTCAGTTTACCCATTGTATTCACGTTTTCAGTGCTGGAAGGCTCTTGCTGCTGTTGCTGCTGTTTCTGATGCTACTGTTGCTACTATATGAGAGCTCAAGAACGGTAAAGTGATGGGAGTTTGTTGATGGCTTGGCAGAGTTTATGGTAGTGGGGGATCGAGCGCTGTAAGGGACACGAGGAGTGGTAAGAAGAAATAAGGGACCAATATATGTAGAATACTCAGGGCACAATTGTAGTCATCGCTCGTTTCTGGATGGTACTTTAACCTCGAGATGAAAACCAACGATGTTTCGCCAGGCCTTGTCCGCTTAATGGCGTTTCTGATCTTCGCATTGTCTTTTGGGAAAATACGAGCGGACATTCGTCTTCGAAAATGTTACCGCAGCAATTTTCCCGGCTTCTAGTTGTTCCCTTTGTGATTCATTGGCTACCTCGTGTAGACATGGATTATCCCTGCGACTACACTTTTAGTTATTTTGTTTAACCGCTGAGTAGCAATAAGATATAGGAAGATTAATGAAAATTGGACATTTTTTATATTTTGATAGTCATTCTAATTATATATTTATCGTATGATTACGCATATGGAGAATGGCTTCTGTACTCGCGATGAATCTCTGTTGGGATTTTTTCGATTTAGAACTTTTCCAATTAATCGAAAGAGTGTCGGTGTTAATCTAGAAAAATGTAATTTGATCCATAGGTCAAATGTGAATTTTTCGACACGTGAAATGACGGATCGTGGTAATTCGTTCTTATTTTGTAGATAATGGTTTTATTTTTATTTTTTTTTTTTTGTAACAGGAGAGTCATGCTGTCGCGAACTATCATTGTTCATGATATAAAGGTTAACTTCCATTGCTACGATAAATCATCTATCTATTATGTAGCGGGATTGAAGAATCTACCTTCGTGACAGTTTGAAGATTTATCAAGGATGGACCATTCGTGTTCCTTTGAGCGTGTTCACATTGCTTCTTCCCGTTTTCGGTATGTTTAGCCCGCTACGGGATCTTTATGTATTTTTCTTAGAGGATTTTGTATCCCTGTATACGTAGCTGCGTTACATGAATAAATCTAGCGGCATTTTAAATTTGGCGCGCTTCTTCTTCTTGGTGGACTTGTGATTATAGTCCGGTTCTCAGGGATCCTCATGGATTTTCGTGAAAGATACTTACTGCATGTGAAATTCTGGAATGAATCCAGCCCCATATGATTCCCTTCATTCTCCAAAGGGGTGAGCACCCCTGAAGTAATCTAGACTCTATTGCTGCTATCAGAACGGGCGATCAGTGCTGCTTGTTTCCCTTTGAGGCAACCGGGTCAACCGGGTCAACTGGGTGCAGTGTCAACACGTTAGGAGAACTCCTCTGACGTTTCTCCTTCATGAGTTCCATGCTTTAGACTTTTCAACAACTTCCACCTCCCCGACCAACTGCCACCACCTATGTTTGCCTCATGACCAATCACAACTCCGTCAGTTTCTAGGATACAGTTGCTGGGTTAACCAATGTCTGAATTTCTTACTGACTGTAGCTACACCTACCTTACCCCTACAACGCCTACGATTCAGTTTTTTTTTAGGTGATTAATTTCTTTTTTTTAATTTTTAAGAAAGACTTCCAACTACAAAATTTGCCTATATACAGTAAAGCACATTTTCCGTATATATCCGAAAAGTGGATAAAAATTGATATTTAAGGGATGAAAATATTCCAGCGATGATTTCAGAAATATTATAGAATTCGATAGACCCGGCAAGGATATCGATATAAATTTTCAAAATTCAACCCCTTAGGATAGTACGAGTTTGTGGAATAAGCGAAAAAGCCATTTCCGCCCGAGGATCAAAATTTGCCAGAACGAGAAATGGCAGACTGTACTTACTACCGAAACATGAAAGTGTAAGATTATCTTATCACATCTTACCCTTAATAAATTCATATGACAGTCAATTCGCAGTCAACAGTCATTAAGGACACCAGTTACGTGCCACTTAGTTCAGTATTCATAGTTTAATGCATTCTTACGTCATTTACAGTCTGCTCTTAGACTCTTGGTCGACCCAGCACAAGGGATGCAGATGGGCATACCAAAAGGGCTTGTCGTATTTGCAATCTCTCTTTGTGACCTTTGCCCCTTTCTTAATATCCCGCTCTATGACTCATTCTATCTTCAGCTCTGAGCGAACGTGAAGCTATTTGAAAGAAAACGAGGCTAGCATTTTAATGGGACACTCGAGGTCTCTTGAAACCAGCAAATAGATTCACTGATATCTACCTTTTCCTCCATTTCCTATTTTTCTTTAAGCTTTTTTTCCTCTCTTCCTCCTCGCTTCCTTGGCAAATGCACAGTTTTCATAAGCGGTACTAAAGCGCCATGCGCCGTCATGGTGTTTCACCCTTCTGCCTCTTGTTCCTTTGGATCCAATATAGCTATACTACATTTTCCCTTAACATCTTCACCCTGCTATCCCAAATATTTTTCTCCTCTTTTCTTCCTTCATACCCTTTCTCATCCCTTACCTCTTTATTCCACCCTTACCCTTGGCTATCTTTATATTTTATTCATAGCTCTGATTTCATCAGGATTGGATGATCTCAACAGTGTATTTAACTCATAAGGCTCTGTGACCACGATTACTCAACACCAATATGAATGCTCGAACGGATAATCACCCTTAATAAGCTGAAAATATTGTTGCGTAATTAAGGGAAATTCTGAAAGGGTAACCGTATACAATTTACTTGTAAATAATATGGCCTGCGCAGCGTTTAAAATACGTACAAGTACACTAAAACTCTTCATGTCCATTACGACAAAAACGTAATCAACAGTGGAAACTTTACTTTTCCCAATTTACATTGTCAATGTTTTGGTAATAATAATAATCGTTCTTCGTTCCTAGAATAGATTTCTAAATTGCTACGATTTCCCTGTAGCTGCTTCTAATGGTATCCTAGGTTGTCCCAATATATTTGGCTAGAACACGTCGGCGGTTTCCAGCTGGTTTCTACAGAGATGTTTCTTATCGTGCTCGAGCTTAATTGCTTTGAAACAATTCGTGTCGTTCGTACAATTTGAAAAGCCCGATACTTGCTTAAACGCAGGAATAGAAGCAGCTTTTATTCGGTGAATGAGGAAGAGCGTGTAAATTCTTTGAAAGCAGATGAGGATCCTTTGAATCTCGGAATGAGGATAATGCACGAGCAGATATACGAAGATCTGTGATAAATGTATTTTTAGTAAGTGGGAAATGAAAATGTATAGTTATAAAATAACTATAGTTTAATATATCTGGAATATGACTGATTCCATATACTTCGTATGTTGATTTAGTAATGGTAAATAGTCTGACAGTTATATCATCAGATATGAAGCTTATTGGTTTTTGAATAACTAAAATGTCAGTTTCAATTATATTGGATGATAATTAGATTCTTTTATTTATTATTTTCAATCGTTCCACTGGATGAGTGCTTTACCGTGTTCGTTGATTACGAATTACCGTAAGGAATATATCGGAATGATTTGTTTGGAAATTACTCTGTGACTTTTGAAACTTTTTGAGAATCAGACATTCTAGAGAGCTTGAAAGATATATAAATTGAAAAGATGTGGAAGCTGTTTTTGCCGAATAAGATTTTGCAGAAGGATAAAGGGACGGAAGTGGAACGACAGGGCAGGGTGGATGGATTGCTCGTCAAACTTTGAAACTTTTGAAAGAGCAAACTGTCAACCAATCCGCGTCATATGGACATCCGGTAGGAAGCCGCACCCTCGTAAAATGGACTTTTATTTTCAATTTGTTTGAAGCTTTGGTCGCACGATAATGAAATGGAAGTGGAACGGAGACAGAGAGATTTCAAATGAAAAGAACGCATTGCTCTATTTTATACTGCCCATCGATTCCTAATGGGCTTTTATTTATCATTGAATTGATTGGGTCTCGTTGAACTAAAGTTTCTCTAGTAACTAGACAACTCGTGTCCAAATTGTATTTCTTGAATCCGATTAATTCCAGTTGCTCAATGTAAATAAAGATTTGAGATTTATATTTTTAAAGATACCGCGTCAGTGGCTCTTTAAGCTTTTTTTTTTTTTTCTTTCTCTTCAGACTTGACTCATTCATCTTTCTTTGCTTTCCCTATCTGTACATAGATACACAAGGTATAGATACGCCGTCATCCTTCTGCTTTTCTTAACGAGGAGAGAGATAGAGAAGAAGTGCACCACTGAACGAAGATAAACTTCCTTTGCAGATGGAATAAAGATGAGAAAGCATTCGGCAAATACAGACCTTTTCCACGGACTCCCCTTCACGAGTTTCTATGAGTTTCTATGACTTCTTCTTTGGCAACTTCCGGCCCCTGGCAGGACTGGTATCACGGGCCCTGCCTTAACCAGCTATTAAAGTTTCATCAGCGTTTGCTCACACTCATTACTCGTTACGCGCTGCTGCCTCTCTTGCTGCCTCTATTACGGTCCAGTTACACTTTTGCTATTTTCCTTCAGAAAACGAGAAAAGGCAAAACTCTTATGAATCATGATATTTATATTTCACAGTCATCCCGGTATTCTACACTGGTCATATATATGGGCTGAATATCTAAAGATCAAAATGGCTACTTTTCCAATGTGCAACGTAACGTCTGAGATTAACGATACAGCATTCTCTTCCATCGTTCTGGACTATCCTCGTGTTGTACATTTTTCTCATCTCATTTACATATATTCTCGTACTCTGCAAGATGGCAGGAAGCTATCGTTTCTCTTTGCCAGTTCCGTTCATACGATTTTGATTAAGTGAAGCTGCTGCATGCGGAAGCAATTTATACGGAGGTAGAAGGATTAACGGAGGGTGGGTGTTAAGTGGAATCGTTGGGAAAGGGATGTTGAATGGGTCGTGGTGGTTTGTAGATGGTCTCGGGTCGGATGCACTTTGTGAATTGGCCTCGACTATGTCGAAAATACGTAAACCAGCGGTTGCGCTGGGATGGTGGAAAAAGGGATGAAGAAAACAGGTGAAAGTAGGAGGGAACGGGACTTAAACTTGATTTCACCAAAGTGGAAAATAAGAAGAGAGAGCATAGAAATAGGAGCTAGTTCTCTAAGTACATATATATATATATATATATATATACACTTAGAGAACTATATATATATATATATATATATATATATAGATATGCAGTATAAAGTATATAATGCACTAAGGGCAGACAGGGTTGTAGACAGTACCTTGTGGTAGCCCATAGCCGGATGCAGTTTACTTTAAATCTTCAGCATGTTTCCGCGTCCGCTCTCTTGGTTTAAGATAAGTTACGTGGTCCAAGCGGAAAACGGAAGTAATGACTTACCAGATATTATCAACTGGTAGCTATAGAGTAAGGCAAAGGTAAAAGTCACCCCTTATCACCAGACTCCGTTTTATATCACTTTTAAGGAGGGTGTACGAACTAACAAGCTTTATCCCGTAAGGGTATAAAGAATCACCCTTAAAATCTAAAATATTTCCCTCACCCTCCATACCTAATATCCTCCACGGATATGACTTTGCTTCCGTTCTTATTGTTAGACTTTTATGTCATATCAAAATCCATTCAGCCAGACCATATAATCTTTTAACCCTTTGTTTTTATTTTTCTCTTTGACGCCGAACGTCGATAATCATTATCATTTCTCTTCTGCTCCACTGATTTTTCTCACGGACTGTTTTCATCAGGCTTTTCCTTTGTTTCACCGCGATTCCCTCCGGTGAGTTTAGGTACCACCAGAAGGAGCGATGAAAAGTTGGAAAATTCATAGAAGGAACTTTTCTTTGATGATTCATAAAAAAAGAACAAAAGTGAGAAACGTTCCAGAGAGAAATCGCATGAAATTTTGCGGTTCTTGATTACTCGGTAGCACTCCGCTCGTCGATTTCCAGACTCCTGGGACTAACGCCCCTACCTCTTCGAAAGAGGGTAATTCCTTGTCCGTTGATGAATGCGAAATAATTCCGTGCGGTGAAATAAGAGCAGAAGAAATAGTGGTAGGTAAGGGATGAAGCGCGGCGAAGAGAGGAGGGGGGAAGGGGGCGGAAGGAGCAAGAGGATGCTGGACCAAACTGTATTATACATATATCAGCGCCACGAGACCCTAGTTTAAACCGTAGGTTTCCAAAGGAATCTCCAGAGGGACAACCCATCCCCATTTTCATTCCCAACAATGAGTTTTAGCTAAACGCTACCACAGTGAAGGCAAGAGGAATTAAATAATAAAACTTAAAAATAATCTTTTGATCCAGTTAATCCACTAAGTTCTTAAACTTCTTGAGTAGCATATATGTGTATATATATATATATCTTTCTAACTATTACTTGTTAAAACGAGTAAATAATTCAAAGACAGATGGAAACACTGAGAAAGGCAAATTTAAATATAAGGTTATTATTCATTTGTGTAAACCTGGAGAACTTTGTCTATTTCATAGTCATACAACTGAACTATTCTCTACTTGTCTTCTGTTAGTTCCGAATGTATACAGTTATATTGTTTATATATATATGTATATTTATATATAAGTACTTGCTGAGGTACATTCAACCCTGTGGATAGATATAGTACTGTACATATAGATATACACGGCAGAAGCTGTTTAGCTCGCAGTAAATACCGTAAACTACAGGGGGAGCCACTTGGTTTAGCGATGCAGATATTAAATGTTGGATTATGTACGAGACGTTGTGCGAAATTGCCGCTGTGCGGACCACCAAACTTTCCATGAAGTCACGAAGTCACGAACTCAACGAGGCACGAATCTCCTCTTCAGTTTCCCTCGTTGACTCTGACTTTGGCTCTGGTATTATCTGTTTCTGTCGACATTTTGTCTCATATGCTCGCTCTATCTCTCTCTCTCTCTCACTCTCTCTCT